>PVKU01000017.1:702236-737210 GCA_004027475.1 Anoura caudifer | reverse complement strand
CCTCCTACCTCACTGGGTTTTCCTGATAACCCTGGGATGGTCTGTAGTTTGAGGATAAGGAGAGAGAGTTTAGAAAGTTTTAGTAACTGCTCCGGGGCCACCCAGCGGAAGCCTGGATTAAACTCCAGCGCCAGCTTCTGTTATTGAGAGTGGCCAGCCCAGGAGTCAGAGAGGCCTGTGTCTACTGCCCCTCAGCTCTGCCAGCTGGCCCCTCACTGCTCCCCAGCTCCCCCTTAATTTCACCCTGACAGGGGCTATGATTTACAAGGACCCACCTGGTCCCTGCCCAGTGCAGGGGCCTCAGGCATCCTCCAGCCCCTCTGGGTCTGAGCTTCCTCATCTGCAGGCAGGATATTGTATTCCTGCTCTCTTGACCCTCCATGCTGGGAGGGAAGAGGCGCTCCCACTACTCAGAAGGGGGAAACTGAGACTCAAAAAAGCCACTGGACTTTCTAAGGAGCCATGGGCAAGCCAGGGGAGGGCTGGTGTTCAAACTCAGGTTTTGGCTTTGCCTGTTAACCCCAGACTGCCTGCTTTCTCCTGGCAGTCTGGGTTAACCAGGCCATGAGGGGCTGTGCACCTTGCTCACCCCCTTGCTGGGCCTGGCATGGGCAGGGGTACGTTAGAGCAAGCGTTGGGGCTGGGAGGGTCTGGGGAGGAGAGGCTCACTGGGTACTTGGGGCTCTATGGTCCCTCCTGCCCAAATCTCAAGTGGGCTGGCAGCTCTACTTCACCTGTCAAATCGGGGGGACTGTTAAGACCTGCTTTGCAGGTGCTCATGAAGGTGAGAATGCGGCAGTGGTGGAGTACATCCGTGCTTCTCTGTGTTCTGGTTCTCTACAGATGTTCTTGTTCTGCATAGTGCAGGCTCTTTCGGATGGCACTGACCATTAGCTTGGCTTGGCATGGGTTATGTTCTGAGGCTGCCTTTCTAGCAAAAATCTAGTTCATGATCATGAGGACTTGGGGTTGAGTTGGGCAGGGTATGGTACTGGCCTTGGCCTCTCCAAGCCTCAGTTTCCACATCTGTGAAATGGGATGATGCCCCAACCTCACCATTCTTTTGTGACCAAAGAATCTCAAGCCATTCCTAGGTACCAGATGTCAGGTCTGATGAAGTCCACACAGGCCCCAGTGCCCCCAGTCCAAGGCCCAGTGGGACCAGCTTCTCCAGAGTGGATGGTGGGTGGGGCTAGGTTTCAGCACTTGGGTTCTCTGCCTGTCTGACCCTCCATGCTGACTGAAAATACCTGTGCACATCCTCTGGGCCTCCCGGGGACACACCAGAGGCTAAAATAAGACCTGAAGTCAGCAAGAGCCTGTCCCTGGCTGCCACCCTGTTCAGCCAGCCCCTCTGGAGCTCAGCTCTCCTGGCATAGCCAGCTTCTGAAAGGACAGTCAGCAAGTGGGTGCCAGACTGAGCCATCTCCAGCTGCCAAGGGCTTTCAGGATACTGACTCCCTGCCCTGACCCTGAGAGGCGGCCAGCAGTCTGAGGCAGGACCTGCAAGTCTGTTTTCCACAAAGCTCCCAGACGATTCTGCGGCCAGCCAGCACTGGTGTCCACCCTTTGCCACCCTTGTCACTGATTTGCACTTGTTTATTCACGCCTCTGTCTCCCTGGCAGCAGCACTGGGGGCCTCAGAGGGCAGGACCGGGTCTGAGTTACCTCTGCTTGTCTGAGCAAGTGCTGTGCGGAGGAAAGGAATGCATGCATGCGTGAATGAGTGAATGAGTGGGCATCCAGTGGATATCTCACTGGAGAATTCTGGACCTTCTTCACCCCTGACGGCAGGAAAATGTTGATCCCCAAGATCAATATTTTGGGGATCAATATTTTCCTTGACACCTAAGCTCCGTTTAGAGGCAAGAGGAAGCATTTTCCAGATTTCTGGGGATCCCCTCCTCCAGGCAGCCTTCCCTGATGCACCACGACCCTTGGGCTGCTATCACCCATCTCATGTCATTTCCTTTTTTGTCTCCGTCTCTGCTGTACACATCCCAGGCCTGGCGCAGAGGTAATCAGTAACTAACTGCTGATCAACCAGGTGAATGAATGAGGGACCCATGTGACTGAGTCCCTCCCTGACTTTGCCTTACAATGGCAGAACATTGTGGATAAGGCCATCCTGCTCTTGCCACACTCCCCCTCTTTTTTTCCCCATTTCTCTGAGTTCTTGGCACTTTGTCCAACCTCTAAGCCTTTGCATGTTCTGCTCCTTCTACCTGACACTCCCCCACCTCTAGCTAATTCCTCCTCCTTCTGCTCTCCCACATCTTGGCTTTAATGCCTCAGCTGTGAGCATCCCTGATTGTCCCTTGAGCTCCATGTTCTAACTGAAGCCCCTATCTTCCCACTTGAGAGCCAGACCTGGCTTCCACGTTCCTGGGGCTCAGTTGTCCCCATCTCTGCAGTGGGTGCCATGACAGACTGGTCTGAATGTTGGGGCCCCGCCCCTGCTCTGGTTGTCTTGCTCCCTGGTCCACACCTTCAGGCCTGATGACATCTTCATCACTAATCTGGCCCCAGCATCTTCTCCCGCAGCTCAGCTGGCTGGTAGCTGGGGGGCGTTATCTGGCTCGAAGCAGGTGGAGGACCCTCAAGCCCAGGGCCGGCAGGCCGCCTGGTTTATATTTTTAACACCCGGCTCTCGGGCGGTGACAAGGTGTCTGCTAAGTGAGGTAATAGGCAATTGAGTGGGTTCCGCTTTGCCGAGGGCCCTCATAAATCACGCCTGTCAGGGGCCTGTGTCACGGTCCAGGGCAGCGGCCGCGCGTCGGCAATTAGCCAGCCTGCGCCCCGTGGCCGGACTGCTGCCCACTCGCCCAGCACCGTGGCCTTGGCGGGGGCTCAGGGTGGGGGGTGCTTTGGCCTCACCCCTCTCTCTGTGCCCTCCCAGCCCACTCGAGCTCAAGCTCAGTCACACGAAGAGAAGCTGACATGGTGCAGGACCTGCTCTCGGGATGGCAGCAGCCTCCCTGCTTAGGAGACTGTGGCATGACCTCCACAAGTGTCTTCTCTCTGGGCCTCAGTTTCGCCATCTGTAAAGTGGGTAAGATCATTCCTGCTGGAGAACTCATGGGTGGAGGTGACAAGGGGGCGTGTGTGTCTTAACGGAGGGAAGAGTTTCGCTCTCTGAGTGATAATGATCGTGATGATGACAATGAACACTGAGTTCACTGGCTCGGTCCCAGGCACTATTGCTCTGCATGCCACCTTGCCTGGTTCCAAAATTTTCTCTTATGGGGGCGGGGCTCTGGAGGGATGCACAGGAGCACAAATAGTGTTAATGGCAGCTATCTCGGCAGAACACCGCTCCTGTAATCGCCACAAGTCCTGTGCGGCAGACACCCCCATTTTACCAAGGGGAAAACAGAGGCACTACTAAGTTAGTAACACAGCCACTATGACAAAAGCCAAGTCTGGAGCCCAAGCAGTCTGGCCTCCCAGTCGGTGTTCCTCTTCTGTGGGGCTCAGCTGTCCAATAGTGCAAGCTGGGGCTTTGGGAGGGAGTGAGCCCCCATCTGGAGAGGAGCGTGAGCAGCAGCTCAGATCTCTCACTGGACACTGGGGGAAAGGGTGAACGCTGTATCAGGAGGGAGAGTGGGGTAGACCCTCTAGGCTAAGCTGTTGGTGGAGGGTGCTGACAGGGAGACTGGGGTCAGAGAGGGTGAGCACCTTGCCCAAGGTCACACAGCCTGCTGGTGGCAAGTATGAGAATTAAAGCCTGCTTTCCTCTCTTGGGGTGGGTTTGATTCAATTCTGCAAACATTGCATGTGACATATAAAATTCAGCCCCAAAGGGTGCCAGCCCCTCAGAGGACCTAAACTCCTTTCTGTCTGCAAGGGGGTGTTCTCCTCAAGGCCTGGTTGTAACCTGATCCTGGCATCCCCACTCAGCGGCCCAGCCCCCACCCCTGGCTTCTCCCAGACTCACTCTGCTCATCTGCAAAATGGGCTGTTGTTAGTAACTGGCCCACAGGACTATGAAGACACAGGCAGAGTGCTGGGTGGTGTCACTATAGGTGATCTTTGCTTTATTCTTTTTCCATCATTTTGTTTGTCCAAATTTGTGTTTCACCAGGCCAGGGGCTGAGAGACGCCCCCAGCAGGCAGCTGAGGCCAAGGCCCGCACACGGTGGGTGCTCCTGATCTCCAAGGCAGGAAGAACAGTCCTGAGGTCTTAGAAACACTTGCTTGTCCAGAGGCAGAAAAATGCCACACACATGCACACTTGCTCACACACACCCACTCCCTCTCAGGCCCACTCCTATGAGCTAAGAAACATAGCTCCCACACAACACCCATTCTGCAAATAGTTCTTAATACTCCTGTGCGCTCCCTACGGGGGATTCAGAATGACCCAAACCTAGAGAAATGCCAGCCCTCTGGCCATGGATCCCTGACCCTCACACAGGTGCACACACAGCCTCACACCTCGACCCCAACACGTGCAGGGGTCCCATCAGGCCCAGGCCCTACTCCCCGCCACGCACCCGCCCTGGTCCCAGGGTGGCAGGGGTTGGATGTGGGGCTCAGACAGCAAACTCATGATCCCCAGGTGGGAATCCAGCTGCTGCCAACTCCCTCCCTAGGCCCTCCCCTCCACCCCGCCCCTGGCTAGCCTGAGCAACCTTTGTGATGGGAGGGAGCCTGAGGAGGCCCCAGGAAACCTTTCTTCAAAGGAAGCTCCTCTGCCTGGCTGCTTTCAGAGCCTCTGGAGTGACTGCCCCTGGGGGGCCGAGCCTGGTCAGAATAGGAACCAGAGGGGGCAAACTGGCAGTTTGGAGAGAAGAAAGATGCTCCAGTTGGGGGGCGCTCAGACCCCAGCAGGACAGTATTTCCTGAATATTCCTGCCTCTTTTGGGGGACCAAACATAAAGTCCAGCCTCCAGGCTCATGTGGGCCCACCAGGTGCATAGGCCTCTGTCCCTTGGGACCCCATCCATTCACTGGCGGGCAGCCCTGGGTGGGGGTGGGGACCAGGGCCCTGGAGACTACCATCTGCATGGCCGTCTTGGCTGCCTCTCCTCTCTGGGGGTCACTGGGGGCCGGGATCGATGCCGAGCCCAGCTGCCCAGCGGCGCCCCATTAGGAGCCAGGCCTGGCCTGGCTCTAATTGATTACACTGGGGCATCTGCGTGGGCCCAGGTGGCAGGGCCTGGGCCGCCTCTGGCTCCCTCAAGGCGCGGCCTGGCTGGGGACTGGGGAGTGGGAAAGAGAGAAGGAACGGGGCGGGGGCGTCTGTGAGCCCCAATTAAGCCATGAGTGGTGCAGCCTGGGCTGCTCCTAATTTGGTTTGGGATAATGAGCTGGGAAAATGAGCTCCTGTCTGACTGGAGTTTAAGCCCCATCTGGACTGGGCCCTGGGAATAGCCTCTTCAATCCTTGCCCTATGGATTGGAGGGAGGGGAGCAGTGAGGGCTGGTGGCGGGCAGGCTCCTCCGATGGGCGCCACACTCACAAGGGTGCAAACACTTTCTCCTTTGTGCTGTCAAGGGCGTCTGCTTGGGGAGTGTGAATGTGTGTGGGGGGGAGGGTTATCATTACAGCCTCATCTTACAGATGGACAAACTGAGGCCCAGAGCGGGGGAGTGGAGAAGTCCCAGTTGGCTCCTGGCTGGACCTGAGACCTGGACCCCGATCTTCACATACAGGTGCTTCTTTTTCTTCCTGAGATATATTTTGACTTTTAGGGTTCACAGATTTAGCAAATAAAAACACAAAACACCCAGTTAAATTTTAATTTCAGATTAACAATGGATAGAATTGACTGATGTAAAAAAAAGCGATCTGTTATGCATTTTATCTGGCAACACCATCCACCCTTTTTAAGGGTCTTGGCGGAGTCTGGAGGGAGCGGAAACAACCTTTGGAGGCAGGCAGACTTGGTTCCAATGGGTTTCGGCGCCTTCCTCCTGCACGGTGGTGGGCAGAATAATACCTACTTACACCACCTTCCAAAATGTCCTCGTCCTATTCCTGGACATGATGATACCTTAGCCTACGTGGCAAAAGAGAAGTTAAGATCTTGAGACCGGGAGGTTATCCTCGATTATCTGGGTTGGGGGGGGAGCAGTGTACACACGAGGGTCCTCAGGAAAGGGAGGCAGGAGGGGAGTCAGAGAAGGAGGTGCCATGCGAGGGAAGCAGAGTTCAGAAGTGCTGCCCTTTGAAGGTGGAGGAAGGAGCCATGAGCCAAGGAACACAGGAGACCCCTAGAAGCTGGAAAAGGCAAAGAAACAGACTCTGGCCTAGAGCTTCCAGAAGGGACACGACCCTTGTGACACCTTGCTTTTAGCCCCATCAGACTCTTTTGGAATTCTGACCTCCAGAACGGTAATAAACTCATGCTGCTTTCAGTCACTCAATTTGGGGTAATTTTGTTACAGCAGCAACAGGAAACTGAGACAGTGGCCTTGGGTGAGCTGCTTCAAATCTCCGGGCCTCTGTTTTCTTATCTGTAGAATGGGGATGGTCCTCTTTTTCACTCAGGGTTGATGTGAGGCTTACTGGGGCGGAGCATCCCGATGGTCCCTTCCGTTGCCATTAGTGTAGAACTTCGTCAATGAGGTTCTGAGGACCCAGCCTTGTTCTCCTTCCCCAGGCACCTCAGGCAGCCCAACCAGGAGCATCTTCAGCGATTTCTTTGTGAAACTGTGAAATGCATGTGAGGTGGTGATGATGGGGCCCCCCCAACCCTTGGGTGAACAGGTCCCCACCAGGCACAGATTTGAAGTTCTCTGATTTGAAGAGCTCACAGCTCCAGGCCTCAGGTCACAGCTCCTGAGAACACGTGGTTTTAAGTCTCAGGAGCCACCGGTCCATGCCGTCTGGCTCTGGGTTTATACGCTGACGGCCAGTTCAAAGCTCCATGACCAAGACATCAAATCTGGAATTTTAATCCATGGCAGAGGAGGAGATTTTCTCATGTTTCACTGTGGAAATCCTGGATTCTGACACCTGGGACACCCCCAGGCACCCCCATCTGGATGGAGCATCCAGGACCCAGAAGGATGGGGTAGCCTGGCCTGTGTGGCTCCCATGTGCCACCCACCCCTGATTCTCCAAAGGATGGGGTATGGGCAAAGACACCCCCTCCCGATGTCCTGATGTCCTTGAGGGCCCTCCAGGACCCACAGGACACAGTGCTTGGGCGTGGGGTTAAACCTGATAATGGCCAAGAGCGCTTTATGAACAAATAATCAATGTTGGTTAAAGAAATTTCAGATATCAGGGCATAAGGGGAGATGAGGTGGGCAGTTTTGTGGGTGGGGGATGAAGAAGAAAGGGAGCACTCTCTGACCTCACCCCGTGTGGTGAAGGCTTTGTCTATTTGTGGGAAAAATAGCTACAGCAGACACACTAACTAGACATTATTAAGAAATGGAAAAGATCCCTGTCATTGCCTTTTTATTCTTTTCTTTTTCTGTACCTTTTTCTCCTGTCTTGGGATTTGAATATACTAAAGCGAAAAAAAATGGTAGTGGTGTCTCATCAAACTCACCTTTAACTAGACTAGGAGTGGGGCCCCTCAAGGGGCCCTTGTCAGAAATCCCCTAAGGCCATTTGGATGATGCTGGTTGTTAGAAACCAGCCCCTGTCTCTAACCCGATGGCTCCTAGGAAACCTGCCCATGCCCACACCATGGCCTTGGGACAAGTCTGGGCTGACCCCCCGTGGGCCTTTGTTTTCTCAGTCACAGAGGGCGGGCAACATCATTTATTAAAGTGCAGCTTTATGCATTTAGACCCGAGTGTCTTCTTGCAATGATAAGAGTGTGAGTTGGGGTTGGAACCATGAACTTGAGGAAAGCTGCTGGGCCATCCTGGGGGGTGGCCTGCTGCCAGTGGGACCCCTGGTGACCCCTCCTGGCATCCCCAGTGGTTCTAGAATCCTGGGCCCACCGTGGGTTCCGGAATCAGCAAGTGAGCTCAGGATGGTGCCTGCCCTTCCCTGCCAGAGCTCAGGCAGGAGAGGGAGCCTTTGACTCCTCCCTCCCAGTGCTGGGCTGGGCCCCTCCTCACCCGCGGCAGTCAGGGTTGAGGCAGGAGGCAGCACCCAAACTCGCTTGTCAAGTTCCACAGCGATGGGGTTGGGGAGCCAGTGCTTTCAGGGAGACGCCCATATGATGGAAGAAAACAACTATTCTTGGTTTCTCTTCAGGAACCAGGAAGTTCATCTTTAATGCGTTAAAACACCAGACTTGGAGAAGATGCAGCTCCCCGAGGTTTCCTTGGAGAAACACCCTTTTCCTCTCCCTCCTTCCATTCTGCCTGGGTTGGTCCTGTAGATCCCAGTGTTTTTCTTTTCTTTTCTTTTTTTTTTTCTGTTTAGCTGCGGCATGGTTGGTTCATGCAAAATCTTTGAGAGCCCCAGAGATGAGATGGACGAGGAGGGCTGCCCTGTTTAGGGCCATTGGGGCCTGGATATGTTGATCTGCTTCCCCCATCCACACCCCATGGGGTGCTGGCAGGACATCATGGAGCCTCCAGGTCCCATGGAGGATGGTTTGGAAGCCACCCATGGAACCTCTGGCTCCTCTCTCTGAGATTCAGAGCTGGTCTGAGTGCCAGCTCTGCCCTGGCTTTGCTGTGTGGGCCTGTTCCTTTCCTCTCTGGGCCTCAGTTTCTCCACTTTTTTACAGAATCTCAGTGCTCACAGGAGCCAAGTCAAAGAATAAGCCCTCCTCTGATAGTGAGGCAAACAGGAGGCCCAGAGAGGGGACTCCACCAGGCACAGGGTACACAGCTTTGTCCTGAGGTAGAAAAGGCCAAGGCCACTCCCCAAAACAAAGGGTATCCCTACCTTGTTCCAGGGTGGTGCCCTCCACACTAGATCACCCGGCAGGAGGGGGGCAGGCCAGATGTCCGCACACCAGCCCTGCTCCCCCAAAGCTCCGAGGCTGGCTTTCCCATCTGGAAGGAGGCCCTTTTGGGGCATTTGTTTTATTTCTGTTAAAGTGGGAGCAGCTCTCCAGGGCCGTGCAGATGACCTGTCTGGCTGGAATGCCTTCCCTGCTATTTCAGGATTAAGACAGTGAATTCCTTCTCTGGGGTATAATGATGTAAATACCAGCTCGCAGGGTGGGGGTGGGGGGCAGTCTCGGGAGTCATGGGGCCTGACCCTGAGTTTGTGGCTGAGGTGCGGGCCGGGGAAGGGGCTGTAGGCCTTGGGATGATACCCATTCTTGCCTGCCAGGGTTTGAGTGAGCTGGGGCCCTCCTCCTCCTCCTCACTGGGGTTAGAATCGGGAGACAGCTTCATTTTCCTGGTGACAACAAAGGGTTGGGAGCCCTCGCCCTGTGGACCACGAGGGGCTCTCCCTCTCAGTATCCTTATATCTAAAACAGGAGTAATTGTAAAGTGCTCAGCACCTTGCCAGGCACATGGCAGGTGCTCAGTGCATCCCTGCTACAATGCCTACTATTGTTATTACTATTACTATTGTGAGGTGTGGTTGACTAGGACACACTTGCTTCCCCCACATGTTCATGGAGGAATTGGGGACAGAGGCGAGGACAGGATCAGCAGGCTGAGTGCTAAGGGGCAGGGTGGGCCCGGTGAAGGGGCAGGGAGAGAAGAAAGGCTGCTCCAGGCCGAGGGAACAGCATGGGCTGCCCAACAGCCCAAGAGAGTACCAGGCCACATATTGCTAATCTAGGAAAAGATCAAAGTTTGAAACTTGAAGTACAGTTTCTACTGAATGTGTATAGATTTCACGGCATCGTAAAGTCAAAAAACTGTGAATCGAATGATGGTAGTAAGTCAGGGACTGTCTGAATTTGTTGCTGAAATATTGTCACTGTAATGTAAACTCCATCCTGCAGGAACTTGGTCTTGCTCATCCCCTCTCCCCAGCTCCGGGAGCAGGGCTGGCAGATGGTAGACCAGAACCCCCTTCGCTAAATAAATGAATGAATGGTGAGCCTTCTAGGGGAGGATGCGCTTTTTCAAACTTTGACGGAGACAACTTTGCTCCCCGGAAAGAAGAGGCCTAAGAGGAGACCCACCTCCTTATCTGAGCCCCAAATCACATGCAGGAGAGTTGGAAAGGTCCCCTAAAGGTCATCTGGCTCATCTCTTTCACCCCCATTTAGCATATGAGGAAACTGAGGCCCCGAGGAACCAAGTGAGTTGCCCAAAGTCACATGGCAATTCAGTGACTAGGCAAGAACCTGGCTTACAGGGCAAGATCTGGCAGAGACCGGTGGAACCCCGCAGAGTCCCGGTGGCCCCGGCAGCCTCCCAGTGGCAGCGAGCTCTGTCGTATTTCTGTCCTGTTACATAATGCGGGCAGGTAATGACGCTCAGTCTTCGCTTTCAATGTCTCCGCACACGGGAAACGAATTCAAATGTCATTCACAACAATAAAAGAAAGTATTCTTAGTGCTCACAGCATTCCATGGGGCCAAGGCGAGGGCGAAGTGCATTCTCTGTGAATCACCAGGTAAAGCAGGAGCGAGGGGATCTCAATTATGCCCTGGAAACGTCAGCCTGACAACGTGTGATCGCTGAAGTTATTTTTGTAAGTGAAGCCAATGAATACGTGTGTGCGGAGGCGACTGGGGCCACGCATGCACCTGTGGATACCTGGGCACACACACTGTGTGTGTGTGCACACGTGCCTGGGAGAGGGAGAGAGTGGGCCTGTGCAGGTGTGTGGGGGTGTGCACACACATGTGTGTGACTCTCACAGACTTGGGCGCACAGTGCAATGTGTACACGCCCTGGGCAGTCCGCTGCATGAGGACAGGATTTCCTGCCTCCCTGGAGTCCGGTCTTGTGTCTGGCACAGAGCAGGCGCTTTGTAAGTGTTGGTTAAATGCATGGACAAATCAGCCAGCCCTCTCAGAGGTGACCGGTTTTTTGCACCCTGGTTTCCCCACCCCAGTCAAAGCCACTATCTTTTCAACCTCCTCTCCTTCATTGTGACCCCCTTCCGTCCATGGTGCAAGCCGTGGCCAAGGAGGTTTTATAACACTCAAATGGGAACAAGTTACTCTTCTGATTAAAACAAAAGAAAACAACACAAAATAAAAACAATCCAGTGGCTGCCTGAAGGTGCCCAGAACAAAACACCAAATCCTTCTGAGGACCGTCAAGACCCTGAGTGGGCTGGGTCCTGACTGCCTCATCTCCCAGTGCCCCGCCCCCCATGTCCCCTTCAATTCCTCTAAGGGGGTGACCTCTTCCCTGCCTCAGCTGCCCCCTCTGCTCTCAATGCGGCCTGCTTAAGTACGGTACCTCCCTTGGGAGGTCTTCCCGTCCACTCTCTAAGCGGCATCCCCCCATCCTACCCCTGTCCGAGATTTGTTCACGTGTCTGTTTCTCTGTTAGACCATAAGCTCCGGTGCATGGAGCCGTGTCTGCTTGGTTGCAGGGTGCCACAAGCTGGCAGTCCAGCCCTGGGTACATGGCAGGCGCCTACTCGGTGTCAGCTGACGGCTGGTGGATGCACACGGGTGGGGTATCCTCCTGGGCGAGGTCCAGGACCAAATGCTACCAGTCTACTGAGCTGGGAAAAACCCTGCTTCCCCAGCTGCCATCTCTCCTTTGCATGCAGCCTAATCCACACCTTGTCTACAGTTTCTTACTTGATATGTATTTTAAGGGATTCCCTTTTCATTTCAATAGGAAACTATTTTGAATTGAAAACTGTCTGTGAATGAAAAGTAAATGCTGAGTTAGAAACGCGAGTATCTTCATAGACTAGTGGGCCACAGTGGCTTGCTCTGGGCCCCTGAGCTGCCCTCAGCTCCCTCTCTGGTGGACATCGAAGACACAGCAGCGCCCAGGTGAAGGCTTCCTGTGCTGCCATCGATCAGGAGAGTTGGAAGAGAACCGTGAGCATTTGCGTCGCCCTGACATTTAATGGCATTTGTGTCTCCGTCTGTGAGCAGCCCCCAGCCCACACTGTAGCATCTGCTTTCCTGCCCAGAACCTTTCAGTCTAGAAGGAGCTAAACACTCTTCCAGTGCCTCCGGGCAGCCCTTATCATCCTTCAGCACCCTTGCACCACACTCCAGGAGGTGATTTGGGGTCCAGAGGACTGGACTGGGGGCCGCTGACCTCTGCTCTCGGCACCTCAGTTTTCTCTTCTAGCAAGTGGGAATGCAGATCTGGGCCCGGCTGCCTGGCTCTGCGGCAGCTGTGGGGGCGAACTGGGGTCCCAGAGGACGAGTTGTCATGCCCAGGGGGACGGGTCTTAGCTGCGGTCTTTCCTGAGCCTCCAGCCGCCTCCTGGGATAGTTTGGAATTTTTATTTTTTGGTCTTTGTCTGCACGGGAGAAGCGTGGGCCTCTTCACATAATTTTCATTCCAGGAGGCCAGAAAGGGGGGTCTGCACAGGTGTTTTGGGGAGGGAGGAGGGGGTGCCGAGAGCCCGGGGGCAGCTGTCTTTGGCAGGAAGCCAGATGTGCCTGCTTTTCAGAAGGACAGAGGGGAAGGGGCCTGGCTGTGTGACTGAGTGCCTGCTGTCTGCTCATTTGGGGACTGGCTGCCACACACTCCCTAACTGATCAACTAATTCCTTGAAGGAACCCACTGTTGCCACCCATTTTATAGAGGTGAAAAGTGAGGCGCAGAGAGGGAAGGCACTTGTCCAAGGACACACAGCTGGGAAGTAGCAGAGTCGGGATTTGAACCCAGGTCTGTGTGGTTCCCAATTTGTGACCTTAACCATTGTGCTTTTGGTCTTCTTTTCAAACAACAATGCTACCCGCAGGAATAATAATACCCCTTCCATTACAAAGCTCATTCCGGCTGACAGAGGGCTTAGGGACCATAGGGGAGGCCCAGAGAGAGGAGGTCACTCGGCGAGGGTCACACAGCAGCCGCCCAGCCCCACTGTCGGTGGTTCCATCACGGCCCTGCTGCCTCTCCGTCGTTCCTGACAGACTCTCACCGTGCTCTGAAGAGGCCTCCCCCCGAACTCAGTGGGGCTGATGCGTGGTGGTTCCTCAGCCCCCAGGAACTTGGGAAAGGCTTGTTGCAGAGCCTCTGTCCACCCCACGGCCTCAAAACCTGGTTGATCATGGGGGCCGGAGATGTGATTTCGCTCAGTGGTAGCGTCTGGCAGGGAAATCCTTGCTCTGATCCTGGGCTCCATTTTCCTCAGTCTCTAAAGTGACTTAGCTCCAGGGAGGGAAGAGGCGGGAGAATTTATAATAAAATCCAGGGGTGTTTCCTAAAGCCAGAGATTCCACTGGGCCTTGCTGACCGATGGCCATGTAGGCCTTCAGGGCCCTGCGGGGGCAGCCAGGCCCTGGCTTCTCTGCTCCCAGACATGAAGAGCTGGGCTTCCACCCTGTCCTTGCCCTCAGCTCTCCTGGGCTTCCACCCCTCTCGGTCCCTCTGCACCCCTCCTCCCTCCACGGGCTCTGCTGTCAGTCTCTCTGGGCCTTTGTCTCCATCCCACTCACTCTCTGTCGCTGCTTCTATTTTCTTTCCCTGCCCCGCCTCTCTCTGTCTGTTTCTCTGCTTCACTTCCATTTCACTTCCAGTCCTCAGTGTTCTACCTCAAAGGGTGAAAGAGGAAGACAGCTGTAAAAGGACATAAACTAGAGCTACACAAATAAGCCAGGCTCGTTTTTTTGGGGGTGGGGGGGTAGGAAGGGGACAACTCAAAGGGGAAAAACACCTGTAGCACACAAAGTAAACATTGTACAGATTGAGTAAAACACAAGAAAAAGGGAGACTCTTAAGACAATTAAACACTGAAAGTCAGCTGCCTCTTTCTTCTCCAACCAGGTCTGAGTCCAGTGGCCTGAGCTCCTCGGAGCCCAGTTCCTTGTCTCAGAAATTGGAGGAAGACCACCCCACCCCCCAGTGGCCATTAAGTGAGATGCTCAGGACTAAGTCCATGGATGGGGAGGCGGTTGCCCTGCCTTGTACCTGCCCACCCAAAGTAGGTACTCCTAGGACCGGTTCAGCTGTGTGTCCTCGGACAGATTGTTTGCCCTCTCTGAGCCTTGGCTTCCTCATTTGCAAAGTAAGGACAAGTTTGAGGTCTGGTCTTGCCACCCAGGAATGTCCCTCTCCTGCCTCAAGAACCTGGGAGAGGTGGGAGAAGGGAGAGGGGGTAGAGGAAGTTCAGAAGCCAAGCTGGGGAGCCAGGAGGAGGGAGAGGGCAGCCACTGAGCCACCCTGGCCAGGTGTGGGGCAGTGACTCCTGACAGCATCTCCGGGCACCGTGCCCCATGCCCTAGTCCTGAGTTCAAATCCCGACCCCTCCACGGACTCTCTAGCTGCCTCCCTTCCCCTCAGGGCCTCCGCTCAGGTCACATGTGCATCTTGTTCTTGCTCATCTCCCAAACCTGCCCACCTCCTTCCTATTGCTCTAGCTGTTCCCTCTGCCTGGATCATTCCGCCCACTCTTTGCCTGATGATTCTGGCCTCTGCTGAAGCTGTCTCCAGGAATCCTTCCTCGACCATCCGACCTAAGTCAAGGCCCTAGCCTCTTTCATCGCCACCCTCCCCACGCCGGAGCCTTTATCTGGACGGTGACTGGGGTGGTGCCTGCTGTTAGCTCGAGGTACTCAGTAAATAGTCTTGAGAACCCGGAGGGATGCCCTCCTGGGTGCCTGCCAGGCCTGGGCTCAATGCTGAAGAGAGAGAACAGGAGGTGATGGGCTCCCTCCCACAGATCTCAGACGATGCCATATAAAGGGGCGCAGAAAGTGGCTGCTTGGGGGTCCATCCTCCCGGAAAGAACACCTGCTCCATGGAGGACACTGAGCACAGTCCAGGGATCCATTTGAATCCTCCCCTCAGCTCTACCAGCCAGATTTTATTACACTTTCCTAGGTAGATAAAGGGAGGCTCCAGGGGCGGAGTGGGGGTTGGTCAAATCCCTGGCCCAGGCCAGACAGCCAGGAAGTGGCAAAGCAGGGACTAGAACTTGGGTCCCAGGGATGAGACAGATTTGGGGAGTTCATGCCAGCTGCTGCTGCCTTCCAAGTTTGGCAAGGAAGTCGACGGTCCCGTCCAGTTCCCTGCTGTAGCATTCTAAGTCACCTGTGCCTGAGGCTCAGAGGGATTAAGCAGCTGGCCAAGGTCACCCAGTAAGTAGCTGGGGGTCCTGGCTAGAGCCCAGCAGGCCCCACACTGGGGCTGGGGCTGAGTTTCCGTCAGGCCTTGCCCTGCCCACCCTCTTGGCTCAGACCCATAAGGGGGTGTGGCGCCCTGCCTTGACATTGGCTAGGGCAACCAGACCTGCATTTCAGCCTGCACTGCTGCGGCTCTGCCATGGGTGCACGCAGTTAATTAGCGGGGCTCAGAAAGTTCATCAATAATAGATCTGGCGGTTGGTTGCCAGCATGCAGAGGGCAGAGAGCACCCATAAATCAGCTGGACGAGGGCTGACCATGCAGGTCGCTGCACCACCAGAGAGCAGCCCTCGGAAGTGAACTGAGTCTGAAGCCACAGTTCTCAGCCTGGCCCCAGGGCGGGGCGCCACAACGATCAGCCTGCGCGGGGGGGGGGGGGGGGGGGGGGGGGGGGGGGGGGGGGGACCCAGGCTCCCTTAGTCTCTGGCTCTTCTTTCTCTCTCTGTCCCCTGGCCACCCCCCTCCGCTCTGTATCTCCTTACTGCCACTGCGCTTGCTCTTGGTATCCCCTGAGCATGCTCAATGCTCCTTCCCTCAAGCCAGTGCCGCCCACTTCCCTGCTGGTTACAGCCCCTCTTGGGTCAGGGTTCAAATTCTCCAGCGAGTTCCTGGGTGCCTCAATTTCTCTCTCTATGAAATGGTGATAATACATGTACCCCCAGGTCAAGTTCATGGGCTCATGCATGAATAGACCATTGCAGTGCCTGGGACCCATTGCCCCCAGAAATAGCTCTGCCTCTTCCAGCCACATGCGGCCACACCCAGCACTTGCAACACATGCATGTCCCCTCACAATAGTCACCCGGTTCTCCTGTCCATGAGATCATGCCTGTGCTTTTCACATGCCCACATGTGTGCAGGTGCATGTTAGTCACAAACACACTCATTTATACACATATCATGCACACACACCTACATGTGTCAGACCCACAGGTGAATCCCGGTTAAGTAAGCAAATCACAGTCTGGGAAAAAGGCACACCAGGTGGAGGGAAGAGCATGGGCAAAGGTCCTGCGGTGAGAAAGAACAGATGCGCTGAGGGACTGAAAGAGGCAGCTGTGGTTGCTGTATCCACATTCCTGTTTTCCCTGAAGGGACCTGCGGACAGGCAGTTCTGTAACCTGATGCAGAGCGTGCCTCAGTCTCTTGCACAACCTTGTCAAGCAAATGCTCCTCAGATCCAGGTCTTTCAGCCTACTGCCATCCACCCTGAGGTTTTCTGCCAGCTTCTCCTAATTCATCTCCTTCTGAGAGGGGTGCTGAGGTCTCCATGGCCAAGCCCAGGGACCCCCAGCTTAGGTGGGAATTGGGTCGGGGAAGGGAGGCTAGGAGGGAAAAGGCTGGCCATGAATTTCCAGTGAGTTGCCACTGGCAGCTCTCTGCCTGCTCTCTGAGGCCGTGAAACTTTACTAGAGGGACAGCCGTGCAGGATTAGAGTCAGCCAGATTGCCGGCCCTCCATGCCTCCATCACCGCCTAGGCTGCCCTGCCTGAGGGCTAGGCCATTCCTCCTGCCTTCCTCAGAGACTCAGGACCGGCCACTGCCCACCCA
Organism: Anoura caudifer; assembly: GCA_004027475.1. NCBI lineage: Eukaryota > Metazoa > Chordata > Mammalia > Chiroptera > Phyllostomidae > Anoura > Anoura caudifer. Next base: position 720,550 of record PVKU01000017.1, on the reverse strand, counting down.
GGGCGGGGCACTTTACAGTTCCAGAGGTGACACCCACCAGCCTCACGAGGCCTCTCAGGGAGCCGGCAGGGCAGGGTCAGGATGCCCATCTGACAAATGAGGAAACAAGCTCGGCAAGGGTGACCCCACCAACTAGGGCTACGCAACGGATTAGGTTGAAGTGGCAGAGTTGAGTCTCGGACTCCTGAGTTCTATAGTGAAAGGTGGTTTCTCTCGCTATAGAACTCTCATCTTTGGTTTCTCTTTTTTTATTTATATACTCATTCATTCACTTATCTATCCGTTCTTGTTTCCAGCTACCAATCCATTCATTCCCCTACCCATCCACCCATCTGCCTGTCTATCCATCCATCCATCTCTCCATTTATCCATCTATCCATCCATCCACCCTTGCGTCTGCCCATCCATCCATCCTCCCATTCACCCATCCAATAAATGTTTGTGAAGTACAAACTCTGCAAGGCAAGAGGTAGATAAAACACATTCCTGCCCTCAAGGAAACAAACAAATGGTGACAACGGAGAGGTCAGCACGCACCCCTAAGGCACCCATGGTGCATAGGACAGGGTGCTGAGTCTAAGGATGAGAGCATCAGTAATGACAACGGGGTAATCATCATCCACCACTGCTCTAACCCTTCCTTTGGTTTAGGGCTTTTGTGCACCTGAAATGTGAAAAGTATCCTACAGTCATCCACAGATTTTCATCCGGGACCTACTGTGTGCCAGGCCTTACGCAGCGTGTCCAATTTATTGACTATCTAGTGACATCTGGATGTTTTGACTCTTGTTTGGGTGGTAGGAAACTGAGGCTGGTAGGATGGAGCAGTTGAGGGGAGTAGTGAGAGCCAGTTTAGGGGGCATGTGGGGCTCCGTCCCTGGGTGGCTGAGGAGCAGAGGCTTCTGGGAAGGGCTTGCGGTGGCACTGGGTGGGTTCAGCCTGAATGCACAGGAAACATCTTTGCCTGGCAAACAGGATGGTCGTTTGCAGTCTGGGCCTTGGGGTGCATGGGTGTGGGGGGAGAGGGGCTCAGAATAGTTCCTGCCCTCCCTATGCCCCCTGCCTGCTGCCAGGCCCGTTCAGCCCCAATTCCCCTTGCCACCCCCTGCCTCCCACCCAGTGCCCACAGCTGGGAACCTTTACCCGTGAGGCTGCTTTCTCTGAGCCTCCCACAGTGCTGTGCCCGCAGAAAGGAAGTACAGGCTCAGAGTGGGGAAGTGGCTGGCCCTGTGCGACCCTGCCAGGGCACAGTGACCCCTTGAATAAACCCAGCCTCCAGCTACAGGCCCAGGGCTGTTTCAGGGTCTGGGGATGGAGAAGAAGAAGCTGCATTGGGGGTCTGCCCTCCTTCTGGCAAAACTTCTATCTGCTCAGAAAAAGGTCCCCCTTTTCTGAGGGCTCCCAGCCTTCACCTGTGCACCCTGGTTGGTCCTCCAAAGCACTGATGTCAGCTAGCTCTCACCCCTGGGAGCAGCTGGTGACAGACGCTTCCCAGGTACTTCAAAGGCAGCTCTGATGGGGGATTTCTGCCACCTGGCACCCTGGTGACACAGGTGTGTGTGCGTGTGGTGACCCTACCACTGACAAACTCTGAGTGTAACCCATCCTGACTTCTTCCCTCTCCCATGACACAGAGTGCCAGTGCGGGGACAAGAGGGACACAGGCAGCTTCTTCTAATCCTGGGAGGCAGCACACAGGATCCCCCACCCCAGACCACCTCCATGCTGCCAGGAAGCACAGCCTTACCTGCCAGGTAACCTTGAGCAGAGCAGAGTCTGACTCCGGGCCTCAGGACAGCACCAGGAAGGACCCGAACTGGGCGTCTCTCCTTGCTCTTGAAGTTTCCTACTTGATGATTATAACATTCCATTGCCTTCAGGTTCTATGTGTTTATTACATGAATATACTGTTTTTTAAAGAAACAATTTTATGGTGCTCATAGAGCCCTTTAAAAAAAAACTTTTTTATTGATTGATTTGGGGGGGGGAGAGAGAGAGAGGGAGAGAGAGAGAGAAACATCAGTTTGTTATTCTACTTATCGGTGCATCCACTGGTTGCTTCTTACAGGGCCGTAGCCAAGGACTGAACCCACCACCTTGGAGTATCAGGATGATGATCTGCCCGATGGAGCTACCAGGGCCACATGAATATCCTGATTCCAAGAGTCTTTGATTCTCAGAATCAATCTTCCTTTTCTCAAACGCTTTTTCAAGCAAGCGTCTGACAAGCACTGCAGGGTGAGTGAAGACGCAGAGGGGGCCGATGATCCCCAGGGTCCTACTTCAGAGTGTTCTTCCACTCTGGCCCTCCCCCTGTGTCCCCAAAGTCATTTGCCCAGTAGCTTGTCAGGCAGCAGAGCTCCTGGGAAAAAAGGGTGCTTCTGCTGTGACTGAGGTGAAACCAAATTTCTTCTTCCTTTTCTTCTCTTCTTCCCATCCTCCCTCCTTTCCTCTCACATTCACTTTCTCATTTTCTTCTTTATCCAATCACTTATTCATTCAACAAACACAACACAGAAATGATCTCCCATGCAATTGGTAGGCCTTCCCCTCAGACAACATAAAACTGATGCAGGATCCTTTTCAACAAGGTATTGATATATCAGAAAAGGCAGGTTCTTTGGAATTATTCAGATTAATTAATATCTCCACTTGACTACATCCACGCTGTGTGAGCTTGGGCAAATCACCTTACCTTTTTAGACCTCACCTGTCAAGCAGGGATAACGATGCTCACCCTGCCCTCTTCCTGGCATGCTGGGGTGGTGGTGGGATGAATGTTTCTCCTCAGAGGAAGAGTGGGTCCTGCTGAGACAATGCCACCAGGGCTACTATTTTGGTGGGGAGACAAGGCATTAGTTGGGAACTGGACCAGCCTGGGATCCCAGCGGGGGGCCTGAGCACTGAGGAGGCACCTTGGCCCCCTGGCCCAGCCTCAAAGGCCCATCTGGGCATGAGCCCCGGAGCTCCTGGGCTGCAGACGCCGAGAAGCTGGGCGTGAAATCTGTGCGCACGCGGTGCAGTGAAGTCAGGCTGGGTGGACGCAGACCGTCCTTTTGATGTGCTTTTGGGGTGTGTAATTAACTGTAACTGAAATATTATTTGATCTTTTATGTGGAAAATCAAATTGTGTTGTGTCAGACATGAATAAATATACACTGCCCGTTTCTGCAGAGGCGTCAGCTCCTCCCCAGCCGACCCCCGCCCCAGACTCCCTGCCCCACCCCCTTTGCCACGGTGGAAACATAATTCTCGCCTTTTAAACTTTTTCCTTTTGTCTGGTTGTGAAAGGCTCCATTGTCCTGGGGGAAGGGCCTGGAGGGGCCTGGGGCGGTGCTGAGGGGCTGGGGCGGGGGTGTCCAGCCCACTGACAGGACTGGGGCTCAAGGGCTCAGCCTTGAGAGCTTCACATCTCTGTCCCTGGCACTGGGAGGCCTGGGAAAAACACGTCAGCTGGCTGAGCCTCAGTTTCCCCTCCTGGTTCCTTCTGAGGAGAGCCCTGGGCCAGTCACATTTTATAGGTGACTGGCCATCACAGCTCCAACGGTGGAGTTTGAGTCCCTAGCGGTTCCTTTTACACAGAAGTAACAGCCTCTTTGGAGACCCTACAACCACTCCCAGCAGATGATCTGGGTTCTGACCTTTCCCCCCAGTGAAGCCAGTAAGAGCTGTGACAGGGTGTTTGGGGGGGGAGGGAGGAGCATAGTTCAGTGGTTATGGACTGACTCTGGAGCCAGGCAGGCTTGGGTTCAAGTACTGCCTCTGACATTTATTACCAGCTATGTGACCTCTCTGAGCCTCAGTTTCTTCACCTGGAAAACGAGGATGAGGTTGACCTTAGTCTTTGGGGTGAAAGTCACCTTAATCTTTGCACATTCTGTTCCACCTGCCTGGAATGCCCTTCCCTCCCCTCTGCTCCTACTTGACACCCATCCATGTGTCAGGGCTCTTCTTAGACATCACTTGTCTTTAGGGAGGACCTTTGCTGACTCATCTGAACTTACCTCCTCAGGGGTATCCTTGCCCTTTCCACCTGCTTTTTCCAGCTACCTTCCCATTACATCTCTGCTCCCCAAAGATGCTTCTATCTTTTCAGCAGAGTGCCAGGGCCTGGAACAGCACCTGGCATAGAGTAGGCGCTCAGGAAGCAGCAGCTGCGATTACACCTTGCAAGCTCTAGCTTCATCAGGGTTGTGCCCAGGACCCCGCAGAAGAAGTCCTCCCAATGTCTACAAGGAGCTCTGGTGCTGAGAGTGGGAATCAGAGATGACCTAGTGAAAACACCAGGAGCTGGGCCTGGGCCAGACCAAACATCTGGGAATTAAAGAAAACAAAGAAAATGAAAGAAGCCACAATTATTGTCTGAACGTATAATATTTACCTGCCTGGGAGACTAGACGAAGTTGGAGAGTGGACTCTCTTGCTGCGGCTGCTGGACTGCCCCCCCGCCCCCCCCCCCGCAGAGGGAGATGGGGTGGGGGTGAGGGGGCTTCTTGCTTCCCCAGGCAGAAAGGCAAAGAAAGCTGGGAGAAGATCCAGATGCCAGGAGTCTCGCTGGACAGCTGGGGAAACTGAGGCCAGCTGGGGACACAGGGAACGGAGAGAGCCCAGAAGAGTTTCTGCATCCTGACTTCTAAATCGGCACTCTTGTTCCTCGGGGAACAACGCTGAACAGCGGGTGAGCACCAGGTCCCTGGCCAAAGGCTTTCCACGCAGCCTCCACCATCAGCCTTGTTTTATAGGGGCTACATTATGGCTTTTGTGGGACCTTTCCTCCATGAAGAAATACTAAAAATTGTATTTTATGACTTTGTTGATATAAAGATGAAAATATTAATTTTATATATTAAAACATTATCTTCAAAAAGTACTCCTCTGCCCCCGATTTGGAAAGAGATGAAAATATTCTCAGAGCCTGTAAAAATACGGCAGGCCCTAGGCTCTGTGATGACCATGCCCGATGGATAAGTTGGTTCTGTACAGAAGGGAAACTGAGGCTCTGGGGGACACTGAGGCTCACAGAAGTGAAGCCACCAGCTTGGGAACATACGGCCTATTAACAAAGGAACTGGAAAAATCAAGGCCCAGTGTATGTGCGTGCAGTGTCCCCTGGTCTCCCCCTGGGCTTGTCCCTCCCTGAGGCCTGTGCTGCCCCCATGTTCCCTCTGGCCTGGGCTGCAGACACGCTGGCTGGTGTCCTGTGTCTATGAGCCCTTGTCTGTCCACAGGGTGACACATTCTCACTGTCCCCAAGAAGCCGATTCAGAGGCCTCCATTTTTTGTTTCTGCAGTTTGGGGATCTCCTGGCCCTGCCCTGCCTGTTCAGTGGGGAACTTGGGCCGAAAGCCACTGTTGGAACCTGTTGGGTCACCTCCTCCCTGCCTTGGTCACCGCAGGTCAGGACTTCACAAAGGGCTGGGTTGCCCCTGCATACAGGAGATGCTGCTGTTGGCACAAAGGACATTCAACGGCCAAAGCCAGATGGTAGGAAAGGGACTCCCTTTTAATTCTCCTTCAACATGGTAACACTGGGGCAAAGCCTCTGTCGGGTGCTAATGTGTCTTTACACTTCTCTCTAAAGCTCGCTAAACCTCCTTTGTAAAGTCTGGAGGGGCGGGCAGGGCAAAGTGCTCGTCTTTAAGTTAGCAGCACTGCTTTTTTTTTTTCCTTTTCATTTTTATGGTTCCTTCTCATTTATGTCATATAATGCTTGCTTCCATTAAAGGTGATAATAACAAGTTTCTTTTCAAATATACTTATTTAAGTAAAAGAAGGAGATACATTTAGAAAAAATACTAAGCAGATCGTCAGAGAAGAAGTGTGGATAGGGCTGAGATCATGCTGGAGGCAAACCAGGGAAGTTTGGAAAAGCTGCTGGGGGCACACGGCACACAGCAAGTCCGCGGCCAGTGGAAAGGGCTCCAACTCCTCATGACTCCAGACCTGTCTTTTACTTTAGGAGTTGTTCCAATTTTGTGGCAGGGTGGTGTGGTGGTCAGAACCCTGTGGGTGCACTGTTTTCTCAAAAAAGGGTTGTTGAATATGTGGGTGTGATTTTGCTACAACTTCCGGGGCTTGGTGATTGACTTAGGCTCAGAAGCCCTCTTCTGCGTACACCCTGCCACCCTTGTGTGATGACAGATGACTTCCCTGGCTGTGACTCCATCCCTTTTGGAATATACTCACAGTGTCCTGGTTGTCTGGCTGGTGCCTTTCACTAAGGAGCTCTGTGGATTTGGGAGGAGCTAGAAGAGGTGGTTAGGGAAACATGAGACCCTGTCCTGTGTCCTGTCCACATGGTCCCAGAGGGCAGTGTAGGGAGGCAGGCATCCCTCAATGGAAGGAAGCTGGGTCTCACAGCCAGAGCAATTCCAGTAGGGCTGCCTAGTTAGGGAGTGATCTCTCCATCACTGGAAGTATGCAAGGAGAGGCAGAGGAGACTTGTGGTTGGAATTCTCATTCTGGGAGCGAGACTGGCTCCTCCTCCTTCAACAGAACCATGCAGGTTTTCAGCATGTTCACGGGTTGGTGAGCAAACATACGTCTTGGGCACTGGGATCAGGCAGGGCTGGGTTGGAGCCCATCTCTGCTACACTGCACCTCCCCCCGGCTCCTCCCGCAGCTCCTCTTACCCCCTCACCTGCCTTGTTTGTTTCTTCCTAGCACTCGTCACTTCCTTCATTATTTTGTATGCTCTAGTTATTACTATGTTCTTGTTATCTGTTGCTGTGTAACAAACTACCCCCTAATTTACTGGCTTAAAACAGCAGTAATCATTTATCTGGCTCATGAATCTGTCATTTGGGGAGAGATCTTCCAAGAGGGCTCTTCTCTGCTCTAACTGGAGGCTGAAAGATTCATTTTCAAGACAGCTCACTCCCATGGCCCCGAGCTGACTGTTGCCTGGGAACCTCTCCTCCTCTCCATGGGCGCTCCCCAAGAGCTGCTTGGGCTTCCTCGCAGCATGGAGGCTGGGTTCCAAGAGAAGTCTCCCTGAGGGCACAGTGGGGGTCCATGATGTTGCTGTGGTCCAGCCTTGGCAGTGACCCGAGAGCACTGCAGTGGTGGGTCTGCTGTCGTAAAGGCCTGCCTGGTTTCCAGGGGAGGAAAAGGCACGAGGAGCCACCGTTGCGGCCATCTTTGGAAAGTAAAATCTCCTGGCCATGTGTACTTGCGACTTTGTTTACTGCCTGTTTGGTGCACACAGGGACCTCGTCTTACTCCCTGCTGTACCCCTGGCTTCTGGAGAGTACCTGGCAAAGAGTAGGTGCTCAATATGTTTGTTGATTACATGCACAGAGAGATGAGTGAAAAAAGAGGCAGAGATAGAAAAAGACAGAAAAGTATGAAAGAGTGAGAACAAGAGAGATGGAAGCATAAAAGGCAGAGATAGAGGAGACCAGGGGAGAGACACAGAGGTTTGGTGACACGTGGTCAAGGTCTGGCAGAGGAAGAGCTGATGTCCAGCTGGCCCAAAAGCAGGGAGGCTTAGAGGCTCTGGCTAGGCCCACCATGGGGAGGTGGGAGTGAGGCAGACTCTAGGGCCCGTAGCCTGTGAGTTGGGGTGGCGCCAGCCCAGCAAGGGCTCCTGGTCAAGGTGAATGAGGACTGCTTCCAGCATGAGCTGGCCCAGCAGCCAGGGCTCACGGCCAGCTGGGGCCTGATGTGGCCACAGTGGCGGCTGCAGGAAGCTTCCCTCCGTTAGCAATTTCCCTCTGGCCAGAGCCACGGCAACCAAGAGTAATGAAACAGAGGAATGTTGGTGACATTTTTCTAAAGAGGAAAAATGTGGAGTTTTGAGTCAAACTGAAAGACTTATTGGGTTCGCAGCAAGGGTAGAGCTCACTTTGGAGAACAGACTGCTAGATAAGGGGCACGATCGAGTCCCCGGTAATGTTCACTCCCGGCTGGCGTGACGCCTGCAGACGCTGTTTTGACTACATGGTTCACATTGATTTTCCTCCAATTCCTCAGAAATGGAGACTTGAACATCCCTGGGGATCTTAATCGGGGAAGCTGAGCAGGTCTTCCCAGGGCAAGGCCAAGGAAGCAGGGCACTGGGGACTGCTGGGCTGAGGCACTGGCTGGACCGGCTGGGTGGGTGCACATCTGGCACCTGGGGCACAGTTGTTAAAATTGGTAACAATACTCAGCACCATTAGCCCGGCATTTCCCATTATCCCACTGAAAAAGTTTTCTTCCTCTCTCTCCGTCTGCCTGTCTTGTTTCTGATCCTTGTAGCGACCCCTCGAGACTCAGAGATCTAAAGGACTCACCCAAGGTGATACAAACGGCCAGTGGCAGAGGCCCATGCAGGCCCTAGCCTCCTGGTTCTCAGGCCACTGTATCTGGAATGTGGCCTTCCAGTTAGCAGAGGTCTCTGGTTAAGTGAGGGTGTCCTGGCCAGTCTTCCGGACGGAGACTCCAGCTTTCGGAGTCTGCATTTCACACACTGAGACCCCTGTTCCGCTGCATATGTCCGTTTTGTGGGCCTTCATTATTTAGTCATCTGACCAGCATGACTGTCACCGTACGAGGTTCGGTTTTGGAGCAACTGCTGAGTGTTTAACCGTGGACTGTGGGTGTCTCGAACTCCACCATTCCCTCTAGCTCCCTCTTTTCTCTCCTCTGGGGCCACTTGTCTCATGGAGAACAGGGCCACCTCCATCTCCCCTGGAGGACCTCTTGACTCCTCTCACTCTCTCACCCCCAGACACAGCCATCCCCAAGGCCTTGAGAATTTACCTTCCAAATCTCTCTGGAATCCATCTGCCTCTCCACATCCCCACGGCCACCACCCCACCGAGGCCACCATCTTCTCTGTCTTGGATGATGGCAGTGCCCTTCCCCAGACCGTTCTCACTCCCACAGGCATCTTTCACACAGCCGCCGAGGCCGCTCTCCCAAACGCAGCTCACTCCTTGCCTAAAATCCACTGCTAGTTTCTCAGGTAATACGGTGTCTAGACTCTGCCCACCAGCTCGCCCCCCCTCACCTGTCCAAGTCCTGCCCTCACTGTTGAATCACCTTCAGTTTAAGTACTCTCTGCTCTCTCCTACCCCAACTTGCATGCACTGCCCTTTTTGCCCAGAAAGTCACAACAATGGAAATGATCTCCTTCCTGTTCTCCTGTCCCAGGCTGTGAGCTCCTTGGAAACAGGCCTGGGCTTTATCCATTTTCTCTCCCTGGCACCCAGCAAGCACCTTAGCACATGTCAGGGGCTGGCTGTATGACTTCTGCCTGTTGGTCAACCAAGTCTGCAGGAGAAGTGGTCTCCAGCACTGTGGGCTTACCTAGGCACGTGGGGTGTGCCAGGGATCGGAGATCCAGCCCAGGGGTGTCATGGGCCTACTTATGTGGAGAGAGCTTTCAGGGATAGGGATAAAATGGGGCTTGCTGTCTGAGAACCAGAAATACAGGATCGATCCAGGAAAATTTTTAGGCAAAGGAAGTTTGAGTCTTATTTGGGGGACAGGGAAGGGAATCTGAAGGGGAAAGGCATCCTTCGGAAGGTGTGATGACTTGGGCAGAGACACAGCATCTTGAGAAGGAAAGTGCACAAGCCTGGGAGGAGGGAGGTGTTCAGCACTGGGGTTGTCTGAAGCCAAGGCCAGAGCAGCATCAGAAAGTCAGACTCAGAGAAGGAAGGACCTACAGACATGTTGTCAAACCCAAGCCTCTGTTTACAGGTGGGGAAACTGAGGACAGGGAACTGGGACCTGGCTCACCATCTCATAGCAGAGCCAGAGTTGTTGAGAGCCGGGACTCCGGGCTCCGAGTCAGGCCCCTTTCCTCCAGGGATGAGCTTGCAGTGCATTCTGGGGAAGAAAAGGAAGGCTCTTGGCTGACAAGGAAGCCTTTGGGACCGAGGAGGGAAATTCTCAGACCTGTTCAGATCACCTCAATTCTCCTAGAAGGGTGGGTGGGGGTTCCTGTTGCACAGATAGCAGTTTTCTCAGAGGAAATGAGCTGCTCTCTATGGGGCAGAACGTCTGGGGATGAACACGTGGAGACTGGACGGGTAGAGAAAGGGGACAGAAGGAGGTGAACTTTGCAAGTATCTAGGTCATTTCTGCCAGTAGCTGCCCCAGCCCCTTGGGCCAGCCTTGCTGTCCATGGCCAGAGGTAATGGGAGGTCACCAGGTTGAAAAGTGTTTTCTTTCCAATCCCCTTCCAGCCCTATCCAGAAAAGTTGGGGTGGGGCTGCGTCATAAGCCAAGGTCCAGAAATAATAATAGTAACAATAAAAAAATCAACACCACCATTGATAGAACATTTCCTCCAAGTCTGGCATTGTGCATTGCCAGTCCTACCTTATTGAGTCCTCAAGAGTTAGGAACCCACGATTCTGCCCATTTCACAGATGAGAAAATCAAGGTTCAGTTGTTTTGTGGATTCAAACCCAGTTGTACTTGGCTTCAATGTTTCTGAGTGTGGAATGCCAGTGCCCCACCTCAGGGGCAGGTTAGAAGTTGGCAGGTTAGAAGCCCCAGCCTCTACTGCCCTGTGTCTGGGTGTCTCACTTCCATGGCCTAAGAATGTTGACAGGGCACAGGACCTCCTGCAGACGCTTGGTCTACTGGGAAGGCAAGACTGCCCTTAGGGCAAGGTTGCCCCAAGGATGCGCTCCCAGAGTGTCCCCCGCTGAGCGCCGGGACAGGACACCCACCCCCTCCCTCAGAGCTCTGGCCCACAATGGTTTTTGCAAGGCACTTGCTTGATATCCGTCCCTCTCATTAGATTAGAAGCTCGTGAAGATGGAGACTGTGACCTTAGTGCAGTGTCTGGTCCTCAGAGGTCCTCCACTGATGTGTATTTGATGTTGTAAAATACACCTCCCCCATACCTCCGAGCAAGCCAGGCCATGTAAAGAAATAAGCCGGGATATGTAATGTGTGGATGACAAGCAGGAAAGTGCTTTGAGAGGGTTATTTTATATGTTTTACATAAATGAGCCATGTTCATTATAGAAATACTAGAAAATAAAGACAAGGGGAAAAAAAAACCTCACCCTCCCCAGTAGCTGCTCTTATTATCTTGGTAAACAACCTTTCATATTATTTTTAAGCTGTATGCGGGGATGCCTCATCACCCACCTCCTGCAGGCGCCCTTCGTAACGTATTCCGAGTGGCTGCCGCTGCCCTGTGCACCGCGTGCGCAACTGTACGCGGCAGCCCTGGGCATGTACACCTCTTGTCAGTGCTTATTGTTTACAGAAATGACACCAAACTATTGTCCATGTACTGTTTGAAAAGTTGCATTTCTCATTAAAAAACAGTGTGATCATCTTTGGTGTTAGTACCTAATTTTTACATGTTTTTAAAATAAAAATTCAAATGATTAGGTTCTAGTAAATTTTATCCCATTTAAAACAATATAATGAATATAATATAGTGAATATACTTTTGGGGCATTTGCCCTTGTGATTCTTGGGATAATTTCTAGGAATCCCAAGCATGAGGATGTTTGATGTTTAAGGCTTATGATAGCAACAGCCAAACTGTACTCTAGAAAACTTCTGACAACAATGCAGGAAGCGAAAGGGCTAGTGGAGGTTTGATAAGAAGGTGGGAAGAGGAAAAGGAGAGGGATTGCGGGGCTGTTGGATCTGCTAGGGGTCTGTAAAGAAGGCTCTCTCTCTGTTTAGGAGGTTGAGAGAGGAGCCGTCTGCTCAGCCACCTGGCCTGTAGTAATAAAACCGCAGTATCGTAGCTTCTACCTCAGACTCTGTCCTGAAACGCAATTTAATTCTGAGCAGGTCCCTTCCCTCTCTGCAGCCTAGTTTCTTTCCCTGTAAACTCGAATTGGTCTATGTCTGGAATGGTAAATAAGTTCATCTTGTGATTGATTGGTAATGCCTGCCCTGGAGGGCTCTGTTGAGGCTGCCAGGCTGTCTGGACTGGGGCAAGAAAGCATGCTGTGATCAATTAATAATGTCTGCCATGGGTAAGAGAATCGAGGGGATGGTACTTTTGCCATGTATTTGCTATTCCAGGACTAGACACTCCTAGAGGCCATCAAAACTCCAAAAAGACAGAATTTTTTTGGCTATCTTGTTCCTCATAGATGTCTAGATTTTGAGGAACCATTCTTTGAATTAGCCAAGTGCTCCCGCCCTGTCTGTCTCGTTCCCGGTGCACTGTGCTGGAGCTAAGAGGCAAATGGCATTCAGAGTCTGTCACTGGACCCTAATCTGCATCTCATGGCTTTGTCTGCAGCTTGCAGGGGGAGGATTGGGGATTTCCTGCGATTTCAGTATTCCATTCGGTTTTTATCATTTTAAGGTTCATGCGTTTCTAATTGTTATGAATACCATGGCAAAATTAATAGTTCTATGGTTGGTTTATTACATTTAGTAAAATTATGTGCATGCAGTGTTTGCCAAGAGAAGACGCGGCAGGCTCCTTAATCATGTAAAGATGATAATTTAGTTGTTACACTTGTTGAAATGATGGGATTAATTTTTAAAAAGTTTGCAAACTGGAGGAGAAATGTAAAACATTAATTTAGTTAGACAAGCAAGCCGACAACTGACAAATCCTTTCAGCCGAACCTGGTAATGAAGATGCTGAAGACCCAACGGGGAGAGGACTAATCGACGAGGCGAAGGCACTTTCCAGGAACTGGGAGGGTGATGTGGGGTGTGCTGTGTGACTTTGGGGGGGCCACGTTCCCTCTCTGGGCCTTCATTCTTTCTTCTGTAAAATGCAACTAGATGCATGGTCTTCAAATCAGGGCCAGGGTTTTGGAAAATGTCTTGGGTGCTAGAAGAAATGAAGGTAAAAATGAGGTGAGGATTCCGTGGAGTGAACCTCAGTTTTAGGGAGCCTTCCAGATTTATTTTGGGGGTACTAGAGTCCTTATTTTACCTTGGGGAATCTCTCTTGCTTTCATTGTCATTAGTCCGTGTAGTTCTGGAGGGGTTAATCCACCCGCTGGCCCTAGAGGGTGGCTCTGACTCAGGACTGGCCAATGAGATCAGCATATTGCCTGGCTACAGTGATTGATTTGGAACAATCATGTGACTCAAGTCTGGTCAATCAGAGCCAATGAGCCTTTTTCCTAGCATTATTGCTGGAACTACCTAGACTGAGTCCCTGTCTTTCCTTTGGTGTGGCTGACCCTGGGGGGTGGGAGGCTAGAGCTTTGGGGGACATCTTGGTCATGAATTGGGAAGAGCCTGTCTGAGAACGAAGCCAGTGCAAAGGAAAATAGAACAAAATTGCAAAACAAAGTTCTAATCATCTTTCTAGTTAAACCTGATGTCTCAGACTTTTCAGCTAAAAGAGCCTCTATGTTCTTCCTTCCCCCAGCAACGATGAGCTGAGTTTCTGTAACCTTCGACTTAGAGTCCTAACTAATATGGTCTCATCCCACTTCAACTGGAGCCGACCTGCATTTATCCACTTTATACTCCGGAATTCCATTTTAAACTTTTGTTCGAACAAAAGATTCTGTTATTAAAAAGAATAGAACTAGGACTGGATGATTCTTAAGGTCCCTTTTCGAGGTGACCTCCTGGGTCTCCATGGGTGATGACACAGGTGTGTTGTCCACAGTGCAGAGGAGGCTGGAGGAGGAAGGAGGCTGATCCTAGGTCGATTTCACTGAGGAGGCATCATCTGAAGTGGGTCTTGAAGGATTCGTAGGAGTTTTCCAGAGGGAAGGAGGGAGCCAATGGGATTCTAGGCAGAGGAGCAGCATGTGCAGATGGTCTGGAGAGAGAAAGACTGGAAGGCATTGGGGGAAGTCTAGATAATCTGGTGTGGCTGAAAGAGTGGACTGTGGGTGGTACACTAGTGGAGGCTGGAGGAAATGAGGCAGAGAAGCAGGTGGGGACCCATCGTGAGACATGTGACTGTGGCAGGCAGGCAGTGGGCAGCCATGGGAAGTTCTTGAGCAGGAGAGAAGCATGTCCATTGGAGGCTGGTTGCTGGGAGCAGGACAGACTATAGAAGGGAAATCAGTCCCCCTGGGCTGCTCTGCCTGAGACTTCTGGTCCTTTGTAGGAGGCAGGAGGTGAGAAGGATCAGATATTCAGCTCCAGAGGGATCACAGGTCCCTGCAGCCTGCATTCCAGAGCTGGCTGGGCCTCACCATTCCCAGGCCTGGAATTTGAGCACTGTTCTGAGGAGGGGGCCTGGGAGGCCAAGTGGTGGAAACAGGGAGGATGGGGAAGGAATTCTAGACCCGTTGGCTCCACTGAACTGAATGTGATTTACAGGGATGCTTCCCTGGCTCCCAGGGGAAACCAATCTTTTCCCACCACATTGGGGACTTTGCATCTAAGGATATTAAAAACTTTTAGAAGTTCTGAAGGGCCCTTCCCCTAAATTGGCCATATGGGCCATGCTACATTGTACTTCAGGGGCTTTTGCCCAGGCTGTTCCATCTTCCTGGGTCACCCTTCCCAGCTTTCTCTCGCCTGAGGGTGGTAGTGACAGTAGCAATAATAGGAGACCCAGAAGCCTGGATGACAGCCATGAGTGTGTACTGCACACCTACTAGGCACAATGCTAAGTGCTTTATGTGCATTTTCTCATTAAATTTTCTCAACCATCTGATGAGATAAAAAGATTCTATTATAAGGGAGTCCAGAGAGGTGAAGTAACTTGCCTAAGGCGTGTGGGCCCGCTTCACAACACTGGGCGATGTGGGTCCAGCGCTGGCCAGGCTGTCAGCTCATCTCCCTCCCTTTCCCCAAGGAGCCTGGGGATCTAGGGAGACAGCATCAGATCAGAGAAAGCGACCTGTCCAGGCTGGTCTCCTCAAGGTAGGGCTTTTCCTCTTGGGAAGTAGCACCACGAGCAGCTCCCCCCGGGAGCAGACAACAAGGGTTGCGCTCCTACCCTGCACCGTGCACACACCTAGGCCCTTGCTGCATTGTCTCATCTAATCCCATGACATCCCAGGGAAGCGAGACCAAGACCCCCATTTCACAGATGAGAGACTAAGGCTCAGAGAGGTCAGAATACCTGCTCAAAGATGCACAGCACGGAGCAGAAGCTGGAGCAGGCACACGAGGCTTTCCCTCTGTTCAATCTCTGCCTTCCTTGGTCCTGAGACATTTGTTGATCCACCCTTCACCAGCCCACCAGCATCTATCTCTAGGGACTTGCCAAGCAGGGCTCCTGCCCCAGGCCTGATGTGGACAGCCACAGGAGTGACCAGCTCAGGCTGCATGTGTGTAACACAGCCTCACCTAGCCAGGCCCAAATCAGGTATGCGTGGCCTACGCTGAAACAGGCCACTGTGTGCGTTTAATCCTGAGGCTGTGGTGACCTTGGCTTTGGCCTGATTTAGGAGGCTGACTTTGTTTACTGAAAATCACTACCTGAAGATATCCCAGTGCTCCTAGCGTTGATGAAATGGGCCTACCTGCTTGAGAGACACTGAGAGAAAAGGGAGGTTCCACTTTTCAGCCTCCTGGGGTTGTGGCCCAGGCTGCTTAGAGATGGCAGGAGATACACATGCAGGGAGACCCTCATCACTCTGGGAACTCATGTAAGTGTGCAGCTGCCCTCCATGGCACATGTTCGTGCCTGCACATGCATGTGTACACACTGTAGGCATGTCCACTTATATACACACAGGAAGAAATGCAGTCACACACATGTGTGCATGCTTACACCTGGCCACAATGTATGCGAACATGTACGCACACACATGCACACACCATGGTCATGCCCACATGCTCGCACACATGCACAGGAGTATATCCAGTCACACTTTGGTGCGACCATGCATTACCAGCCTCAGTGCGCACACATGTTTGTGCAAACACATAAGCACACACAGCAGGCATGCCTGCATATATACACACAAGCACATACATACCCAAACATACTTGTACACTCATGTAGGTGTGTCCACACTGTAGACACACCCACTCATGGGTGTTCATACATATTTTTGCACACATACATGCCCCTCTTATCTATGTACACACTCATACACACATACAATTTTGTGCCACACACACTGTCCCCAGGCCATAGTAGGGCTTAGGAGATGGTGGCTCTTAGAATGGCAGCTGGATCGCCAGGGGCCATGACTCTGGATGGTATTGCTGCTTCTCAGCTTCGTTGTTCAGGCCTCTCCCAAACAGGCCCGAGCAGCTACCTCTGCATGTTTCCCCATGCACCCCACCCTCTGGCTATCCAGAGCTATTTGTAGTTCCCTGCACCCAGCGGGCCTCTCAGCCCTGCAGAGTTTTAACCATGCTGTTCCCACTGCTTGGAACACCCTTTCCTACATCTCTCTGGAAAACTCCTACTCATTCTGCAAAACCCAGTCTAGGAGTCATCTCCTCAAGGAGATCCTCCTATAGCCACCCTTCTGTGCACTCCTACAGGTGCCTGCTTATTTGCCTTCTCTCCCTATCAATTTCCAGTACCTGGTATGCAGTAATTACTCACCCAGTCACACCCTTTAATAAGAGATTGGCAAATGACGTGGCTGAAGGAGCTCAGTAAGTTGATGTCCTGAGCCTCCTACCCTCAGGACAGGGCTCTGGTCACATCACTGAACTATAGGACTGATGATGTCATTAAGCACCCCCACCAACTCCATGAGGTAGGGGCTCCTATGGTCCCGTTTTACCTGCAGGCAGGGCAGGGCTGAAGAGGCGAGGTGGAGGGCATGAGGCTGCCCCATGGTGAGGAGCTGAGCCTGACACCTGCTGGACTCCAGCATCTGAGTCTTAGCCTAATCCCATGGGGGATGAGGAGATGACTGAGTGAGTGAGTGAGTGACAGACAGGCTGACTGACTGAATGAATGAATGAAGAGGCAGATGAAAAACCAATGGGTGCTTAATCTCCGTAGCTACATGTGACTTGCTCCACAACAAGCCCCCTCAGTGCCATCAACCCTGGGGTCCATGCTGCAACCCCCGCCCCAGCCAGGTGGCCCTGGCTGTCCTGGGTAGCCTCCCTTTCCCGACAGGCTCCATCTATCCCCCAATTCATGACTCTTTCCATTTGGTCTACACTCCAGTGGACTCTGGGCCACAGCCATCTGTGGGATGTGGACCCTGGGTCCTAAGCCTTGGCAGGCACATTTGTCCAGGTTACAAGGGCCCCAAGAGCAGCACACACCAGGCATCACCCCAGTGCCCAGTCTTCTTGCAGCTGATGGACGAGAATCCTTGCATAGTGAGTGAAAACCCCCTTGGCTGTTGCCTGCAACCCCATGATCTGTGACGAGAGGGAAGTGGGTCAGCGGGAGCCCCTCGCCTGCAACATCAGCCCATAATTCAAATGGGGAAGGTGTCAGGGGTGTATTTTGACTACAGAGTTGTAAGCTCTGGGATTCGGGTCTGCGAGTGCCGTCTTGACAGTTAAATTGGTTGGAATTCAATTGTCTGTGACAAGAGGGCCGATTTCCTCAACTGCTTTCCTCCTGGGACCGTGTGGCTCACGGGAGGGAAAGTTGGGAGGCCTGGGCTTGCATTGGTCCTGGTCTGGCCAGCTGCCTGCCGCAGCGCCTTCCCCAACTCCAGACTTGCCGCCTGCCAGCACCCGGCTCGAGGCCAGTGCAGACCTTCCTGGTGTGTGCACAAGAGCTGGGCAAGAGGGGAGGCAAACGGGGCTGTGTTGAGACACTCTGATACTTGGCAACGGTTGCTGTGTGATCTTGGGCAAATCTTTTTGCCTCTCTGAGCATTAGTCTCCCTTATTTTAAAACGTGAGGGTTCATTGACTCTCCCTTCCTTCCTTTTACCCTTCCTTCCTTCCCTCCCTCCTCCCTTCCTCCCTTCCTTTCTCCCTTCCTCCATCTCTCCTTCCCTCCCACCTCTCTCCCTACAGACCATTATGAAATTCCTATGTATTTTACCTGGTACGCCAGATGCTAACAGTATGGTAAGACTTATGAGGGTCTCAGTCCTCAAAACAAATTGATTAGATTGCTGTATGGCCTCAAGAAAGACTCCCCCCCCCGCCCCAGGACTGAGACTCACTCACTGGGGGATCTCAGCAGACTATGATGTGAGGCTCTGAATGATAAGGCTTTGTTGAGGCAGCCTCTGTCCCCAAGCTCTCAGGAAGCTTCTGGCGTTGTTAGGCAGGGCCTAACAACAGGAGCATCTGATTAAAACCTGGCAGAGCCGGGCCTCTGGACACAGAAGTGCTTCTGCCAAACCCGGTTGATTTATGTACCTGCCCTAAAGTCCGCGATGTTTGCACTCTTTCAGCATGGGAGGCACAGGGGTCAGGAGGGGACTGGGAAGAGGGTGTTTAGTGAGGCAGGTAAATATTAGGTGAGTGGTGGTGACGGCCACAGGCTGGGGCCGGGTGGCGGGGGGGGGGGG
>PVKU01000017.1:604798-702136 GCA_004027475.1 Anoura caudifer | reverse complement strand
CTAGACCTACGGGTGTCGGATTTGAATCCTGCCTCGCTACCTTTCTGATATTGGATACTGTACCTGACACACTGAACCTCAGTTTCCTTCTCTGTAAACTGGGATGCATTGGATATACCTGATAGTTCAGCAGGAGAACCAGCTGTGGGTGGAGGTGACTGTGTTTGGTATAAACAACGTGCAGCAGAGCCCAGGAGAGTAAACCCAGGGAAGTGGGAGGACGGAGCTGTGAGTCCACTTGCAGTGCCCACCCCATGCCCAGTACTCAGTAGGCGCTCATAGACATCAGCTGGTGCCTGGTCTTGAGGCTTGAGAAATCTCTCTAGGGATCCTCAAAAGGAGGCTGTGTTGTGACTGATACAGCAGCTGGAAAGGGTATCCCGGGCAGAGGGAACAGAATGTGCAAAGGCTTGGAGGTGGAGCAGGTCTGGGCTTGGTCAGGGACAAGGATGTGTCCTGGGTGACAGGAGCGAAGGGACAGTGGTGTAGGCAGTAAGGCAGGAAGATTAAAGACAGGGGGTGGGTGGGATGGTCAGATTAGACTCTTCATTTTGTTTGTTTGTTTAATTCCTTTAAATGCTACCCACGTGTGTAATTTTATATGCCGACATCAACGTCATGTCACCCATGTGTTTCCTCGGTGCTGACAGTTTTCTTTCTTTCCTTCTCTTTCCTTGGCTTCCTCCAGCCCCTGCTCCTACCTCAGGTGACCCTCCCAACCAGGTCACCCAAGTTAACTACCTAATCTTTATTCTCCCAGAATTGCCACACCTGTTCTCATGTGCACAGCATTATAATCAGACACATACAAGCACATATGTGAACTTTTGTGGTCGATTTCCTTTTATAGCAACAGGCTCATAGCACACACACTTTTCTCCACCTCACTTTTCTCACTCAGCCCATCCCCTGGTGATCCCTTGAGCCAATCTGATTGGCATGGCTCTGCTCCCTCTTGGCGAGGACCGTGTATTCCCAGCGTTGATGCACCCACGTATTCTCTGTTCCCTGACTCAGGGCATCACTTTGGTTTTCCCTTTCTGATTTTCTGCCACTACAAATGATGCTGCAGGGAGCATTCTTGAGCACATGCCCTTAAGTGTTATGCGTTTGCTTTTGTGGGAGAGAATCCCAGGAGGGGGATTTGCTGGGCCCTAAGGTAGATTTTACATTTGCAGGGATGTAGCACAATTGCTTTCCTAAGAGGCTGTAACACTTCACATCTCCAGCAGTGATGACCGAGAGAGTATTTTCCTCCCCACTCTAGTGGGGGTCAGGGATTTGGGTTTTCCAAGGATCTTTCTGGCCGCAGAGTGGGGAATGGATTAGAAGGTGAGATGCGCTGATTTGGTTGATTGTTTGGTGAATATCAGCCAGACTGTGGACTCTGTGAGAGTACAGTTTGGTTTGTCTTGTTCAGTCCTGTATCTTCCAGTAGTGGGAGAGACAGAGAAGGAACTCAGTGAACACTGGTTGAATGAAAGGAGGGATGGGAGGTTGGATAGGTGGTAGGTGGATGGGTGGGAAGGTGTGTATATGGGAGAATGGGCAGATAAATGGGTGTGTGGATGGTTGGATAGATGGATAGATGGAGGGATGGGTGGAGGGATGGATGGAGGGATGGATGAAGGGATGGATGGATGGATGGCGGATGGATAGATGGATGGATGGGTGGGTGCATGGACAGATCCACCTAGTGGAGGTTCCAGCAGTATGATGAGAGGCTGAAGAGATGACTCTTCTTGAGATTTAATAAGAGTAATCAACATTTATTGAGCAGGTACTGTGTGCAAGGAATGGTGTGTTACACACATCTTATTATGTCCATAACAACCCCTCAGGCAGCCACTCTTATTATTGCCATGTCACAGAAGAGGAAACGGGGGCTCAGGGATGGTGGGTCACTAGCCTGAGGTCACAGAGCAAGGAAGTGAGGAGCTGACCAAGTCTCAGCCACTGCTTTCTCCATTGCTCTTTGCTCCTTGTCCAAGGCTTGCCCAGTGGTGTCCCATCTCTGCAGGAGCAAGTCCGAACTCCTCACCATCACATTCTGGTCTCAGCCTACCTACTTGACAACCCCAAGTGATCTCCCCCAAAAGGCTAGGCAGCTTCTGGTCTCTTCCTGCCTCCTCTGCCCTCTAGAGCTATGCAGCATGGGGAAATGTGGCTGTGGAGCAAGAAGACCCATGGTATAGTTCTGCCTGTGCTACTTTCTATCCTCAGTGTTTCCATCTGCAAATTGGGTTTATACCTGCCTTGCAAGAAGGCTGTGAGAAACTGCAAAGTTACTGTATTCTTGCAAGGGATATTGTCAGCCTTGACCTGAGCCATGGAGGGTCTTTATCACCCCCCTGCAGGGTTTTGAATCTGGCTCTGTGAAGCTATCAGGGTCACCTCTACGACAGCCACATAGGACATAACAACGAGACCGTGACTCCCTAGCTCACCCCCAGCCCATCTCCTGGACCGTGCACTCTGGCCTCCTTGCCTTTATTGTCCTCGCCTCAGACTGTCTCTTGCTTTTGGGCTCTTGTCATCATCTTACCTTGAACTCAACATCAGCCTTCCTTCTTCAAATGCTATTGGCTACTCTCAATAAATACTCTTTCCTGAAACAGTCCAACCTGGGAACTTTGGCTTAAACACCTAGAAAGAAACACTCTCCTGTATGTTCACCAAAACTTTATTCATTCATTCATTCATTCATTCATTCATTCATTCATGCATGCATGCATTCAATCAATCATTCAATAAATATCTATTGAGGGTCTACTATGCACCAGGCACTATGCTAGGAACTAGGGACTCAGTGATAAAAGCACTTGGATATTTCTTGTGGAATTTATTTTTTTTCATGAAGACATAAAAAAATAAAAACTTTATAAATGGGACCTGGGCATTTTTCAGCCTTGTTCAGTGTGGTCCAAGGAGTACGAGTAAAGGCTGATTAAGCTCAATATTAAACAGATTTGTCTGTACCTGAAATAGGGAGTGAGCTCCCTGTTATAGGAGGCATATAAGCAGATCCTAGACAACTTATTGATACGGCTCCTGGCATCAGGGAGGGGGTTGAGTCAGAGGACTTTAAGATTCCTCCCAGTGTTGGGCGTCTGTGATTCTGGGCTGGACCTCGGCCAGGATCTCCTCCCATGGAATTGCCCCTAGCCCAATGGCTCTGAGCCCATTTGTGCTCAGGCTTCCTGGCTCCCAGC
This sequence comes from Anoura caudifer, assembly GCA_004027475.1. Classification (NCBI taxonomy): domain Eukaryota; kingdom Metazoa; phylum Chordata; class Mammalia; order Chiroptera; family Phyllostomidae; genus Anoura; species Anoura caudifer. The sequence continues at coordinate 698,924 of PVKU01000017.1, read as the reverse complement.
GTCACACTGGCTTCTGGCTCCTCAAACCTGTTGGATACTGCCAGGCACCCCCCATCCTCAGGCTAGAAGAGGCCCTCCCCACCTGCCTCCTCCTGGGCCTGTGCTGTTTATGAGGCTGCTGTCCTGAGTTGCTGGGGCAACACTGGATCTGTGCCCCACTTGGAGCCCACTGACTTTTGGCCCTGTCCACACTCTGGGCACGGCAGCTGCTCCTGTCTCCTGTCTGGGAGGTGCCCTATAGGTGGAGACCCATAGATGTGGGTGTGTGCAGGCACCCTGAACCCATAAGATTCCAGATTTTCCCCTTTAGCTCCAGCTGGGGGACTTTTTTCCTGGCTGGGTAGGATGGAGTAAAAACCCAGATCGTGTCGTCAGGCTGCCTGGGTTCGAATCCTGCCCCCCTCGGCAGCTGCCTTAATCCTCCCTGTGGAGATGGTTGGCCCCAAAGTGTCTGGACCCTCTCTGCATCCAGACAAGAGCCCACTGTGCCTGTCTCTACCTTTGCAGCCTAGTGTGTTCCTCTCTGATTCCTGGCAGAAGGCTGGGTGTCTGTGGTGACCGATGGGCCCATTATTCCCTGAGACTCCCCCAACATGCCTGTCATTTCTCTTCAGCCTGTCACTGGACCCTGTGCCGGAAGTGGGGATGGCATCTGGGAGGACTTGTCCTCCTAGAACCCCTCTCCCTCCTGGCCCCTGTGGGTGGGACTCAGAATCCTCTCACCTCACCCTCGGGGGGGACAGAGAGATTTAGGAAGAGCTCTGGGTTGGGAGGTGGGGAACCCGAACGCCACCCACTTTACTAAAGATTCACAGTTTACCTTCAGACAGGGCACATGCCAGCTCTGCCCCTTAGTTTCCGGTCCAAGCTTTGGGTGAGGCCACACCAGCAATCTTAGAGGATTCTTTTTCTTTTTTCCCCTTTTATTTGCAGTAATATTCTTCCTTTGAATGAAATCTTAGGTGGAACAGTATGAACAAGACAGGCTGATCAGGATGTGGATGAGGATCTGGAAAATTCCACCACCGGGACCAGCAGAATTAGGGGCTGTTGAGTAAAGAGGCTGAACAGGCAAGACTGAGAATCACCTCACCAGGCTACCCTTGTCCCATCAAAGCCTGCCTCTCCCTGGGCCCATTCCCTCAGGCCCCATCTGCTGTTTAGAGTAACTGGTCCCACTAAAGCTCCCCAGAGCCTCCCACCTGAGAGCCCACTAAGAAGGGCTGCCAGGGAGGACTGCAGGCCGGCGCGCTCTGCGGGGCAGGTGGGCCCTCTGCAGAGAGGTGAGCAGCATGTTTTGTTTATACTGGTGGCAGTGGGGGGCGGTTCTGACTTCACAACGAGGGTATTTTGGGACAGACTGTCTCTCCAACATCTGGATTAGGGTAGGGACCAGCTGCTGCTGCCATCTCTGCGTTCACACTCTTGTCACGCGTGGGGATGGGCCACCAAGTGCTGCCATGGGGGCTGAGCAGGAGGATTTCTCTCCCTTCCACCACTTTCTGTTTGTGTCCTGGTCTCCTTGGAAGAGTCTGCTTGGGCGGTGGGTTCCAGGGGCCCAGGTTTGGATCCTGACTCCCGCTCTCTCACTGTGAGGCCCTGGGTGAGAGGCTTTCCCTGGTGAGCCCTGGATTCTCAACTGTGAGATGGGGGTGACGATGGTGGATGGGACTCATCTTACATGGAGCGGGCAAGGTGAAATGCGATCATGCACCAAGACATTCGGGGGTCGACAGTGAGGATGCCTTTTCTCCCCTGCACTGGGCTTCCATACCCAGGCTGGGAACAGGGAACCTGCACAGGGCGGCCCTCCTGCACTCTCCCTGGGACGCACACTTGCCCTGTCAGACACTCACGCCAGGGACACACATCCATGCAGAGATGGACTCAAACACAAACTCAGACACATACACTGACACACGGGCATGCACACCTGCCCCGACACACACACACACACACACACACACACACACTCACACACTTAGTTCAGCCCAATGGGTGTGGTTTGAGCACTTCTTTTCAACAGCGCTTTCCAACTCCAAGGGCCACGGCCTCCTGGAACATCTCCTCTAAGTGGGGAGACAAACTCTTCCATGAGCCCCAAACACGCCCCATGGAGCATAATCACCCAGACTGGGGAAGGGCTGTGGAGGGGGTGGGTTACCGTTGCATAAGGGGTAGGCCAGGAGACACTCCCCCGACCCTCAGCAAGGCCATGTGGAGGTCGTGAAGCACGAGAAGGACCTGGTCCTGGGAGGATCTGGGGTCAGAATGTTCCAGAAGAGGGAACCCCAAGGGCAAAGGTCATAGGAGTAGGGAGATGGTAGGGCGGAGTGGGTGGAGGCGAGGACACAGTGGATGAGGCAGCACCTCTAGGCCCAGGGGCTGCCGTGAGAAGTTCAGATCCTCTCCTTTGTGTAACGGGAGCCAATCAGGAGTCGGGAACCTAGAAGCTTCGTGGAGGTTGTTCAGAAACCTCCCCACCCACCTGTGTGCCCCTCCCCTGCACACACATGTGAACGGTGCACATTCAGGCACACGCCCAAGTTCCACCAAGGGGCCCTCACATGCATAATGTCCACTGTGGCACATGTGCACGAGGACTTTCAGGCACACACACAGTACGCACTGAGGTGCGTACTTGGTGTTTTGCTTTTTGAAGGGTGGGGGAAAGAGCCAGGAGGAGCAGAAAGGTGGAGAGAGCCACACTGGCTTTGCTCTCCACTCTTGTGTCTCAGTTTTCTCATCTAAAATGAGCATGGGCACTTGGCCTTATGACATTAAAGGCTGCCACACCCTTAGGATGTGACACTGGAAGAGAGTGTGATTCTGACATAAGCCTTGCAGTAGATTCAAGGCAGGAGAAATCAGCCTGATGGGAAGCAGTCAAGGAAGCCTCCTTGGAGGAGGAGTGATTGAGGCATATTACTTAGCCTATTGCTGCTGGAATGGAACCCAGAGCTGAGCTGCCCTTTAGATAGTCTACGTCAGGGAACAGGCAAGACACCAAATCACCTTCATGCTGTTGCCTGTGGTGTGCCCATATGTGCAGTCTCACGCACACCATGGAACTCTTCAAGGGTGATAAAGTTATCCCCATTTTACGGATGAGGACCTTGAGGCTCAGGCCAAAGTCAAAGAGCTAGAAAGTTGGAGCTGGGTTAGGAATGCCAAGTCTGCTGCCAGCTTTGCAAGAGCCCTCAGGGGCCCCATCCCCAGCAGTTGCCCTCTTGCATCCTTCCCATCCCCAGCTCCAGCTTGTTCGAGCCAACACCGAGCACTCTGTGACAGACTGACTCCTTTGAGCGACAGTATCTGGGATCATTATGGACAGAATTAGGGCCCAGGACCTTTTGGGAGGAGTCGGAGACCTGGTGTGCCTATCAAGTTCAGCCCCAGGGAATCCTTCCATCCCATGGAGCTGCCCCTGGCAGGCATGGGTGGGGGGAGAGCAGTAACCCCATCTGTCTGCCTTCAGATGAGGGCGGTTGGGGCTCTCTCAGCTTCTCGGATAGCTGTATCTCCCTGCGGGGACAATGGTGGCGGCCTCAAGGACGATAGTCACCTCAAGAGCCTGGGTGCTGGACACCAGACTGGGGTTCACATCCTAGCCCCGCCTTGTCCTCCAGCTTCTCAGCTGTGACATGGGCACATGGGACAGCCTGAGCCTCTCTGCAGAGCCCTGCTGTCTCTCTCGCTCCAGCATCTCCTGTGTCTGGAATCAAGTGAGTGCTCAATGAACATCTACTGAAAGTATGAGACAGAGCTGTGGAGAGGGCTAAGGAAGGTAAAACATGGAAAGGGCCCGACACACAGTAGGCATTTAATAAATGATCACCACTGTATTCATGAGAAGTGCTTGGAACTGTGTCTGGAAATTGATAATACAATTAATAGTAATATGAAATATTACCATCAGTTATTTGACTAGGATTTGAGTTCTGCAATAAAGTTCATTACACTAGGCATCAATTATATGCCAGGCGTCATGCCAAGCCCTTTATAAGTCTCATTGAATCTTCCTCCCCCTGTCCCCCACCTGGAGGGAGAGGGATATTTTATCACTCCCATTTCACGGAGGAGCAAACTGAGACTCAGAGAGGCAGAGAGGCACTTGCTCCTGATTTCGAAGCTAGGAAAGGAAGGAGCCAGGATTTGAACCGAGCTCTTCCACAGAATTCCCAGGGATAGTTTCCCCAGCCTTGGCCCTTCCCGGACTTCTTAACCATTTTTGTCCCACTTTTTTTGACCAAGGTCATTGTTCTAATCAACTTTACATTAACTCACTTTAAAAAAGATTTCAGACCTGGCTGGTGTGGCTCAGTGGATTGAGTCCTGGATTGTGAAGCAAAAGGTCGCTGGTTCGATTCCCAGTCAGAGCACATGTCTGGGTTGCAGGCCAGGTCCCCATTAGGGGGCATGCGAGAGGCAATCACACACTGAAGTTTCTCTCCCTTTCTTTCTCCCTCCCTTCCCTTCTCTCTAAAAATATATAAAATCTTAAAAGAAAAGAAAGATCTCAGGCTTAGCCACAATATCCATGGCTTTCCAGGTTGGAAGTGATAGACTAAATATATTTAGTACAGACTAAAATAAATATTTCAGAATTACCAAAAACATTTTTTTTTGCCTATGTGTCACCTGCCATCATCTCTTGGCCACCGGGTTGTTTAAAACCCATGTTGGGACTCATCCAGCTTAACTGTCTTACTTCACAGGGGGACACACAGAGAAATTCGGTGATTTGCCCAATGCCATACAGCAAACACAACTCAGACCTCCTGACCCCCAGCCCTGGGGTGTCCTCTGCCTCTCTCACAACTGTGTGCATCTGGGAGGCAGGGTGCCCCGGGGAGGAGCTCTGCCCGCCTCTGGAATGAGAGCAGGGGGAGCTTCTCAGACACCATCTCTGTTAATCCTCAGAGGCATCATTGCCTTCTTGTTCCTATTTTAACAAACTATATAAATGAGCCCTGAAAGTATAGTCTTCCTGTTCCTATTTTAAAATTGAGGGAACTGAGGCTCAGAGAGGTAAAGCCACTCTTCAGAGGACACGCAGCAAGTAAGGGGCAGAGCTGGGATTCAAACCCTAGATCTAGATGTGCTGTAGAGAATGTAGCTAAGGACATGTGGACCCAGTAAGAGGTTCGATGCTGCCTGGGGTGACAATGCAGTGGACACTGGCTAGCTGGGGGGTCTTCAATTTTTGGGTCCACAACCTCTTTTGCTCCCAGCCTGAAACAGATGTGCCGTACCTTCCTGATTTCTGGAATAGATTTAGTCACAGAGGCCTTTGCTGAAGCTGACGTGCTGCATATTTTTAACTCGGAGAGGAATGTCCCAGCCCTCGGAGCCTCCTGCCAGCTAGCCGTACCTCCTCGGGCCCAGGAATGCAGCTTGCTTCCTGTCTTCAGTAGCCTCTCATTTTCTCCCCAGCCCCGGCAGCCCATCTTCTCAAGTTGAGACGGCAAAAGGTCTTGGGAATTTTCGTAAAACTCTTAAACCTGGCTGTGAGCCAAAGGGAAACAGCTCTGAAAGGGCTGACGCTGTCTGGGAGATGATAGAAATATGGCATTCCTGCAGCGGGCAATTCCTGAAGGTTTGGGGGCGGCAGGCAGGCCCATGAACAACCAGGCCGGCTGTGATGCCAGATCTCTGCAGCACCCAGAGACACAGCAGGCGGAAGATAAGAGTCACTGTGGCCAGTTATGCAGCTTTTGCTGCGGCCCAGTGTTAGTCAGTCTCCAGGTGTTATCTGCAGAGCTAGCTGAGGCAGATGTTATTGTCAGCTGCCTGTCATCTCAGGTGCAGAGGCTCAGAGAGGTGTAGTGACTGCCCTGGGGTCACACAGCCAGGAAGTGGTAGAGCTGGAACTGGAGCCCAGTCTTTACCACTTATCACATTGACACACACCTAGACATACTCACACACCCACGTATACACACACCAACTCACACAAACACAATATATGCATACACACAAACATATACACACACTTAAACACACGCACACAGGCTGCATGCACATACAACATACACATGGCACAAATAATGCACATACAAGCACAATGGTCACAGCAATGATGGCCAAAACACGCACATATGTACACATACATTGGCACACACACCCTCACTTGTACACACATTCTGAGATCCGAAACCAAAGTGCTCACCTGGCTCTCTGGAGCTGGGCCAGGACTCTGTCCCTGGGAGCCTGGGAGCATCAGCTTCCTTCCTCCCCTCCTTCCTTCTCTCCCCCAGATGTGTGCTGTGGCTCCCGCCAGCTGTCCAGATGTGCTTGATGCCTCGGGATGTCTCAGAGACCCAGAGGCTGGTGGGGTGGTGGTGTTCCAGATTGCCCTCAGATGTCTCCACAACGCAGTGACACCAGGCTGAAAGGAGCCAGACACTGGAAAGGGACCCAGAACCCTGCCAGGTCGCTGGGTCTTCATTGCGTAGGAGCTGCAGGCCAGGGGGACTATGCTTTGTGCTTTAAGTAGAACCCTTGAGTGTGAGTTCACCTCGCAGCCACCATGAGACTCAGGGCTGACCCTCTGCATCCTCTGAGCCTCAGTTTCCACATCTGAGAGTGAGGGACAGCATGGTCAGCGTGGCCTCACAAGGGTGTCCTGGGGACTGCTGACATTTAGGACTGAACGGAAACTCAAAGATCTCTTCGATCTCGCTTTGCAGATGGGTGACGGAGGCCTGTGGCCACGCTGTGAGCCAGTGGCCAAACTGAGCTCAGAAACCAGGCCCTGCAAATCTTGGCAGGGTAACATTTTATATTTAACCAGTTCCTTCAGCGGCGGCATGTCACAGAACACAGGAATGAAAAGACTGTTCTGTCTCTCTGCTCGCAGGCCTGTTCCGACATTTCCTTTCTGCCCCAGGACATTTTTCTCAGGGATTACTGACCAGCAAGACAGAATGTCTCTGAGAAGAGTCCAGTTGGCCCCAACTCTAACACCCCCATGTAACACTCACCTCTCTGAAGGCCCGGGCTTTGCTGTTTCACCCTGGGCTCTCCAATCCGGTTTTGGGCCTTCAGAGGCTTGGAATCAGGGGTCGAGGCAGACACTTAGCACCGTGTACTGACATGGCTGCATGGCACTTTTTTCTCAAAAAGGTAAGTGTAGCACAGCATCAGGAATACAGACTCCCGAAGAGGCAAATGTGAGTTCAAGTCCTGGCCTACTCTCTCACCAGCTGGGTGACCTTGGGCATATCACATGATCTGTCTGAGCCTCGGTTTCTTCATCTATAAAATGGAAAGACCACATGTCATGAGGGTTAAAAGAAATAGCAGATATGTAGTGCTCAGTGGGGCTGGCCCAGGAAGCTCCAGGAAGCTCTTGGCCGGTGTTAGTGGCCTTGGACATTAAGCCCATTTTCCAGTGAGACAAAAGGGCACGCCTGAGGTAGCCCAGATTCAGAAGGCGAGCGGCCAGGGCGGGCTGACCTGCAGCTTGGCTTGGGCTGCGGGCCAGCCTGCTGGGTGATGTGCTATGCCGGTTTTCCAGGCCTTCCCTCTGGAACAGACTCCAGGTTCTCGGCAGACACTAGGCTTGCCTTTTCTAAGTTCTTTTCTCAGACAGAATCCCGTAAGTCATCCCTGTGCCACTCACTCGGGCTCAGGCCTATAAAAAGCTGGCCAGGTCTGATATTTTAGGGGCTGTCATGGCGATTCCCTTCGAGGGTTCCTGGTCTCTAGTTCCCATGGCTGGCGGCAGAGCTGGCTTCAAGGCCAAGGTACAAACAGGGAGGCAGCAGCTGCTGGGGGCTGGGGGATAAGGGCTAAATTTACACTCTGAGGAGGGGCAGCCCTTCCCCTTCTCCCTCACTCTGCCATCAGCAGCCTGAGCACCTACTGACTACTCCCTTGGCCTCCTGGGTAATCAGTGAAGCAGGCTCAGAGAGGATCAGAGCTTTTCCCGAGGCCGCACAGCACAGTTCTCCCAGACTCCCAGGTCTGAACCCCCTTCCTGGCTTCCTGGCCTCTGCAGCCTCTTTTCTTTGTCAGTTGCCTCTTCTCTCACCAAACTCTTCCCTATCTTCACCTTCCTGCGTGTTCGCCCTTTCTTTTCTACTCTGTCTCCTCCCTGTCCCTTTTCCTCTTCTCTTCTGTTCTTTTTCTGGAGATCGTCTGGCCCTACCTGCTTTCCCTATTGTGATGGTTGTCACGACAATACTGAGAAACACTTCAAGAGAGACCAATGACACTTAGCAGCATTTCTGAGCTTTTCCTGAATCCCAAGCCATGAGCTAAGGTGGGTAACATCCTCCAACAACCCCAGGAGGTAAGCACCTTACTGTAACCACCTTACAGGCCAGGCTGGGGCAGAGAAGAGCAAGCTGCCTGCCAAGGGCACACCTGATTCTGGGGTGGGGTAGAGTTTAGTGGGCATGGGAGACCCCACACTTCATGTTGTGTTAGATGCACACACATGCAGCCCAATACACATGTTTTAAACATTAAGGTTTAACTTGCAAACTATCAAGTGCACCAAGTTTAAGTGAGACCCTCAGGGCATGTTTACACACATACGCCCATCACGAAACACAATGCGCTTCTAAAGCCCTGGAAGGTTCCCTTGTGGCCCCTCTTAGCTGACACCCAGAGTCACAATCTTAACCCCAAACTGCAACCCTCGCCAGACCCGGGCTGGAATCCCTATTATGTCACCTCCAACAAGTCGCTTTACCTCATCGGGCCTTAGTTTCTCAATCTCTAAGATGGAGCTACTATCCCTGCAAGTTACAGGGCAGTGACAGGAGAACCTTGTCTGAGGTTATACACGCTCATGGAAAAGTGGGCTCATTGTCAGCATTAATATTCCAGAGCCTTGGCTGCCCCTGCTCCAGGCAGTCTTGGAGGCTGATGTCACCCATCGGCCCCCAACCCCTCTCTGAATCCCCAGCCCCAGCCTGAGTCGACCTCTGGAGCTGGCCTGCTTCTTCTGGGAAATGAGGCCTGGCAGCCCCTGACCCTAGCTGTTTGCCTGACCCCCAGACCCAGCCTGCAAGAGGCTAACCCCCTCCCTGCTGCCCCGGGGGCCCCCCTTGGTTGGCGAGGCTGCGCCTGCCCGCACCCATTCATGTATTTTGTATTATAAAATGACTGCCGTCGCCATGGCAACATAAAAGGAGCCGATCTCATTACTGAGGCCCGGACACATTATTTTCTCCAAGGAATTTCTTCTCTTCTTTTCATTATTTCCCTCCAAAGGTCAGTTATCCTCTCAGGCAGGGCGGGGGGCCGCAGGGGGGGTTCCACAAAAGGTGAGCCAGATTCACGGCAGAATTCCCCTGGTGGAATTTACAATCATTTTGCCTTTTTCCTCCGCTCTAACACCGTTGGAGAGATTTTCTTGCGGCCAAGAGGCTCTCTTTAACCCCTGCGGCCCTGGCACGCAGGCGGTGCAGGCAGTAGATGGGGCTGGCCCTACCAGCTGCCTCGGGAATTCCCACCCATGTCTGCCCCCTGCCAATGGTTGCCTGAGGCCACCTGACTATGTCCTGAGGCCAGGGCAGTCTGGGGTTGGTCCCATTTGCCATGGAGAATTGGGGGGCTCCAAGACAACTCACTTTTCCTAGTCCCCCAATGGGAAATACCCCTTCAAAAGTCAATACTAATGATAATAATAGTTCATATTAATATCTGGAAGGCAGCGTGGTGTGGTGGTTAAGAATTAGGATCTAGAGCCAGACAGGCCACCATTCAAATCCTGGTTTTGCCACTTTCAGGCTGTGTGACCTTGGGCAAGTTGCTCCGTCTCTCTGAGCCTCAGTTATAAATAAGGCTCAGGCTGGTATCTGCCTTACAGGTGTGGGGTGAGGATGGAATGAGACATGTAAGTGGATCACTAAGCTGAGTACCTGGCACGCAAAAAACAATATCAGTTATTGTTTATCTTTAGGTCTGCATATTTGCCAGTTACTGTGTCTATCAGTTGTCTATTGCTGTGTAACCAATCAGCCCCAGATTTAGCAGCTTAAAACAATATTTTCACTTATTATCTTGCATAGTTTTTATGCATCAGGAATTTGGGAGCAGCTGGGTTGGGGGGTTCCGGTTCAGGATTACTCCTGCCATTGCAGTCAGATGTCCAGGGCTGTAGTCTTCTGAAATCTTGACCAGGCCTGGCAGATCTAATTCCGAGAGGGCTCCCTCCCAGCTAGCTCTTGGTCATGGACCTCAGGTCCTCTGGATCTCCACATGGTCTGTCGCTGCTTGAGCATCTTCACAATGTGGCGGCTAGCTTCCTGCAGAATGAGCAATTCAGGAGAACCAGGTGGAAGCCATGATGGATGGCTTTAGGACCTAGCCTCAGAAGTCACACACCATCATGACCTCCATCTCCTTTGGGTGACACAGACTAGCTCTGTTCCCATGTGAAAGTGTGGATCACAGACTCCCAGGATTGTGGGGAGCCACCTTGGAGGCTGGCTACCCCCCCATACTACCTCCTTTATGTCTATGATCCATTTCATTTTCACAGTGAAGGTTTGAGGCTGATTCCCATTTTACAGAGGAGGAAATTGAGGCTCAGAGAAGGCAAGTGACTTGTCTAAGGTGTGGAGACCATCCAGCCTGATTCCAGTCCTAGGTTCTTTCTCCCACATCCACCTCTCATGGACCCAGCACCCATCTGGGTTGGATTCTGCTGATCAGAAGGGATAGAGACCTGCTGGGAAAAGGACCCTTCAGGCAGCCGAGTCTGTACTGCAGCTGGTCTGGGCAGAGCGATGCACAGACACTCAACAAGTGAAGCCAGTCAAAACACTCCCCCCAACGAAGCCAGTGGAGTAAGTGTGTTTGTAAAACTGACGGCATTTTTGTTGACAGGAAAATGTCTATATTACATGGCAACAAATGGCTAGGAGATGCAAAAATGCAGTCAATCATCGGGGATTTTTTTTTCCTCTTTAAGAAAGAAAAGTGCTCCCACCACCAAGCAGGATGACTGATGTTTGCAGATCTTCCTTCCTGATCTAGCAGGTTCCTGGGGTGCAGTGTGAAGACCCAGGGGCAGCACAAGTCCATCCGAACCAAATGGGGAAAGGGGTGCCAGGGTCTTTTCAGGGAGCGGGGAATTACTGACCTGAGGGAGGAGGGTCTGTGCTAAGATGTCCTGAGAAGCCCTGTGGGTGAGGGGTGCCAGAATACCAGAACACTTGCTTCTTGGCTCAGTTTGGCTCCAAATTTCCAGCTGACTTTGAGAAATACAGCATTCCCCAAACTCAGAATCTTCTAGGAGAGTTGGTGAGAATGCAGATACCCAGGCCCTAGTCCTAGCCATTCTGATTCATCAGGCTGGGGAAGGTGACCCAGGGGTCTGTATTTTTAGTGCCTGTCTGCCTCTTTTTGGAAATACTGATGCAGGCTTTTCTGAGACCACTCTGCAAAACACATGGGGTGCCTGCCATTTCTCTGATGCAGCACACTTCTGGTCATGCTTTAGGTGTGCCCTGTATCAGTCTTTCAAATTTGGAAGTCATTGCTTCCTTGGTTCATTCACTCATTCATTCAGTCAGTCATTCATCTCATGTCTTATTGAGCATCTACTATATGAAAAGGGATATAGCAGTGTCTGAGGCAAACATGTTAAGCCTCCCCCCATGGAATCTATAGTCCAGAGTGGGTGACAAGACACAAATGAGTAAAGTATCTATAAGTTTTAAGTGTCCCCAAGACCATAAGCAAGGGGATTAGCTGTCCAATGACTGGGCAGCTACTTTACACTTGAAGGCTGGTCAGGGGAGAGCTCTCTGAAGGTAAGACTTTTGGTTTTAGATCCAAAGATGAGAGGAGGCTGGTTACATAAAAAGTGGAGGAATGCCATTCTAGGCAGGGAGACTAGCATGTACAAAGGTCCTGGGGCAGGCATAAGCTGGGAGTGTTCAAGATATGGGCAGAAGGCCTGATTTCTCCATCCTGGTTCCCCCTTATCGTATACAGATCCCAGATGTTGCCTAATGGGTGGCCAGGGCATAGCATAAGGCTGTCAAACAGAACCAATTTCAGCATTCACCTTTTGGGAACTGATTAGCACGCCTTTTCTGAAAAGCCTTCCTTGATTGCCCAATCACTGGGATTTCCCCTTCCTCTCTCTGACTCCAAAGAACCCAGACTGTTTGTGGCATCTATATCATCATCCCTCTCTTCCCTCTCTTCCGCCTCTTCCCTCCCACCCCATCCTCTAACCAGCAAATATTAATTAAGCACTGACTAGGGTACAATGTACAGTGGTTAAGGGCACAGTCTCTGGGTTAGGAGAGTCTGGGTTTGAACCTCATCTCTGCTACTAAGTGTATGGCCCTGGGAAAGTTTCTTTTTCCCCCGTTAGTCTCTTTATCACTAATAGCAGAGGGCTATTGGGATAGGATAATTCAATAGGAGAGAATATAGACATTTCTTCCACTGTAACTATTAAGGGGTGGATCTGGGAGACTTTAGAATCCAGGAAGAAAACTGCTCTCCTTAGTAGAGCTCCCAATGACTTGCTACAAGCAGGTGAAGCGCTGTGAGCAGGGACTGAACTCATTTCATTTGGCCATCAAAGGGTCTTTGGAAGAATGCCTGTCACGTATTTCTTGCTGCGAACCGATCAAGGAACAGGAAGAGACGATTTCATGAGGTGTGCCTGAGCCTTCTCCCCGGACCCCAAACTCCTCTCCCTGGAACTCCATGACGTCCTGCATCTTGGGACACAAACCCCAGGTTCCTAAGAACTTGGGCTGGGTGGATCTCGTTACCTTCCTCTGCTTTCCAATGCTCCCACCAGGGCTGTCTGACTGAGAAGCCCCATTCATTAGGCAAATATAGCCGTAATCCAGTTACATCTCTCAGGTAATTTCTGTGCTTTCATGGATGTCAAGCGTTTGTTCTCACCAAGGCCCTGGAAAGCCTGAACTTCAGTGCTGGTGCATTCAGCTTACGCAAAACACCAGGAGTGCTAAAATTTGCCTCTTTTTGATTTAGTCTTTTGCTAGCTTGAAGGACTGGATTTTATAACAGGTCAATTTCAGACCATTTGATATTGATATATGAAGATCCTTAGGGATTATGGAATGCATTTTTCATCCAGCTGCGATAGTATCATATAAGGAAAATGGGATTGACTGTTAAGTACAAATTGAAAAAGACATGGTCATTTAAGATAACTCCTTATCTGTATACAAGGAAATAGTATCAGGGAAATAGACCACCAGTTGACAGAAATAAATTTCACCTTGGGTTCCTCCTCCACATGCCTCCTCCACTGCTGTTCACACTCGTCTGGGATTATTCAATTATTCTGAGAGCCCTTTCTTGGGGCCCCTTTGAGAGGATGCATCTGCGGGGAGAAGAAAATTCTCTGCTGCTTTATTCTGGAAGGAAAGATTAGATAGGAGGAGCTGGGACCATTAATGGAGCAACCTGTGGGGAATTTGGAATGGGGAGGCTCTAGCTCCCCTGGTGGAGCCCTGACAGCTTGCTAAGAGCAGGTGAAGAGCTGAGAACAATGATTACGTGCTTTTCTTTTCACCCACCAAGCTGGCTCACAGGCACTCAGCTGCTTATTCTATGTCCACTGGAGTGGTCTTCGCTGGGCAGGGTCCTTCTCCAGGTGGGTCGCAGACCTGGAAAACAACGTGGCCACCGAGGTGCCTGGGGCCTGGGTGGTGGTTGAGGATGTCCATTCTAGGACACTAGGCTCACATCTCTTTGCCCTGCTAGAGCTCACAGCATCATCTGAAGTGGCGTGTTTTCCCTGTGAGGTTGATGCTGCTCCCCACGCTACCTTATGTCACAGTTCAGGGACTGGAACTGACTAAATCGAGCAAAGGTAGGCTCTGTCTGATTCCACAGCCTATGCCGTTTCCTGAGCTTTGCATAAGCAGAGTGGGCTTAAAGGTCTCTCGAAACATTTCCCAGATTCCCGAATATCCCCTTCACTGCTCTGTGGGGCAGCTGGGGACTTGTGTCTGGTCCCCTAGGGAGGCACCATGCCTGGACCTCTTTCTGCTCTAGCAATGCCCTCAGTTCCTGGGGTGGAGGGTGGAGGGTGGAGGAAAGGCTGCTGCGTCTACTTTCTCCCCAGGTCCCATCGGCTGGGAGACCAGATAGGAGGTGTGTGCTGGGGACCCTCCAGGTCCAGGCTTGTCCTGAGGAGGAGGACAAGCCTCGAGCAGCTGTCTGCCTTGGCCTCTGGTTGAGCAGGACTCACTCCCCAGCCTGGCCCCTCCCACCTGCTAGTGGGAGCTGATGCCAGAAACTTCCTCTTATTCCATCGAGGAAAGGGCTTGCTGAGCCCAAAGAGAGCCAGGTGAACTGGGCCTCGGAGTCACATCCCCTTTAAGGCTTCCTGGAGCCCCCCTGTGTGCCAGATGTGCCACCTCCAGGAGACTCTGAGAAGGGGGTGAGGAGGATCAGACCACTCCCCTTACACACTGAGATTTCGTTAGAACTCACAGCAAGCTAAGCGTCACTGCCCACATCTCAGCGGAGGAAACTGAGGCTCGGAGACAAATCACACAAATGAGTTACCGGAGAAATATGAATTTGATTCTGGGTTTGTTCAACTCCAAAGGAATTCCTCCACCCATCTATCCATCTATTCATTTATCCATTCATTCATTTTTCATCCATCCATTCCATACTCACTCATCCATCCATCCACCCACCCACCCACCCACCCAGTGTTAATCAAGTAGGTACTAGGCAATTACTACCCTTAATAATTATGAGTGATGTTGTAGGGACCTGAGGGGACCCTAGGATTGTTCCTCAGGCCACCACGTGTGGGATCTGACCGTTAGACCTGGGCCATGTTGGAGGCTTTGGTCTAAACTTGCCAGGAGGAGGCAGGAAGCCAAGGGCTGCAGATGTCTTCCATCCAGCATAGGGACCCGCATTGGGCATCAGAGGCACCGCCTGCAAGAAGACGTGTGTGGGGTTTGGGGTGGGGAGAGGCTGGCATAAGGAGTTCACTCCCCACACCAGAAACCCACAGGCAAACACTCTGGCCATCAGCTTATAATTCCAGCCCACCTGTCAATACACGTGGGGCGCCGAGCCAGTTCTTCCCGAGGCCCATGAATCACAGTGCTCGATGCTCTAATACTACTAAAATGCAGCCTCTCTCAGAGACTTAGCTAAATGAGCCAGCAGTCCATGGAGATCCTCAGGTACCCCGCCCCCACACACTCCCTCTCTCCCTCCCTTCCTCTCTCCCTTTCTCTCTCTGACTCTTCACTCAGGCCCATCCTGCTGGCCAGAAAGGATCTGTTCAGCCTCAGTTGGGAGGTCCTGGGATGGTTCCCCACCCTGTCCGTGCCTTCCTAGAGTCTTCCTACTGCAGACAGTGGCCCTTTTAAAGCACGCCTGCATTCAGCCCCTCCAATGCCTTTTCACTGCCCTAAGAAGGAAAGCTGGACTGCTGCCTGCCCTTGGCCCTCCAGGGCCTGTAACGCTGCCCTTACACCCTCTCCCCGAGCCCCCCCGCCCACCAGCTGCTTTTGCCGTCTTCTGCAGACACACTGAGCTCATCTGGATCTCCGGCCCTTTGCTCATGCTCTCCCCTCCCCTGGCTGCCTCCTGCTCCAACCACCCCTCTCAGAGAGGTCCCTCAACCACTCCTCTCCTAACATGTCACATGTTTTATTGTGACATTTTATTATTTATGTGCTTACTGGTTTATATCCATCTCCCCCACCCCCACCCACTAGAGAGCGAGCCAAGCCTGTCGTGTTCGCTGGGCTCCTTTGGCACCCAGAACAGAGCCCCACACAGAGGCAGTGCTCAGTAAATACTGGTGATGTGATTGAGTGCATTCTCAGATGCAGACGATGATGCTGACATGGAAGGTCACAGCGGAGAAGGGATGTGGCCGGTGCTCGGCTGCGCAGCGAGCCTGTGGTGGGTCCCGGAGGAGGAGACAGGTGCCCCTCCTGCCTCCTGTTCTGGCAGGTCCCATGCTCTGCTGGTCTCAGCACAGCCCCCACGTGAGGTGGGGCAGCCAGACTGGGGAAGAATGGTCTGCTCCTCTGGGTTGAAATACGGGAGGAAGGCAGGCGCATACTCTCCTGATCTATGGTTCAAAAACTGTTTTGAACCACTATTGCATCCCATGGGCCCATTTCACAGATGAAAGAAACTGAGGCCCAGGGCTTGAGACTTGGGACTTGCCCAGCCGCAGCTGGATCCCTGACTCCTGGTCACATGCTCTCCTGAGAAGAGAGAGGAAAAAAGCTCTTAAAAAGGATGCTTACTTTTACATGGAGGTGTGGAAGGCACTCTTTTGTTATTCTAATGGATGTGGCACATCCCATCACTCTGTATTCTTGCCCATAGGGAGAGCTGGCTTCAAGGTGTCTACAGGCAATAAGCTGTCACAACAGAACTTTGCTGGGTGGCTATCGGACCACCGTGCGTGACACAGAACTCTCTTGTAAGCTGCTCTGAGTATAATCATGGGGTTTGGACAGGGAGGGGGCTGCTGGACCCTGATTCCTCTGAGGGATAGAGGGGCTGCACCCTCATGCTAAGGGCGAGCCACGAATTTCCACCCTGAGAGAGAAAGGTGGCCGTCTGTGAGCTCGGCCAGAGCTGGCCAGGCTGGGCCCCAGGTCGCAACCCCTCCCTTCTGCCCCACCCCTTGCCCTCTGTTTCTCACCTCGAAGCTATCTGCTCCTCACAAAACATCTTCTCCTCTCCTCCCTGGCCTCCTTGATCTGTTGTGTGTCTTATTTTGCCTTATTTTATCTTTGGAGAAAGCTGCATCCAAGAGACCCGGGAATGGTGGGGGTGGGGGGTAGGGGACACAGCATCTGTGAAGAAAGGCGGCTGCAAAGAGACAACGTGCACAAAAAAATTTTAAGCGTGGTAATAAATGCTATTCAAAAAAAGAAGAAGAAGAAAAGAAAAAGAAAAACCCACCCCACAATCTCTGAAAAACACAGCCCATTGAAATGACAAGCCGAAAATCATTTGCTAAGCGCCCAAACCGGTCCCTTTGTCGCCCAAATCCTTCTGTTGACGGTTACCTTTCAATCCTGCAATTGTGCAGAAAAGGCTGATTTTTATTCAATGTTCTATTCACCCTGCGTATTAATGAAAAGGGGGGAGGGAAAAAAACTTGTAAGAATGGTGTTTAATAGGCTGATAGACAAGCTGTCTGGATCCCCCAGCGGAGCCCTCTTATCAGTGGCTCGCACTGGGGCTGATTCCGGCGTCCGGTCCCAGCTCCGCCTGGAGCGCCCGCCCGGTTGCTTGGCCCCTGCAATGGAAATGCTGGGATTGATTGATTGATTTTGATGATGATTATTTTTAAAAGGCTTGATGACCTTTTCTCTTTACCAGGAGAAGGGGGCAGGTGCAGGTCGTGACTTGACCTTGTGATTCATACATGCATCAGAACACTTATGGAGCGCCTACTGTATTCCAAGGGGCTGTACTGGGTACTGGGGTCAGACACAGATGAGTGGACAATGATGCCGTGCAGGGAGCTTCCAGCCTGGACAGGGACCAGCAAACCAGGGATTGTGCTCCTGTTGGGCCTGGGGTCAGAAAAGCTTGACATGGGCCCCACTGACTCCTGGGAGACTGTGAGCCCCAAATTATTTCTTCTATGTGCACCCTAAGAAAGAAGGCTCTGAGAACCATCCTCACACCGATGGGCCCCATCCTCGCACCAATGGGCTGTGTTTTGGCATCCTCATGCCTGCTGGGATTTAGGAAGCTGGATCAAGTGGCCTTCCCGGTCAGCTCTGCTCGAGGCTGTGTAAAGGTGGGGCTCAGATCTGGGTTTGAATCTTGCCCCTGGGGCCGGGGGAGACTTAGGGCAAGTCTGTTTACCCCTCCGAACTGCAGTCACCTTGACTATCACCGGGGATGGTGACATCACTGTAGAGGAGTAGCTGGGAGGAGGTTATAGATGGAATGTTTGCGTCCCTCCTAAATTCTGTGTTGAAGCCTTCACCTCCAAGAGGATGGGATTTGGGGCCTTTGGGAGGTGAGGAGGTCACAGGGGTGCTCATGTTGTCTGGTGGCCATAAAAGAAGAGATCCCAGTAAGCACTTCTTCCTGCCCACTCCCCACCCCCCGACCATCACTGTGAGGACACGGTGAGGAGGTGGCTGTCCACAAGCCAGGAGGACAGCCCTCACCAGAACTGGACCATGCTGGCACCCTGACTCAGACTTCCAGAACTGGGAGGAGATACAATTCTGTCGTTTAAACCACCCAGTCAATGGTATTTTGTGATTACAGCCCAGGTGACTAGGACCAAGAAGAAAGTGAGGTCTGCAAGCCGAAGTCATGGCCTGGCCCCTTTTCCACCCTCCCCCCATCCTCCTTTCCTTTCCTCATTTCTTTCATGGATTTTAGAAATCCAAGAGGGGTGCTCTGCTGGGGTGAAGTGGAGGGAGAGCTCAGGAAAGTGCTTAACCAATGCATCAGTGACAATGAAACCCATTCGTGGGCTGAGGAGTGAGCCCCCCTCGGTTGCAGGGCTGTAAGGGGAAGCTGGATGACAGCCTGGTGAGGATGTTATTTATGGAAGATGCAGAGGTGGACAGTGTGGGTTTGGGGGCCCTACACCTGTCTGCCAAGCCAGCCAACTTACCTCCAGTGATCGCCGGGTCTGCGCTTGCCCGCCCTGTGCGTCCCCCAGCGGCACACCTGTTGGCATCATTTTGCCTCCAGCCCTTGGGCCCCACACCCAGGAGGCATCCTGGAATTGCTTCCTTCCCTGCACCCCACACCCAGTCTTTGGCGAGTCCCAACAGCTCTGCCTTTCAAACATCCGGAGCTCTCAGCTCCTTCGCAGTCTTCTTATCTGACACCTGCAGTGGCCCTTTTGCTGTGCCCCCTGCTTCTCCGCTGGGCCTCTTCTCCGCAGAGCCGAGGCATGCCCTGGATCTCTGTTGGACCTCCCCCAGTCAGCTCGGTGCTCTCCAGTGGCCCCCATCACAAGCCCTCGTACCCCAGCCCCTGTTACAGCCTCTCCTGCCTGTCCCCCGCCCTTTTTGCTTCATTCCCAACACCCCAGGACGTTTGCTGCCCCTTATGTATGCCTACTGTTCCCTCTGTCTGGGCAACCCTCCCCCAGTCCTCATAGGGCTGCCCCTCTCTCCACCCAGGTTTTGGCCATAACTCCACGCTCCACCATGCCCCAGCTCCATCCCCAGCTTTATTTCCCCCACCCCAATGCACCATACCGCCGCATTATACTATGTCATATATTTCTTCAATTGATCATCATCTGCCTCCCATGCTGGCCTGCAAGCTCTTGAGAACAGGGGCTTGGCCCACCTGGCTCTCATGGTGTCCCCAGATGCGTAAATGGAGTCACATGTGGCCTCCAGGCCTATGGTGGGGCAGTACCTGACCTCATCTTGGGTCTTGTGTCCACTGACCTACTGATTCAGAACCACAGGGTCGTCACATTATTTCCTGTCCCTTCTTAAGATCAACATGAGCTGGGCAGCAATGAGAAGTAACAGCCACCTCTCCTCTTGATCGCTCATTCAGTCACTCAACAAACATCACTGCCATGTGCCAGGCAATGTGCAAATGTTTGGGACCCAGCTATGAAAAAGATGGACAAATATCTGATATTTTGAATGGGGAGACTGAGATAAGAAAAAATAAATTAACATAAATGATGATGTAAAAGACTATTAAGAAATGTGGAGCAGGGTAAGGGGTTTGGGGTGATGCCCTTGTCAAAGAGATAATCAGGGAGGACTTCCTGGAGGAGGAAACAATAGTGCAGGCCTGAATAAAGTGATGTGTTGTCAGGGACAGGTGGGGATGCTGTTGAGGACCAGAAGCAGGCACCAGACGAAAGAGGGCCTTGCAGGCCTCGGTAGGGTGGACTGCATACATCTTTGGCCTCTCCAGGAACCTTAGATGTGTTTTCAGGAAAGGACAGTGCAGTGATAAAGTCAAGTGAATGTCAAGTGAGTAAAAGAACAAATAAGTGACTTGGTGAGTGAGCACTCCCTGCATCATGGCCCACTGGAGTTCAGTGTCTTGTCCTCTTTCATCCAATGCCCCCAAATCAGCCCCACCTGGCAGGTGACTTTCCTTTGAAAGATGCCGACTGCCTTCTCCTGGGGCCTCAGCTCCACTGCCAGGATGAGTTCAGCTCTAGTGCTGATTGTTTTTTGGGGGAGCCGAACAGGAAACCCTCCCTGTGCACAATGGGTGTCTGCCCCCAGCCTCCTGGGGATGGGGTGATAGATAACCCAGACAGCCATTTGTGTTTCAGGTTCCACACGGCCCCTCCCTTCCCTCCCCTCCTTGCTGATTGCTGACAGCGCGGATTTTAATATATTCACATTGGCAGAGCTATTTGCATTCAGATGCAATTACAGGCAAGACTTGGCTTCCTCAGAGCGGGCCCCCAGGAATGTGGGGAAGTTTTGGTGTACTCTCTGGGGGTGCAGGAGGCTCTGAGGCTGGACAGAGCAGCCCAGGTGGGGCTAAGCCCCATACCCCTGACTTCCAGAGAAAATGTCTGGGCTGGTACAGCCACCACCCCTCTGCCTGCTCTGAGCTTGCGTGGATCTAGCATATTTTGTTCAGCCCAGGGTGCGGAGTGGTGTGGGTGCTCACAGAAATGCAGTCAGGGCAGTGTGCTCTGTCTCTAACTCAGTGTCAGGCACTGGGTTTGTCCCTGGGTCTTGGCCCCCAGGATCTTACATTTTCATAGGGATGCAGACAAGAAGTTAACAACTAAGTAAACAAGGTAACACATTGGACTACATGAAGCAGGAGAAACCCCAGGTGAGGTGACACTCTCTGGGGGTGTGTCTGTGGATAGAGTGGTGAAGGACAGTGAGGTAACTTGATGGCAAAACTGTGCTCAGTCCTTCATCTCTCCCTGTAGCCATCGTGCCTACCCTGCAAGGTGCCTTTGCAGCTCCCTCCATCAGGAAGTGGGGTCTATGTCCTAACCCTGGAATCTGGGCTTGGCCACGTGACTTCTTTTGGCCAATAGGATGTGTTGTAAGTGTTAGAAGGCCAGCTCCATCCCGGGGCCTCAAGAGAACTTGCACATTTCTGCTTGCTTTTTGGGACCCTGCCACCAGGTTGGGGATAAGCTTGGACTTTCCTACAGGAGGATGAGAAGCACACAGCGCTGAGACGACTCATCCAATGGAAGTCAGCCTAGACTAGGAAGAACCCAGCTGACCTCAAATGCAGAGATCATTTCATCAGCCCAGATCAGCAGAACTGCCCACACAACCTGCAGATTTTTGAGCTAAACACATGCATGTGGTTTTAAGCCATGATGTTTTGAGATGTTTTGTTATGCAGCAGTAGCTAACAGATACAAAAGGTCAGTCTGAGCAAATGACCTGTCATGAGACTGAAAGGATGAGAAAGTGGAAATGGCAAGAAAAGCTGCAGGAAGATAATTCCAGGGGGAGGGGAGAGCAAGCACAAAGGCCCTGGGGTGGAAAATGGGGAGGCCTGTTTCAGGCCCAGAAAGGAGGCCTATGTGGCTGAGGGTGGGGAATGGAAAGAGTGGAATGGGATGTGGATGAGAGATGGGCGGGGGCTAAATCACACAGGACCATGTAGATGTTCCCGGTGTTTGAACAATAGTAGTCTCGAATCTGATTTCTCATCCTAGGAGTCTAGAAGTAGGAATGTGAACTAAGGTGAGTGATGTTGCTCCTTATTTTAACCATGTGGGTGATGGGATGTGGGAGAATGGGAGGCATTTGGTAAAAATGTGGACTTGGTCTGAATGGGTTCCAAGAACAGGTGTCTGTCCTGCATTTGTGCAGACAGGAAGTACAAAGGGACACCCATGAAGAGCCCGCCTTGCTTGGCTTACCCTGGGTCCCACCCCCTTGTGAAAGGAGTTTCACCTTTTAGCTCCCGGCCTTTCCGCCCTGGCACCACTTTGAGCTGCTCCTTTACTGGGATGGTTTCTCCTGGCTGTCCTCTCTCCTTCAGTTGGGCCCGGAGCACATGGAGAACAGGGGTAGGGGGTTCCATGGGGCACAAAAGGGAAGGTTGTAACAGGAGGGACAGCCCAGTGAAGCAGGTGCTTTCTGTGCCCCGTGTCCCATGCCCTGACCCACCCCTGGTTTCAGGACAGCTGCGTGGACAGTTCCTGGCATGAGTCTAGCCCCTCACCTGAGCCCAGGCATTGCTTCCTCATCTGTGGGCATGCCATCGGTAGGGAATGGGGATCATGGGTGTGTCCCAGCCTCCTGTCCTTTGGAGGGACAATCCTGAGGCAAGTGTTGTGTGGTTCCTTGCATGGTCCCAGCAGAACGGAGCTCCAGGTGCTCACTCAATATTCTCCAACATGACCTCCTTTCCCAGCCTTTTCTCCTCCCCTGACTCTCTGCTCCCTTGACATTCTTTCCTTGGATGCCTCCTCCCCTCAAATTACCTGCCCCCAAGTCCTTGTCTCAGGTGCTGCTTTCCGGGAGCTTGGGCCAGATAGGAGCTTGGCTCAGGCATTATCCTGGAGCTGCAGGGAGTGTCTGTTTGAGGGCTGGAGAGAAGCCACCCACTCAGGTGGATGCGGTGCTCCCTCCCCAAAGCGGCCCCTGCTCTGAAAACACTGAAGCGTGCACTCAAGGAAGCTGACCTTGGGGTGCAGAACTTGACAGTTCATAAATCCTTCTCCCTGCTAGTGGTCTTTACTAGTCACAACAACCCAGAGACATCAGCCAAGAAGGCAGAGTTCTCCTCATCCAGAGATGAGGATGAAGTGGGATTCGGAGGCAGGGGAGGGGGGTCAGAGAGGTCCAGTAGGGCTGCTCAGGGACCCACAGAGAAGTGACTGAGGCCAAGGTCACTGCCGCTTCCCAGCAAAATGTTTTTTCCTAGGGGTTCTTGGGTGAGTGCAAGCCCAAGGACTTTGGTGTTGGGCAGATGGTTTCTAATCCCAGCTGTACCCAAGGTAGGCTGTGCAACCTTGCTGCCTGTTTAAATGCAATGAGTGTACTCAGGCAGCAGCCTCCACACTGGCCTCCCTGCCTCCTCCTGCCCTCTCCAAATCCCTTCTCCAGAGCAATCTTTCCAAATGGCACACCTGCTGTCCCTTTTATTTGTAAATCCCTCCAGTGGCCCCTGTTGTCTTCAGAACAAGGACAGACTCCACGGCATGGCTGACGAGGGCTCACCCCAGTGAACCTGGCCACCCTCTCTGTTTCACTCCTGCCCTCTCTGGACACTCTCCGGGCCGTGCCAGATTCTCTCTCTCCCCAGAGTGTGAGCACAGCCTTTGAACTTGCCATTCTTTTCACCTGGAACACTAGCTGTCCTTCTGACAGCCCGGTTAGCTGTGTGAGTTATTTTTTAATTCAGTTTTTGAATCAGTATCATATTCAGATGGATCAGAATCCATCACGGTACCGAAGGGCATGTACCAAGAAGCTCCCTTGCACTCCGGTCCTCCAGCCTCCAACCCCTCCGCGCCCGTACACCCAGTGGTCAGTCTGCACGAGTCCTTCCAGACAGTTTATACAAATGCAAGCAAATAGTTAAAATGGTTATCTACCTGCTGCCATTTACACAAATTGTACCACACTCAATCCGTCTCTATTCACTCACCCTAACTTGGAGATCCTCCATCCTGGTGAAAAGCACTTCCTTGTTTATTTTATATAGCTGCATAGTATTCCACTGTGTGGATGCACCATCATTTACTTGTCCAGTCTTTTATCGGTGGGTATCTATGTTTTTACAGGTTTTTTGCTATTATTTAAATACTGCTTTGAATAATTTTAAACATGTCTCTGCATGTACAGGAGAAACTCTATAGTGTAAAATTCTAGACCTGAAAGTGCCAGTTTATTATATTGATAGATCTTTCTCCTCCAACTATCCCCCATAAAAGATACTAATGGATATTCTCAACAGCAGAATATGAAAGTGGACTGGCTGAACCTTCATCATTGTTAAGACCGTAAACAGCTGTCACCTCTTCTAGGAAGCCTTCCCAGATCTTCCAGTTGGCTAGGAGTCTTGTCTGGGCCCCAACCTCAGAACTCAGCATGTGGCGCCCATTATTGCAATGGCCTATTTTCTTTTCTGTCCCTGTCATCAGATTGGGCTCTCCCTGAGACCAACCCTTGGTCATTAAAGAGTCTTCAGGCCTACTCAGATTCAGCACAGAGCTCAGGGCTGAGTAAGCCCAGTGCCCTTTCAGCACACCCCCAGGGCTGGGGTCCCCAGGGTAGGCAGCCTCCAACTCTGAGCCCCTTGGCCCCAGGGACAGGGCTTTGGCCTCTGCCCCTGAAGCCTGCGGGCCACCCCATGTGCCAGTACCAAGCCCCATCTCCCAGCTGCTGGGGCCTCCACCCTCTCCCTTGAACAAATAATAATTGTTAGAAAAAGGCCTGTGGATAAATTATTATCGTGACCCTCATTCCAGTGCAAAAAACTTTTGCTAGCTGCCAAGTGAAAAGTCAAAATTTGCATTTAAATAGAAAACGTTAGGCCAGCTGAACAGGGAGGCCAACGCCCCCAGAGGCCTCTCCCTGGCGGGAGCAGCAGTCAAAGCACCCCTCCTCCTCCCTAGGTCCCAGGGGAGACAGCAGCAGGGGGACATTCAGAGCCTGAGCCACACTGATGGTTATTGTGGTTGAGGGCCCCCTGAGGCCTACAATCTCCAGTCCCTGCCACAGTTTTGCAGAAGCCCTGTGATCCAGCCAGATACACCTCTTCGATGCCCTCCATTCAACCTACCTTGAACTTCAGTCTACCTTCCCCACCCCACAGTGAACAGATAATCGCAAACATTAAAGGCAGGCAGAAACTTCAAAGCTCACGTCAAGCAGAATGTTTAGAGCCTGGTTTTAGAGCTGGGCAGACAGGGTTTGGGGCTCGGCTTCTTGCTAAGTCACTTAACCTCTCTAAGCCTTCGTCTTCCCAGTTTGTAAGCAACAGATCATAATATGTTTGGCTAGGTGTTATCATATAATCAATACAATCTATTATCATTGATAAATGTAGTTGCTTCTGTTGTTAGTTCAATTCTTAATGCTGGAATTCCACTCTGGCCTAACAAGGGCTTGGATGCCTCCCGTGACAGATTTCTCACTTCCATACGGACTAGTCTGTTCCATTTATCCGCACCTCTATTGCACAGGCTGGCTTCTCCTCTTCCAGGAAGGTTCCCGTAATTGTGAGAAGACCTGTGTGTTGCATTGTCATGTTCTCTGCTTCCCTTTTCTGGAGAAACCCCAAACTTCTCTTCACGAGTGAATCAGCCCAAACACCCAGGAAATTCACTCCCCTAGGCAGCCAGGAGGCTGATAGTAACTTCCCCATTGACAAAGTCAAGTCTAAAGACAGCGAAGAATCACAATTGATGTGCAGCAAGGAGCCTAGATTTGGATGGACTTGACTTGGTGTCTCACTTCTTCCCAAGTTGCCTTGGACAAGTCAACTTCTTTGAGCCTTGGTTTCCTCCTTTAAAATGGGGCTGCCCTGAAGGTAGACTGAGATCACTCCTATCCAGGGCTCCACACAGCAGCAGGAACTAGTTGGCACTCCATGAAAACTCACAACCAGCTTGCAGCCATTTAATATAATTTGCAGAAGGTAGAAATAGGTATTTCTATTCAATGCTGCAATTATATTTTTAATTCTCACTCTGTGATCAGTACCAGGATACAGGCTTCTTTTAGAGATGTGACTGACTGCACCTTGGAGAGGGCAAAGAACCATGTCTGCATTGCAACCATTGCAACCACGCTGCCTGGCACACAGTAGGTGTTCGATAAACATCTGGCTGTGAGAGGGGGGATGCAGGCACAGAAACAAGAAGTGGCCAGAGTTCGGACTGGCCATATCAGAAGAGGCATTTTTCCCCATGGAGATCCCATATGGGACTTTCCTCCTCAGCTGCCACCCTACTGTGTGCTTGCTCTGTTGTGGGGACTGAAGTGGAAGGGAAGAGTGGAAGCCTCTGTGTGGAAGGGCTCAGAATGCTGGGAAGAAAGTAGGTGTGACTGGGGGAATCTGTACATGACCCGGGGGTGGCTGGTGTCCGAGCTGGAGAGTCCTGGAGGCTGTAGAGGAGGAAGGAGGGCCAAGGCTGGGAGATCACAGGCATCTTCCTGGGCAGGCTCAGGGCCAGGTCAAAGGCAGACATTGGTTAAATGAATTCCAGGTCTTCTATAGGCAAGACACGGGGCCTCGAGTTTCCTGAGGGGGAGTCTAGGAATCAGGCCCCACAGTTTGTCCGGCATCTAAGAGTGAATATAAACAACCACTAAGGTTTATCATGTACACCTTGAGGGCCAGGTTTACATGATCATCCTACTTACAACCCCAGCAACTGATTTAGGTAGGTATTCTTGCCCTCATTCTCCAGCTGAGGAAACTGATGCTCAGAGAGGTCAAGAAATCAGCCCAGGAACACATAGCAAGGAAGCATTCAAGTGGGGCATTGAACAAAGTGTCAGAATTTAAAGGTTTCCTTAAAAAGAAAAAAAATGTATATATATATTTTCTGTAGTTAAAATTGAAATGGCAAAATGTGTAAAATACACAGAATTCAGAAATACGAAGTTCAGAGATAGCAAAAAACGTAGGAGGTAGCTGCCTCCATCTGGGGGGAGCAAGCAGGGTGGGAGGTGGGGATCACTTTGGGCTAAAAAGCCTTTTACTACCATCTGATTTTTAAAAAAACAATGCGCCTGCATTCCCGTGACAGGAAATTAAAAAAAAAAAACTGCTTTAAAAGGGACAACTGTGTATAATTCACTCTTCAAATCATCTTCAGGGGCCTCGGGTGGACTCAAGCCCATGTCAGTGGCGTCCGACAACAGCCCGAGGCGGGAGGGTCACCCTGTAGATGTAATCGTTACCTGGCATCCCCCAGAATTGCCGGCATCTTGACTCTAGAGCGAATCCACTGTCACTAGAGAAGGCAGGTGGGGCGGAGGGAGGAGGGTCACAGGGGGGAGTGGACACACAGAGGAGGCGGGGCCAGATCAGGAAGTCCTGAGGGACTTCATCTCAGGAGGACAACGGTGGAGCTCAGGGCAGCCAAGGGGCCCTGGTCTAGGGACACCCTACTCTGGGAGAGGAGCAGGGAGCTCTGGAGGTTTCAGTCCCCTTTCTGGGCAAGGAAAAGTGCCCCCAGGGGCGGGACAGATCTTGTGAGAGACACACAAACCCTAAGTCCCGTGAAAAGGTTAATGAGGTCTCCGCTGTCCCTCACTTAAGTCACTTCATGCATTTACAATGTACCAGTCAAACCAATTATCTGTGAAAGTGTTGTAGGGCCTGCATTTTAGTGGATTCTGGTCAAGTTGGAATTGGTTAAATAGTGTCTGCTAAGAAATGTAAAGGAGCCCTATATGGGGAGGGGGCACGGAGGTAGGGGCAACTCTGGGCGTTTCTGAGAGGCTTGCAGCACAGACAGGGAAATCGGGCTGCACTTGGGGGGCTGCAAAAGGCCTGGCTGAGCTTCCCCAAGGAGGTCTGCACCCAGAAAGGGGAGGTCCTCATGCCCTCTTAGCCCCCAGCAGGTATCAACTCTTCCCTATCATTGGTATCACTGGGGAACTTAAAATATATATATATCATATCCCTGGGCCCCAGTGCCCACCCTCATCAGCTGCATCCTATGAAGGTGGGGAGCAGAGCATCATCACCTTTTCCAAACCCTCAGGAGTTCTGATGTATAGCTAGGGGGGAAGAACACGCTGTCTCCATGGGTCTCAACTGGGGGATGGAGGCCCTCAACACCCAGGGGCATTTGAGAGTGTCTGGTGACATTGTTACATCTGGAGGGGCCAGTGCTGGAATGTGGGGGGTAGTGGCCAGGGATGCTGTTCAACAACCTACAACCCATAGGATGGCCCCTTCCACAAAAAATGGTCCAGCCCCGGATGCCAACCGTGCCGAGGTTAAGAGATGCTGCTCTAGTCTAGTCCATGCATTTGACAGCGGAGGAAACTGAGGCCCAGACTGGCTGATAGGGAGTGTTTGACGGCAAGCAGGACCTGTGAGCTCTTGTGCCTGGACAATGTGCTTGGTGCTGCATCGGGGCCTGTGCGTTCAGGAATTATTCTATCAGATTCCGTAGGCCAAGTTACTCAAGCTGAATTTGGGGGATGCAGCCTGACTCAGGCTAGGGGCTTCCTGGGGACTGTACAATGTTTAGAAGTTGCTTATCCTCCCCTGTGGAAACCCCAGACAGATCTCATCTCTTCAGCAACAGGCTTGACCAAAAAAAGATGGTTCCAGAGAAAGAAAGGGGCCTGTTTTGATGTCGCAGGTCAGCCCCACGCTGCTGGTCTTGGACCACCGAGGGGCTGTTTGTCCCTTCGTCCATCTTGTGGCGGTAACCTGAGTAACCTGAGTTGTGTGCAGGCTGGGGAACTGGGCTAATTGCAGGCTCGAGCGAAGCCAAGCAGAGATTAGTCCACAGTGAGGAGTGATGGGGAGCAGGCGTCTGGGGCCAGGATGGTACCTGATTAGTTAAATTGCCAGCACCTGCTTGCTTTTATTGCAAGCATAAACACGGCCAGGCAGACCATCGCCAGCGAGCCTAATGCTTTCCGCGTTTGCCACATCTGCTAGGGCCAGGGCTGGGCAGGGGGGCGCTCCAGCCTGGACAAAAATGGGGAGGCAGAGGGGTTTGGGTGAAAAGGTGCAGGATTAGGGATCAGGGGAGCAAATTCACGCTTGGTGATGCCTCCTCTGTGGCGGGCACTGCGTGGGGCCCTTCTGTGCCTATGCAAAGCCCTCTGACTCTCAAAGCCTTCCTGTGAAATATCATTACTTTTGTTGAGATGCTGAACAGTTAAGCTATGTCCTCCAGGTAACCCAGCCAAGATGCAGCAGCCAACATGGTATTTGAACCCAGGTCTTTCATCTCCAAAGCCCCTACTCTCTACTAACTGGGTGTTGGGAGCCCTGAGGGTTCCTGCTGAGCTTTAGTGACCTTGACATTTGTAGAGCCCATCAACCAGCCGGCGATTGCCCATGTGCTCAGGACAGGAAAACAGTCTCTGGCCTTCCTGATGCTGTGCTAGGTGACCTCAGGCTCCCTGTTTCCTCTTTCTGTGCCTCAGTTTCTTCATCTGTAAAGTGTTCATCTAGTCACCCACCCTCTGCTCATGAACCCTGAGAAAAAGGTTGGAGTGTGAGAGCTTGGACTTTGAATGTGGCTGAGGTCAAGTCCAGGGCTGGCTGAAATTACTCACTTAGAGTTCTCAGAGGTTCTTTAAACATGGTTGTGCTGCCCGTCTCCTGGGCGTGAATCCGAGGCCACTGAGCAGGGACGGGACCCACCGCCCCCCCAGTCACGGGCAGGACCCCGCCACGCGCGGGCAGTGTTTACTTCAGCTGTTGCCCAGCAATTGGCCGACAAAACAAACAGCCGAGGAAACCATTTCAAATGAACTCCGTCTCCATTACAGGCGCTTTTATGAAGATAAACTATTTGGGGGATGTTTACAGGAGAGAGCCCTTTGGTGCCGACCGAAGGTCAGAGGGAGAGTCTGCGGGACTGCGCAGCTGTCATTTCAAGAGCTGGCGGCACCTCTCCCGCACTCAGACGTGCGTCTCTCCCCCTCAGTGGCAGATGCGTCCAGCCTGTGACATGCTCTGTCAGGATTTCGTTTGTCCAGCGGTCCCTGCCTCATTCTTGGCAGATGTGAGTGAGAGAGAAGAGTGTATGTTTAAATTCTCTTCTGTCGTTCTTGGAAGGGACATGGTGGTGCTTCTCCAGCACCACACCCCATCTCCAAGAGGAAGGAGCAAAATGTGCCCTTGAACTCAGAAGGGCAAACTTTCATTCATTCATCCATCCATTCATTCATTTCTCTTGTTTATTAATTCATTGGTTTATTAAATAATTCACATCACCTTTTACTCATTTCCCTAATCACCTTGGGTTTTTCATCAGAGTCATGACTTCTTATGTGTCCTTACATACCTCAGAGCCTCAGTTTCTGCCACCTGGGGAGTGGGAGGAGGCTTGTCCCAGGCTGCGCGAGGGCTGACTGGGGGAATTCGAGTGACATGCTTGGTTTCTGCCTGGCCCACGCACGGCGAGCACCTGCAGGACAGGACTGGTGTGGTGGGCGTGGTGATGGACAACCCCCTTCCGGAGAGGTTAGGCTATTGCTTGAGGCCTCATGGAGTGTATGAGGCTGGTGGGCCTGAGCTCAGGGTGTCTGGCCTCAGGGCCTCTGCTCCGCTCTTCTGCTAAATCTTAGCACGTGTGTTGCCTGGGCCCGGTCATCCAGTCCTGGGCCATCAGTCCCCTGGCTGAGTGGTGTTTGCTGAGTGCAGATCCAAACTCAGATTCCTATGTGTCTGCTCTTGGACTTGTCCAGGCGGGGGCTGCCTTCTCTCCAACCCCCAGGACCCAGCACATGCCACCAGTGGTGTTCATTGTCAGTTTTCCCAACATGCAATGCTTGGCAGAGACCTTCCTGGGCCCGAAGGACCCCCTTTCTCTTCAACCTCGGTTGGGCCCTTCTCTTTCCTCCGGTCCTCAGCTTTCTCCTCTGCACAGTGGGCACTGAGGTGGCCTCTGAGCCTCCTTCAGACTCTGCACCCCTGATTTTTCGAAGAGAGAGGACAGAGGTCTCAACAGCCAAGGACCCCTTTCTGGAACGCTCTGGGGGCCGTGGTCACACACAGTTGACATTCACCAGTGCCCGGAAATCCTCTTACCCCACCTTTCTGTCCCCAGGGACCTTTCCATGGAGCCTTGGGTAGCTGGGGGCACCTAGCCCCCACCTCTTGAATTGCTTTCAGTACCTGGAGATTCCCACTAGACCTGCTCCTTCCCCTTCTCTCTCCCATACAAGTCACCAGCGAACAGCAAAGATACTTACTTCCGGAATCCTCTGAGGGGAGCAAATGCCTCCAGCTCTCTTGCATAGAGTTCTTTCTCTCAGCCCGGGAGCCCTACTGAGGGGGGCCCTTTCCCCATTGCTGTGGGTAACCTGTCAGGCACATGGCCTGGACCCGGGGAGGGATGGGGACAGGCTGGGGACATTAACGCCCTGGGAAGGGCTGCGGCGCATTGGAACCATGTGACGGTCGGGCGAGTGGGATGTGACTGGCAGGCAGAGGGAGAGAGATTTTCCTAGTTGAGCAGAGAATGGCTTTCCCTTGAGTTTGCTGGAGTTTCACTATCCATGCAGGGCCCCGAAAAGTGGAGAATTCATAGGGTAGTCTTGGCAATGACAAAGTCAATGGCAAAGAAAAGAGCATTTCTCTCTCTATATTTAGGAGGCTGGAGAAGGGAAGGGAGATCAAGTTAGATTCGAAGGGTTCATAGCCTGAGCAGGTCTCCTGGGCCTCCGGGAAAGGTTGTGGGATCCAGATGTGGAGGGGAAGGCAGAGGGGGGAGGGGAGGGGGGCCGAGGGAGTGGGGGAGGTCTGTTCACAATTAGCCTTGATTTTGTGTGATGACATTGAAATTGTGGGCAAACATGAAAGCAGAGTTGTGAGGACATGTCTGTCCGAGCAGCCCCAGGATTAATCCAACGTGAAGGACACAGGCCGAGGGCTGGCACCACATGGAAGCATTTTGTGTGGGTTTTGATGTCCCGCCAGCTGAAGGGGGCTTTGCCGCTCTGGCTGAATGGGCCCTCCACCCCCCATCCTGGCCTCATCCAGCCCACCCCCTACGCCCCCACGTCCCCACCCAGGACTGACTGACTCTGGGCCAGAGGTTAAGTTGAGAGCACCAGAAGACCCTGCCTCCTGCAGCACCGCCTCTGTCCCACCCAGACCTGGGACCAACTCGGCAGCTCTGAATGTCCACACAAAGCCAGGCATTGGGGGGTCCCCCGCTGGCCCCCAAGGCAGCCTTGGTGGGGGCTGTGAGCGGGAGAGTCTGTGAGCCATTTTCAATACTTTTGATATTCCAAGGGCTGGGCTAACCCACACGATGGGTGTTTGGCAGGCAGCGGCTGTCTGCCAGGGCTCTGCTGGGATGGGCATTGATTGGGAACCTTGGAATTTTATGAGGACAGTGGGGGCTGGGAGGGCATGTGGGGACCCCTGGGTCACCTACCAAAGGTTCCAGCTCAGGAAGAGTCTTCTGTTTGAGCCCAATCCGAAAAGAAACATTTTCTTTCATTTCAGGCTCTGCTGAAAGTCGGGAGTGTGACCATAAGTGCATCACTAGGTGCTACCCCTTTACCACGTGGGTTCCCACCTCCTTTGAGCCTCAGTTTCCTCATCTGTAAAATGGGGAGAACAGTAGCCACCACCTTCATAGGATAGTTGTAACAATCGAATAACCTAATGTTTATAAAATGTTAGCACCTACTAAACACCCAATGAAGGGCAGTCACGGTTTCCGGCTTTACTGGAGACAGAGCGCTCAAACCTAGCTGGTATGATCATCAGCGTTACTCCTGAGATTCTGTTTATTAGTATTTTGAAACAGTTTTGTTGACGGTGCAGAGCGCTATACAATGTGTCTGTTGCTGAAATCAGGGCAAGGGTTTCTGTCAATTCGGGCACGGGCCCAGCCTTAGCCCTGGGCCCCGCAGTCCGTCCGTGACCTGGGGCCCCATCACGCCCAGGCAGGCCGGCTGCCCGGCAACTGAAGCTGTCTGGAAGCCCGGAGCCCCGCCCATCAGAGCGGAGGAGTGTATTTCACGCAGTCCCTGTGACCCCTGGAGGTCCTTGGGGAGACAGGAAGGAAGGGGCTCTGTTTTGATGGGGGAAGGGTCAGGAGAGGCTCTTTGGGCGGGGGGGGGGGGAAGGAGTTGATGAAATTTCAGGATGTACCGAGGTCAGCCTCCAGCCGGCTTGTCTAGCTTCGAGAAAAGTGATCGCCACCCCGAACACGCTTCTTAATGAAGCACAGCCTGTGCTTACAAGCCTTTCCCTTCCTGCCTTTTCCCTTTAGGAGGAAATTCTAAATCCTGAGCACAAACGACCACAGAATTCTATTTACATATATTTATGTTTTTTATTCACACGTATTTAGAGAGTGGGAAGCAAGGGAAGAAGGAGGAGGTTTGTCCTAAATGGAAGTAACATTTCATCCGGGAGCCTTGGACGTGTGGTGAGCGGGTGAAGAGTGGTCGCACTTGTCCTGCTTGGTGTTTGGGCTTTAAATCAACAAAGAACCTAGTCTGTCCTGAGGAGTAGAACCAATTGTATACAGCAGCACATAGGACAAGATTTTCAAAGGACATATGGATGGGAAGAGGGGGACAGAAGGAGAACTTCATATGGCTGTTAGTGAGGTTTGCTCCAGCGGGGCTGGGGTACAGGCCCCGGGTGTGAGTGAGGTCTCAGAGGCTCCTTGCTGACCACATCAGGTGCTGAGGCTTGCCTCGCTCCTGCTTGAGAGAAAGCCAGCGAGGTCTATACTGCTGTGCGTGAATCAGAGAAGAGACAGGAAGCAAGGCCGCTTGGCCGCCTCCATCCAGGATGAGGCCAGGCCCTTCCATGCCGGGGGAAGAGTCTCCAGTGACTGTGCCTGCTAGTGAATCTGGCCCAGTCTCTGCTCCACATCGAAGCCACCAGGGTGCATCCTTCTTCCCGGTGGTGGAGGCGGCGAGTGGGGGGGGGGGGCCTGTCGTTGAGGGAGCTGGCACGTTCCCTCTTCCAGATTCAAATTTCAGAGACATGCAGAGTGCCCTTGCAGAGCCGTGCCCTTTGGTGGAGCGGCCGCTGCAGAGTCCCTGTAGGAAAGGGAGGCCCAAACACCCAGAGGTCCCGGGAGGATCTTTTCCACAGAAGGCACCCTGGATACCTGTTTTCCTGCCCCCTAGGCTCAGTCATTTGGAGTCAAATTGGACTTGCAGGGGCTGTGCAATGGTCATTCGTGGCCCTCCTGTGCTGCAGGGGTGTTCTCAGCCACCATGCACCTACCTGTTTTTAATCTTCCCCAGAACACTGTGGGGCATCCAGAGTTTCTGGAAGGTCAGATGACTTGACCAAGGTACTTGGCCACTGAGAGTCAAAGCCAACACTGAACCCAGGCCTTTCTGACTCCAAAACTCAAACTTTAAAAAAAAATTATTTTTACAGAGGTATTTTATGTACGTAAAATAAAATGCATAATGTCAGTGTGAGACATAAGACAAAAGAAAACAAACGACACCCTTCCTGTCACTGAGCTTGATAAATGAAATGTCACCCGTGCTGCCAAGCCTCGGGGACCCCTCCCTGCTCGCCTCCCTGCTGCACAGGTGAACCCTCCTCCCGAGTTCAGGTTTGCCTCTAGCTAGTGACTTGTGACATGTGTGTGGTTCCTTCCTGACTTTCAACCCAATGCAATGGAATCACACTGCATGCTGTCTTCCTGCTTTCCTCCTTCTGGTTTGGCGAGTCTTTCATGCTGCTGCATGTGTTGGGATGAATTAATTAATCACTTTCAGTTTTTATTTTGAAATAGTCGAACACTCAGAAGACATTGAAAAAATAATACAGAGCGTTTCCGTGTACCCTTCCCCCCTCACACAATCATATCTTCTATGATCTCAGGACAATGATCAAACCCAGGAAATTGACGCTGGTACCATACTACTAACTCAGGATAGGACTTATTTGAAGATTTTTACATGCACAATTTTATTTTCTCCTCTCTGGTGGATGGGTCTGTGCAATTTTGTGTAGATCTGAATAATCCTTATAACAATCGGGGTATAGAACTGCTCTGCTGCCCCAGAGGAATCCTGTGATGCTACCGCTTTGTAGAGTAATTTGTTTATCTTTGGTGCTGTGGGCCGTTCATCCTTGACTCTCCCACAACGAATTTGTCCATTCTCTGGTTCCTGGGCGTCAAAGGCAGGGTTGCTTCCCTTGGAGCGCTCTTTTTACATGTTTAAAATTTTGTTTCCCATGTTATGGAGATACAAGACTAGTTGACATCCAGCCCTGCCTGCCTTTCAGCTGTGTAGCATGAAGGTCTGACTTACATGTATTGTGAAGAGATTACCATGGCAGGTTTAGTTAATATCCATCCTCTCACAGAGACACAATAAAAAGAAAAGAAAAAGATTTCTCCTTGTGATGAGAACACTTGGGAACTACTTACCCTGTTAACAACTTTCTTACGTACCACACAGCAGTGGTAACTATAGTCACCAACCAGCACATTGCGTGCTAGTACTTATTTATGTTATAACTGGCAGTTTGGACCACTTTCCTCCAATTGCCTCTTCCCCCTACCCCCTGCCTCCAGCAACCACAAATCTAATCTTTTTTTCCTGTGATTTTGGCACTTGGAGTTCTCTTGGACAGAACTGCTGAGCTTGGGTGCACACATCTCTGGGAGCACACCATCCAGAACTCTCCTTGGGTGAACTTCTAGGAGTGGAATTGCCAGGTCAGAGGGTCTGTGCACCTGCTGCTCAAGGGCACGTCGCCAAATTGTTTTTCCAAGTGGTTGTAACAGCACATACTCACCAGCAGCAGACTACACGATTTCCCGAGAGGCCCCAAACTGAGCCACAATAAGGGCATCTGTACAGAGCTGCTAACAAAACTCCTTAACGTTCCGTACCCTGCTTAACCCTTGCAGGCCCCCATGGCAGGCGTGGGTGATCATCCTGTTTCTGTACAGATAAAGAAGCCAGGGCTAAAGTTACTTGTCCAAGTTCATAGAACATGCAAAGTCTGGGCTGTAGATTCACACTTATGATCTTCCCAATTGTGGCAAAATTTGTTCCCTGCTTAGTTCCTACTGTGGATCAGGTACTGCCCAAAGGGCTTCCCATGCATTTGCTCATTTTATGGATAAAATAGAGGTGCAGATGAAGAGGTTAAATAACTTGCCCCAAATCACTCGGCCTGAAGTGGCCAGTACTGGGATTTGAACTTGATGTCTTCTCTGTCCAACCCTCTGCTCAAGAAAGCACCCCAACCCCTCCAGGTTATAAGGGACCCTGAATTTTCAATTTGCATCAGACCTTGCAAATTAGGTAGCCAGTACTAGGTGTAGCAATGAAAAGAAGAGACTCAGGAAGCAAGGGGACTTGGTTCAAATCCTAGTTGGATCAGCCGAGGGACTCTGAGCAAGCCTCAGTCCCTCTCTGAGCCTTAGTGGCCTCACGTTGCAGCTGCGGTCCAGTACCCAGCAGCATCGTGCAGCGCTGAAAGCACAGCTTGGCTGGGCAGGGGGTGGCACCAGCCCTCCTGGGGCCTGGGCGAGGTGTCTGGGGGGCACCTAGAGCTTGGAGCCCAGCCGCGGCCCTGAGGAGCCCACCGGGAAGTAGGGAGCGCGCAGAAGGTGCAATCCTATTATGCTATTAGCTGGGGCGT
This sequence comes from Anoura caudifer, assembly GCA_004027475.1. NCBI lineage: Eukaryota > Metazoa > Chordata > Mammalia > Chiroptera > Phyllostomidae > Anoura > Anoura caudifer. The sequence goes on along the minus strand of PVKU01000017.1, from coordinate 662,687 downwards.
TCTGAGGTTGCGCTCTGCATCTACTTGACAAAACGCAGCCCCAGAGCAAAGCCCTGATCTCTTTAACCAGGCGGAATTGAGCTTGCACTTCAAGCAGTTTCGCCGTTATTACTGGCTTAGTGTGGCTGAAGAACCAACAGCAATAAATACGCCACCAATTTGCTCTTTCAATGTTCTTATTTGCAGCACGCCATGCAGAAAAAATATTAACAAAAAACAAACTCCTTGCTCATAACAGGCTGACAAGGGCCTCTTTAGAGTGGCAATGTTCCCTCCATCTCCTCCTCCCCTTTTTTAAAAAAAGAAGCTATGAGTCAGGCAGCACTAGTAACGCTCTCCTGGGGCACAGAGCTAAGAGAGGCAGATGGCTTGGGAAAAGACAGGCCTTTGAGGAGGACAGTGAATAGTGGAGAAGCCTCCTTGGTGCGGGGGTGGGGGGGTGGACCAGAGGCAGGAGGCCAGTCAGCTCAATGGGAAGAGCCCCAGGACCCAGGGAATTGTCATCAGGGCTGAAGGGGGATATCAAGAAAGCCATTTCTGTTCTCAGGGTCTCAATTTCCACATCTGTAAAATGGGTTGATTCAATGACCTCTTTCAGCTCCAACACTCCATATTTGCCAAGCCATTTTTAATTTTTTTCCTGATCTTCCTGATGTAGGAAGGACGTGAGGGAATGGATACTGTTCTTTAATTCTGAGATTACAAGATCCTTGAGACTTCAGAATTCTGTCATTCTGTTGTTCTCTGATTTGAAGCCTCCAGGCATACATGAGTATGAAATTGTAATAAGAATAACAGCAACTAACATCACTTGTGTAGCCAGGGCCAGCTTTGCAGGCATGGGACCTGTGTAGTCAGGACCCTGTGCAGTCAGGACCCTGAGCCCCTTTAACGCTGTGCTGTCACTGACATGAAATTCACAGTTTGTGAACAAGGGACCCTGCATTTTCATTTTGCACTAGACCCCCCTAATTAGGTAGCCAGTCCTGGGTGTTCCATTTAAGAAAAAAGGCTCTGAGGCAAGGGGACTTGGTTTGAATCCTGACTCAGTCCCTTCCCAGCCATAGGGCCCTGGGCAAGTCGCAGACCCTGTCTGAGCCTCATGGTCTCATCTGTAAAATGGAGCTAACACCTCATTGAGGTGATAACTATGGAGCCCCAGCCCTGAGCTGAGCAGCCTGGAAAGCTAGAGAATGGATCATCTTTTACCGGCTGTTGAGTCCTCACCCTGGGCTTCCCACATGGCCAGCCACTTCACCTACATGTTACAGAAAAGTGAGGTTTGGGAGCATGACATGCTTCTACAGCTAAAAAGAACAAAGGCTCAGAGAGGCTGAGTGGTGAGCCCGAAATGCTTTATCTTCGATGAGCTAGGACTCAGACTTGATAGGTATGGCCCTAGCCATGGGGTGCACTGCCTTCCCTAAACCTCGAACGTGAGAAAGTCAAAAGATCAGTTCAAAGAACCCGCAGCACCCAGCACCCACACCTGCCTCAACATCCATCAACTCACTATCGATCGTGTTCGTCTGGCCCCCACCACCCAAACTGGACTACCTGGAAAGAAATCAGCTCTTAGACGGAACAGGCTGGTTATCACAGTCCGTGCTTCCGTGCTTCACAGGCCTGGCATTTCGGGACTTCTCCACTCAAGTTGCCGAGGCCTGGGACACTCTGACCTTTAGAGGATCCATATGGAAATGTTGCAGCCACAGGAGCCCTTTCCTCAGTCTGAATCAGGCCCTCAGGCTCAGCACTGTGCCTGGCTGAGCCACAGAAGATGGGGCAAATACCACTCACGGGAACCTGAGAGCTGGCTTCACAGTCCAGCAGAGTGAGGCTGCATTAGTTACTTGAGATGACCTCAAATGGAGTTTCTTAAGCTAATGACGTTACATCCCATTGCCAACCCAGGGCCAGGAAGAATGTGTCCTCACGGTCAACCACATCTGAGCTCCTAGGGACAGTTTTAAGAACTTCCCTGTTTCCCTCCGTTTCCAGCCCCAGAGAGTTCTCTGACTTTTTATCCTAACATTCCTTGATGAAATTATGGGAGGGGAATTGGTTTGTGAATGAGCCAAGTTGGGAACTGTGGGTGTTCATGACTATGTATTAGTTGTCCACTGCTGAGTAACAAATGATCACTCGTTTCGTGGCTTAAAAAAAGACATTCATCATCTCTCGGTGTCTGTGGGTCAGGAGTCCAGGTCTGGCTTAGTGAGGCTTAGGGTCTCAGAGGGCTGCCATCAAAGCATGAGTCTCTGGTTGTGGTCCCATCTGAGGCTGGGCTGGGGAGGGATCTGCTTCCAAGATCACTCAGGTTTTGGCAGAATGCAGTTCCTGTGGTTGTAGGACTGTGGGCTTCAGATTTTTGCTGGCTGACTATCAGAGACCACCTCTGGCCCCTAGAAACAGCCCATAATCCCTTGTCATTTGGGCCAACCCACACGGGCAGCCTGTACCACGGCAGCTTGCTTTTTCAAAGCCAATCATTGAGCATGAGATTCCAGTAAAACGGGCCCTATGTAATCTTACATAGGTAATCATGTCCCCTTGGCCATGTTTTATGGGTTAGAAACAAGTCACAGGTCCTGCTCACAGTCCCAGGGAAAGGACTGTGTAAAAGCATAAGCATCAGGAGACATGGGTCATGGAGGGGCCACTCTAGAGTCTGTCTGCCACATGTCTCCTTCCTTCCTTTCCTTCCTTCCTTCCTTCCTTCCTTCCTTCCTTCCTTCCTTCCTTCCTTCCAACTAATACTTACTGATAGCTTGTTCTGTGCAGGCATGGATACAAAAACAGTGAGCAAGACAGATATAGCTCCTGGCCTCTGTTACCTCTCTGGAACAGGTCACCTAGCTCGTGACTTAGGGTCCTGGGGGTGGGGGAGGAGGAAGGGGAGGGGAGACCCAGCTCTGAGTCTTTTGACTTGACCTTTCTGAGCCTCCCTTGGCCCATCAGTACAGTGGAATACAAGTCCTGGAGCCCCCCTCTACTCAGCAGTCACTGTGGCAAGCATCTGTTGAGCAAGTGTGACGAGTCACCACCAGCCACGATGTTCTCAGCTGCGATCCCATTCTGCCAGCCATGGAAAAACGTGTGCAAATGGCCTCTGGGAAGAGACCAAAGGAGTGACTCTTGGGTGTTCTGTGTGGGTAAAGAGTGAGGTGGAGCAGGGGTCAGGAGAAGAGGTACTCATGATGGAGTCCTGCTCTGGGGCCTGACTCCAACTCTTTAAGACTTTGGTCTTAAAGACATCTCATGGGCCAGTGTACTCACCTCTAAAATGAAGGGGATGCTGGTGCCTTCCTCAAAGATCAGCGGGACAGCAATTTATGCCTAGAACGTTTCAGCACCACATTGGGAATGTGATAACTGCTTAGTGAATGGTCATTGATCGTGAAGCACCCACTATGCGCTGGTTGTGTGCTGGGATGTTCCACGCTGAGCCCACTCTGGGTGGAAGGTCTGAGATGGGCCTTAGCATGGGGGCTGGAGTACAGTGTATTCAACAGTGCAGGCCTGTGAGCTTGCCCATGATGACTTTTTAGTAAAGACAGAGCCTTCTGGTGGCAGCTAGGGAGAGTTCTGGGTGTTGGACATCAGAAAACCTCTCCCCTGTGGGGCCCTGCTCTTGGCACCTGGGCTGGAACTCATTTATGAGCGAACCCTTCCCCTAGTCAAGTGTGGCTGCAAAGGGCTCATGGGAGCTGCTGCTTGGGGCAGAGGGCTCTGGGCTTCCTTAGTGCTGGCCGTGCTCCTCCCAGGATGAGAACCATCTATGGCTCCCTGTGCTCTTGGGAGAAGTGCCAACTGCTGCCCAAGGCTTGCAAGTCCCTGCATGGACCTGCCCCTCTGGTCTCTGCAGCCTCATCCCTCATCTCCATCCCCTTGACTCTCTCTGCTTCAGAACCTTGGGCATCCCTTCCATAGCCATGGTCATCCCTGACTCAGGGTCCTTGTGCACATTTCTCCTCTCCCTACCTGGCTGCTGGCTCTTATTAACCCTATGTGCTGCTTTCATGGGGAAGCCTCGCCTGGCCTCTGCGTTACATCTTGTGCTTTATATTCTAGAACTGTCTGTCTCCTTTGTTGTACATTGCAAACTTGGACTTATTTAAATGGTCATTTGAAATCATCGGTTTGATGTTTCCCCACTAAGTTGCAGATGTCACATGGGCTTGTTATTCACAGAATGCCCAAAATCAGCACATAGTAGGCATCGGTGATGGAGTGGTCTGACTTAGCCAATGTCCAAAAACTACCCCAGTTTTTCCTGGTCTGCAGCCCATGAAATGCTCTGAATCTCAGGGTTTAGGACCTTAAAGGGCATCTCATCTCATCCCCTTATCTTTGCTTGGGGCAACTGAGGCAAAGAACAGCAAGGTGGCACTTAAATTTGGGAGCCAGGCACATATAGGCTCCTATCCCTGCCCGTCCACTCAGTCACTGCTCATGCCTTAAACTACCATTTAATAAAGTTCATTTTTTTCCTTAATTACTTAGCTAGGGTTGTTATAGAAGATTCAGAAAAAATACAAAAGCTCCATCTAAGAAAATATCCAAACCTAATATTCGCACAGCCTAAAACTTAAACCCTCTGGTCCAGAGGTCCCTGTGCCCGATTCAGCAGCCCTGACCAAGGCTCTTTTTTTTGCTGTAAAGAGAAACCCTCCCCACTTCCACCAAGCACAAGCACTTGGCGTGTTAAGTACTTCCTTCTAGTCTTTTTTCTAGGTTTGATTTTTCCCATAGGTGAGAGCCCTCTGTTGAGGTCTAACATTTTCAATCCCTTCCATTGGCAGTACGTCCCCTTGAGGGTAGAACCCGGGAGACTCTCACAGGGCCAAGGAGAGAGACTTGCATTCAGTAGGTGCTCAACAATGATCTTTTCGTCAGTTGAAAAAATGCGAGTGAGAGCAGAGATGCAATCATGGACGACTTTTGGAAGGAGACAGCTTGTGACCTGGGCCTTGGAAAGCTTCCCTTGGCGTAAGGAGTGGCTATGCCTCCCAGCAGTCTGTGGGCGGGGCGGGGCCTGAATCTCACCAGTCACTGGCTATCCCTTCCTCGAATGTGTGCGCATGTGCTTTCTCTTTGAGGTGACAGAAGATGCTTGTCCCAGGCTGCTGGGTTCCAGCTCAATTACTCCTGGATTGGCAAGGTCAAGTCCTGGGCCATCGTGATGTTTAGAAATAGAATGAGCACTGGTCTTGGAGTCAGGGAGACCCGGATGTGAATTCTGGCCTTGCTCATTGTGCCTGTGCCAGGTTGTCGTCCTGGGTGTGACCTATATCTGTGTGGCCACCCGAGGCCCCGTGTGCGGGAGGGCCCCACGCTTGCCTTAATGCCTCTGTTACCATCTTGCAATTCTTATAACTTTCTAACAGAGGGTCCTGCAATTCATTTTGCACTGGGCCCCCCAAGTTCTGTATCCTCTCCTATGGTCTAAGGCCTTGGAGGAGTCATTTAACCCTGTGGCATCTCACTCTTGATTTGAAAAAGGAAATGATTATTGTAACCTCACAGTGTCCCTGTAACAGAAATGCACTTGCATGAATAACTGCTGTACCGTGCATATTCTGGGCATGTGCTGGTTTCTGGCCCCGAGCTGAGTGCTGAATTCTTTCACTGTCCTAGTCGTCCTCTGAGGAAGGAATTCTGGTCACACCCATATCATCGATGAGGACTCTGAGGCTCAGGGTGGCAAAGTCGCCTGCGAGGAGTCAGTGGTGCAGCCACGGATGCATGACTGGGGTCTCCTCTGCTCCCCCTCGGGCTGCTGCCTGCCCACAGGGCCTGCGGGGCCTGCCAGTCCCCCTTCCCGGGACACAGGCGTCCTCCTGTGGTGTTTCCATCGCTGAGCTGTCTCCCCTCTTTCCTTTCTGAGCCTGGAGCATGAAAGCCGCACATTCTCAACAGCTTTGAGAGAACAAACAGTCTTGAAGGAGGAAGGCTTTGTTTCTCCCCATCCCCTTCCCCAGCTCTGCCCCCCACCCCCAGCCTCCCCAACAGGCGGGAGCCAAGGCCTGAACGATTTCAGCTGCTTTGGCAAGAGCATCTGTGAGATCATGGGTGGGTCCCCTGCGTGGGGCGTGGGGGTGGGAGGGAGAGCCTGTGGGGGCAGAGGGGGCTGCATTGTCCCTGGAGACTCTGGGAGGACAACCTTGGGCAGGTGGTTGTGGTGGGGCGAGGGGGCTCTGAGATTCTGGGGGTGCAGCAACTTGCCTCTGCTCACCTCACCGGCTGGAGGGAATGAGTAAGACACCCACTCCAAGCCCAACGTCTTCTAATAAGTTGCTGTGTGACTTTACAGAAGGTACTCCCCTCTTTGGGCCTCAGTTTCCACCAATCTGCTTCCGTCTGTGTGGCTGTGCCTATTTTGGATATTTCATATAAATGGAACCATACTCTATGTGGCTTCTTGGTTCTGGCTTATTTCACTTAGCAGAATATTTCAAGGTTCATCCACATTGTCGCATATGTCAGGACTTCATTTCTTTTTGTGGCTGAATAATATTCCACGGTGCGTACGTGCCATATTCCGCTTATCCATTCGTCAGTGAATGGGCAATATCTTAAAAATGTAACACAAACATCCAAAAAGTGTGTATTGTTAGAAAAATTCATACAGTGGGGAAGGTTTTGTGCTGAAAAAACAATTGCCCTTCCTCCCGCTCCTTCCCTGGATAATCATGGCCGACACACTGTTGTTATAAACGCACACCTGTCAGACACACGCACACCTGGCCTGGTGACACACGAGATCCTGCTTGACACCTTGTCCCGCATCTGGCCTTCTTCCCGTCCCTTCACAGTCACTGGATGGGGGGCGCTGGCTTTATACATCCCCCCTGGAAATCTGTGGCAATGTGGCAGTTTCCCCGAGGGCCCCCGACACCATAGCCTGGAATGTGTTGTCTGTCACCTGAGTCTGGGTCACTAAGGTGCCTCCTGTGGGGGCGGGAGGCCTGGAGGCAGCTGGGGACCCCTTCTTCCCTTCCCATGTGATGACTGGCTTTGAGGGGTGCCAGCCCAGGCTGTGCAGGGCCAGGCGTTTCAGTTTAAAGATCTCTCAACCCTCAATTCTTTCTATAAAAATCACTGCATTCTTCAAAGGCTCCTTGGGACTACAGCTCCTTGGTTTGGGACTTTAAGAATAATTTTCTCCCCTTTTTATCCAGCTAGCCCTTCCTCCTGGCTCACCAAGCTTTGTAAAATGCTCAAGAAGGGGATGCAAATTGGGGGAAGGGCAGGAGGGGGCGGGGCCCTGGTGGAGGCCCAGGGGAGCTGGGCCCTGGCAGGCTAAATTCTTCGGAGGTAGGATTTCTGGGAGGGGTCAGCTTGCCAGGGTGTCACTCCACCTAAAGGAAACACACTGAAACCCAGTCCAGGCAGTGGCTGCAGTCTTCTCGCCCGGCGGATGGACCACTGCAGACTGCTCCCAGGGAAGCAGTGAGGAGCTGGGGGCTGTCTGTGTGGCCCCCATTATGTCTCAGAACTGTCAGCTGGGGGATGAGTCTAGGGTGCAGCCAGAAGACCTGGGGACAGGGCAAGCTTCACAGCCGAGGCCTCTGACATTGCCCAGGGATCTGTCTAGGAAGAGCCCCACACAAACATTCGTAAACCCAGGGTCCTGCATTTCAGTTTCCATGGGGCCTGGCGAGTTGTGTAGCTGATTCTGTCTGCAGGTCTAGTTGCAGTCTTGGCAACATCCCTTTGGGCCTGGCACAGTCCCTCTCAAGACCTCAGTTTTCCCAGCTGCAAGATGGGAGGATCTATTTGCCACTGGCTATGTAGAATGATTTTGGGGGTGCCGCCAAGAGTATTCCCACCCCAGCTCTTGCTGGATGCTCAGTCTCTCTGGGCAGGGCAGCTGCAAGTCAGCTGCAATTCCAGGAGCACCACCGTCTCAGACAGGGGCTGCTGTGGCCCACACAGGAGGGGCAGAGCCTTGTCCTGAGGCTGTCAGCCCAGCCTCTGCTGTGGATTCCTGGGGCATTATGGGTAAATGTGTGGCTGAATGTGTGCGTCCAACCTCAGGGTCCATGGAGGCTGCAGAGGTGTCCTCAGAGCCACGTGCCCCTATAGCAGAGGGATGGAGGGGCATCTGCAGGGGAGGGCTCTGTGTGGCGTGGGGAGGAGGGGGACCTGAGCCAGGGAAAGGGAAGGGGAGGGTGTCCCGAGGTAGGGAGAACAGGTCAGCTGCCTCTACCCTCAGCAGGAACAGGCTGGGGATGACAAAAAAGGAGGGAGGGACGGAGGAGGCAGAATCCCTAGGATGTGGTGGCCAGCGGCAGGGGTGAAGGGGCAGGAGAGGGGAGCCTCACAAAGGCAGCCAGTTGGGGAGGGGTAAGAGGAGGAGGACCTTCTGTCTCCCCATGTGTTTTGAGTTCAGGGCTGGCTGAGGCTCTGGGCCCTGTTTGCTTTGGAAGGGCCTCCAGGTTAACTCCTTCCTGCCTGGCAGACTCTCTGTGGCTGGCTGGAGATGGAGGGGCTGGGGAAGTGGGAGCTGGGGAGGCTCTGGCTCGGTTTCCCTACCTGGTACTCCAGTGGGTGTTAGGTGATGGAAACAAGGACCTTGAGAAGGGCTGGGATTAAATGCCCCCATAAAGCATGTGCCCTCGGCACTCCGCGGGCCTCTCACCCTGGCCTGGCTGCGGCTCCAAGCCTGCTCCGAGAGTCACTCTGACTCAGGTCTCCGTGTGTGGCGTGCATGCTCGTGCACACATACTCATGCTGTTAGCAAGTTCTGCATACCCATTTATTTCTCTCCTCGTCTTTGCCATGTCCCAGCCAGCCAGGTGTCCATGACCTCCGTGCTGGGGAACCAGGCCCAGAGAGGGATAATGACTTGCATGTGATCACATAGTAAGTGGTTGAGTCAGAATTCAAACTCAGGTCTCTTGGTCATCAGGGGCTGACTTAAAATACTTCCCCTTCTCTACTCTGGGGTGAGGCACTGGGTCCAGTCTGCACCTCATCCCCCCACACCCTGTCTTCCCACCTTCCTTCTCTCAGGGTCAAGCCATCACTCCTGTCTCTTCTGTCTACATCTGGCTGGAGGTCAACCTCTGCAGTGAATATTTCGAGCTAGAAAAATTGCAAAACAGACTATTAAGGCTTGGTGGAGCGTAAGAAGGGGGATTCACTCCCTCCCCTGCCGCTGGCCACACTCAGGCAGATGGGGACTCCAGAGGCTTCTTTTCAGGTGCTTTCCTTTGGGGGCCTTCCTGAAGGCTGTCCTTTTGTTTGTTTGTATCTATCTATCTATCTTAATTAACAGAATGAAAGGAGGTGACTGAGACCCCGGAGTTATAACAAGAGCTAATATTTACCGAGCACCTGCTATGTGCTAGGTTCTGTCACCCCCATTTCACAGAGGAGCAAACAGAGGCACAGATAGGTAGCTCCATTTGGCCAGCTAGCTTGTGGTCAGGCCAGAGTTTGAGCCTGGGATTGTCTAAATCATCAGTAGCCCCCAAACGTAGTGGTGTGAGTCAGCAGCATTTATCTCACTCGTGAGCCTGCAGGTTGGTGATTTAGACTGGGTTTGCATGAACAGTTTTTCTGATCTTGGCTGGAGTAGCTCATACATCCAGGGCTTAGCCCGCTGTGGTTGATCTGGGATGATTCTGGCTGGCGACAATGTGACTCATCCTCCAGCAGGCTACCTTGGCTATATTCTTGTGACAATCACAGAGGAGCAAGAGAACTCAAATGAAAGCACAAGCAAGTTTCAGGCCTTTGCGTGTGTCATACTTGCTAACCTCTCATTGGCTAAAGCAAGTCATGAGGTCAAGCCCAGAATCGAAGGGGGGAGGCAGTGTAAGGTCACATGGCCAAGGCCATGGATACTGGGAAGGTGAAGCTTGGGGCCATTAGTGCAATCTGCCATAAGAGGGGAGGAGGAGAAAAAGTGAAGTAAAGCTGTCATTTCTTCCACAAACACAATGCCACCACAATGTCCTGTAATATGATTTTCCCACTTAACAAAACTCTAGAGACAATGCTCTAACAGTTTCTCCAGACTAACCTCACTCTTTCCAACAGCTGCCTAGGAACTTCAATCCTCACAGCCAGCTGCTATCCCACGTACACACCAAAGTACTTCGGCTCAGAGAGGTGAAGTGACTTGCCCAAGGCCACATAGCAGTAATTGGGAGGCAGGCCCCGGATCTGTTGCTGGGTGCCGCACTCACACTCTTTTACCTGTTTTTTGAGAACCGTCTCAGGGGCCTGTTTGGGCAATCCTCAAGGTCACTAGTGGTCAGTTACCGAAGCTCAAGAAAGTCTGGATTTCAGAGTCAAGTTTTTCCCACTTCCTGATCTCAGAAATCATGGAGCAAAGTTCTCCTTGCCTTTAAAAGCAGCCCTGATGGCTTTCCTGTTTGGAAAGAACTGAGAAGGGCTTTCTCACTCCAAGGGATATGTGATCTGGTAGAAAGAATACTTTCTTGGGCTCAGAGCACCTTGGGTTCCCACCCTGAACTTTTTACCTGTAAATGAGTAGCTTTTGGTGAGTCAATCAAGATCCTTGGACTTGGGGTGCCCTCCCAGTAAAATGGGGGCTCTGATTCCAAGGAAACATGGAAAGCATCCTGAAACATAGAGTCCAATGACTTGTTAGGAACGTGTCCAGGGAAGTTGGGGCTGTGATGCAGTATGAACCTTCTACAGGCCTTCTTGGTCTCACTTAGCTCCTCTGAAAATTGGGGGGAAGGTACCCACCCCATCAGGGTGGGTGAGCTAATGGATGGAGGGGCTCTGGCACAGACCTGGCTCCAAGCAGGTGTGCAGAGGCTCAGAGTACTCAGCTAAATGCTGTCCCTGCAGCTGACCGTCCAGCTGTTAGGGCTGGAAAGCCCTGGGAGAGTCTCAGTCTTATCTTATACATGGGGAAATTGAGGTTTAGAGAGGCGAGAAGTTTTCTAGGGCTCCAAGGAATTAGGGACAATGCTGGGGTCAACATACATCTGCTAAATCTAAGCCCCAAACTCTTATTTCCTGACCCTTCAGGTGAAGAGGAAGGAGATGCTAACTGGCATTCACACGATGGCCTTTGTACTTGGCTTTGTCATGGGAGATTTCATCAATTCTGACAACACCCTAGGAGGCAGGTGCTATTGTTATTGCCATTTTATAAGGGAGGAACCTGAGGTTTGGAGACCTCGAGTGGTGGACCAGTTGGGTTGTGGGGTGCAACTCCTACAGGAGGTCAGCTGCAACGCTGTGGCTTTCTTTCCCGCCGGATAGAATCTGTTGGAAGGCAAGTGAGTGAGGATGATGTCATTAGAATCCACAGTGAATAAAATGAAAAAGGAACTAAGTCATTCTCAAGTGTCAGCACTTGAACTGTTATTGGCAACAAGTGACTTGGGACCTAGTTCACAGCCAAGGGTACCAGGGTGGGCCTTAGTCATCCTCTGCTTAAAATCAGAAATGATGCTTGAAATCGAATAAATGCAAATGGGGGTTTTGTGGAAATATTGGGCGTCTGTAGCCAGCAAAGGAGGCTTTGAGATGGGCTGCTGTGTGACCTCAGGGGAATCGCTAGAATTTACAGTCTTGGTTTCCTTTCATTTGTGAAATAAAAGAGTTTGAATCAACCAATATCTAAGGTCCCTTCTGAGTCCATCACCCAGGACTGGGCAACATACACTTGTTTAAGAGGGTGGGCACTGAATGTGGCATATCTGGGTTGAAGCCCTGATGAGAAACCCTGCCTCTAAGAAACTTGAACAAAGCAAGACAAAAATAAAGTAAAATAAAAATAACAGAAAGTGGGGTTGGGAGAGGACTAAGAATCTATTGGCTGCAGTAATTGCATCAGCTTCAGGAATGGCTTGACCCAGATGCTCAAATGAGGTCACCAGGGCTCCCTTTCTTTGTCTCTCCAGCATTCTTTCATCTTGGCACCATTCACACAACAGCGTGCTGTCAAGAAGTGACAGTGCTGAGGCTCCCAGATATAATGTCCTCACCTTTTTCAACACCAGAGAACAGGAAGAGCTCCCGTAAATGTCTCCTGTTTCCTTGGCTCTGATTGGAGTACATGCACCTCCCAGAATTTATCACTGTGGATGCCAGGATGGGAGAGGCCATCCTGAGCCAATGGGGACCCACCCGCTCCACTTGGCTGCGAACGGGACAGGCCTTTCCAAAGGCAAAATAGTGATGCTGTTGGCTGGAGAAGAGGTGAGTGGATGGATGCTGGGGAGGCAAACACATTCACCACAGCAAGCGTCAGCCTCTGTGAGACTTCGTCGTTTTCATGGATAAAGTGGGGCCAGTCCTCACGTTGACCTGTGAGAATACGATGAGAAGACGTAGGTAAATATTTAGCTTAGCGCCTCGCGTGGAGAAGAACCCCTTGTCTGTGAAAGGAGGTGGTTATGGCATCTGCATGGAGCACTGTCATTATGTGAGCACATGAGCCAGAGGCAAGGGCCTCCCTGAAGCTGCACTGAGATGAAAAGACAAAGGTGCTGTAGTCTCGTGATTTCAGAAACATTGGGTTTACTAACACTTGGCGGGTCTCTCCCCTGCAGGACTTGTCAGTGCCTTCCCTGTACTAGCTGACTCAGGGGGCCTGTAAGAAGTGGGCACATCGGGCAGTGTTTTCCAAATCTAATTTATCCCTGGACCTCTTTGGTTTGCTTTCATGGAACATGGTCTTGCAGGTGGTGTTCTGGTCCTGGGACTCTGGGAAATGTTGGGCTCATGGAATATACCTGACCTGGGTCATCCCCTTTCACTCTGCCCTGGCCAGGTCTACCTGGGTATTTCAGAAGGGTACCGAGTCCTCCTTCACACAGTGCAGAGAACACTTTTCTTGGGTCATTGGGAAAACAGGAAAACCAATAAGTGAGATGAGGTGAGAAATACATCAGGTGCATGTACTTCCTTTTTAACAACACACCTGCCAACAAAACACTCGATCAATATGAATGAATATGAAGTAAAATTGGGACCCTCATGCCCCAGCCCTACTTCCAACACTATTCCCCTCTTAAGAGGTCAATTCATTCGATATTTTGATGTCCTTCTAGGTGTTTCCTTGAGATCTTGCATGTATAACACACTCTCTTCAACAGGGTTTAACTTTTTTACATAAATGAGATTTACTTTACATATGATCACTGTATTTTGCAGAATCATTTACTGCTTACCTGATATACACAAACTCCCCTTAATTTCCTTGTAATCGGGCAGAGCATCTAACTTTTGGCCAAAGGGCAACGCAAGCAAGAGCAGGTGTGAGTTCTTTACACACATTCTTCCCTGCGGGAGGCATCCTGGGGCCAGTATTGAGAGAGTAGAACCACCGGGTGAACTCAGACTGGATTGCTGAGTCATCAGATGGAGGATGGTCACCTTGGAGAGTGACAAAACTCACGTCAGTTTGGAGTGAACAAGAACTAAACCTTTTCTGTGTTAAGCCACTGAAATCCTGAGGCATATATGTTATTGCAGCCTAGTCTGACCTATCCTAACACTTCACGTGGCTTTCTTTATTTCATGGACATCTTTCCATACCTTGACACATAGTTCTAACTCATTCTTAAAAATATCTGTGTACTATTCCACAGTGTGTCTCTACCTTGACTTGTTTGACCAGTCCCCTTTAAATGATTTTTAAATTATTTCCAATTTTTCAGTATTGCAAACACCAGTATGTAAACAACATTATCACATGTTGCATATTTTTATACATCTTTGAGCACAGGGGTCCTGGCCCTGTCGTTCCTAGGTCAGTGGGCACGAGCATTTAACACTCTACAGATATCGCCAAGTGACCCACCAAGAAAACACCACCAGTTTTCACTCGGTGCCTCTTTGTTCTGCCCTCACCCGTGAAGACTGTTACTGATGTTTCTGTTTCTGTCAATGGGATAGGCAGACCACGATGTCTCATTTTAATTGGTTTCACAGCAAGTTGTTTGTCCGGTTAGGCTTTTCGGCTGTCCTGCCGGTATCCCCTGCTTGTTTGGGAGAGAGACTCCACCCCCTGAAATCTACATAGGCTTCTGTCATCCTGTGATTCTCTGTCATTGGCAGAGGTCCCCAAATATGTGCCATGATAAAAAAAAAGGCGCTATAGTCAAATTGAGAGATGCTGGATGTCACGACCTTTAGTGTGTTTCTCTCCTGCAGGACTTGTCAGGGCCTTTCGCAAATTAGTTGACTTAGGGGGACTGTAGGAAGCAGTCACAGCACGCAGAGATAGAATAGACACTGGACACACATACACAGGGATGAGAGAGTGAAAAAGAAAGGGAGGTAATGGCAGATATGAAGACATAGGGGTAAAGATGGATTCCCAGCTCCCTGCATGGTGGACATGGAGAGACCCGAGAACACAGGGAGGGGAGGGAGAGAGAGACCCATCACCTCTGTGGGCAGTAGCTGGGGGACCAGCCAGCATTCAGGTAGGGACGGAGGCTGGGGAGGCTATTGGCTCCATTCCTTTTGGCCTAAAGCCACGGGAACCTGGCTTGTCTGTCTGTAGAGTTCTTCGGGCTTCTTCCCCCTATCTTGGTGGTTTTTGGCTCCAAACAACCCCCTCCCAGCCAGGGAGGAGATAACACTCGGTCCAGGCCTCTAGGGCACTGGGAAGGATGTCAGGAAATACCCGGAGCATTACGCACCTCCCCACCCTCCCCTGTCCGATCTCATTTTCGTGAAGTGTAGAAAAAGAATGGGGCTGCTGAGGGAGGCTTGAACATTCGGAGTTGCTTCCTGTTTTCTCTCAAATCAGTCTTTTTCCTGAGACGCCGTCTCTGGGCCTGTTGAACCCTGCCTTCTGGTGGGTGTGTGTCCTGCATGTCCACGCAGGCCCGTGCTGATGTGTGCACACTTGTGTGCCCTGCACTCCATGAGCCAATTGACAAAGAGTCCTAGCAGAACCCTGGAGGTGGACTCCTCTTCTTAAACAGGTTCCTTACTCTTGCAACTTCCCAAGAAAGAAAGAAAAGGGGGATCGGCCTAGATGCCTCCTCTTCCAGGAAGCCTTCCCAGATGCCCCAGGAACCCTCTTTGTCTCATTCACATCTACGCCTACCGTGTTAATCGCAGGACCCAGTATACGGTAAGAACAAGTGAATGCATTAGGGCTACACTTCCACGATAGCGCTGAGAACAGTGGTGGTCGAAAAGGACAATGATTTGCCCAAAGTCATGAGCGTGTCAACGGCTCCATGGAAAGGTGGAACCCAGTGTTCCTGATCCTTGGTGCAAAGTTTATTTTAGGTCATTATGCAAGATGCTCAAAGAAACTAACCATGACTGAGCAATGACTTTATGTTTGTATTTCTTCGGAATCACCTACGAAGAAGGAGCCGTTATTTCTCTGGCATTACTGATGAAGAAACCGAGGTTCAGGGACCTTGGAGCTGGCTCAGGGGCATTCTGTGGGAGATCCTGGCCCGGGCCTGCGGGGCCGCTTCCAAAGGCTGACTCCCTGTCCGGTAGCGCAGAGCACGGGCCAGGAGCTGGTGAGGGCAGAGCCTTACCTAACCTTGACCAGAAACTCAGAGAGCAGGACTCACATGCTATTTTAGGCTTTTTAAAAATTTTATTTTTTATAGCAGGAGATCAATGGCATTCAACCGAGTCAGACTGAAAATCTACTCTTTTGGGAACTTTCTGCCAAGCTGAGCCTGCTCCTTCCGGAACTCACAGAGACTCCTTGTGTTGGCTCTGGGGAGAGCCACCAGGCCACGGGGCCTGGGCAGTAAAAGGCCCTTTCTGTCTTGGTGTCAACAACAATTTCCAGCTGAGCTCCGGTGGAGCTGTGGTTGGAAAGTGGGGGAAACGTGGAGAGGCTCCCGCAAGGGTGGGGCACCCTCTGCAGCTGCGTGGAAGGTCACCTGCTCTGAATTCCCAATCGTTGCCTTCCTCTGGTGTGGCACCCACATCCACGCACACCCACACCTCTGCTCACTCACAGGCAGGCCCACGCCGCCCACGCAAACCTGCACACACGTTCCATGTGCACCCACACGCATGTGCGCACACTAGATGGGAAGACCTTGGAACCCCAGACCTTGTCTTCCTCGATCTTTGGCGTCCCTCAGTGACCTCTCCCGGCACTGGCTACTTCCGTCTGGTAAAGGGGGTGAAATTCCTGATGAAGAGCTCAGGATGCGCTGTGATATGCGGAACTGCTCCCTGACGTCACCTGAAGCCATTATGTGACCTTGTTGCTCTGTGCTGTTGCCCCCAGACCCCCACTCCTCTCTCTCCTTGGTCACATCTGCCCCATTCTTTCCTCTTAGGAGAGTTGCTTACTGCTCATTCCCCTAGGAGACATCTGATGGCCCAGTGAAATCTGTCCAGCCAGATCCCTTAATTCTTGGCCAACCAATGGGTAGCTCACCCTAGGCTGAATGCCCATCGCTTTGCTCCATCAGCATGGACAGGTGTTGGTCACACAACCCAAACAAAGGCCACTTAGGGATTTAGGGTTGGTGGAGGGGGTCCTACCGGAAATGGGTGGGGGTGGTCTGGCTCCCTGAATCAAGCCTGGAGCAGCTAGCGAGGAGCAGAGGCTCAGACCCTGCCCTGCTTTGTCCATCAGCAGGATGCCTTTGGACAAGTCCCTGGAATGAAGTTCTGTTGTGTGATTTACAAGGTGGCATAATAATAAGAATAGCACTGTTTTCCCAGGACCACTGTGCATGTCCAGCTGCGCGATTCCAGCCAGGCCGTAGACCCGGAGCCTGGCACCAAGGACGTCTTCAGTAAGCTGCCCCTCAGTATCGCAGGGAATTCGTTCCAGGGTCCCCGCAGATACCAAAATCTATGGATGCTCAAGTCCCTGATATAAAATGGGGTAGTGTTTGCATGTAACCTATGCACACCCTCCCATATATTTTAAATCTCTAGATTACTTACAGTACTTAATATAATATAAGTGCTATACAAGTAGTTTATACTGCATTGTTTAGGAAATAATGACAAGAAAAAAGTCTGTACTTATTTAGATGCACCCACCGTAGGCCTAATAACTACATAGCACACGTTAGCAACAATGTAGCATTCTTTCTCTGAGTATTTCTGATCTGTGTTTGGTTGACTCCATGGAGGCAGAACCCACGGATAAAGAGGGTCCTGTGGACTGTGGATTCCATTTGACTCCTAAATTCAGACACTGAGGGGTTTGGACTTCCTCCTCTCCACCCTTCACTGAAGACACCTTTCCCAAAGCCAACAACGGTTTGAACCAAGAGAGTTCAGCTAATTTTAAGTCCTAGTGTGCCTCTGATTTATTTTGGTCCCTGAACTGTTGCTCGGCACCTGTTGGCATCTTGGAATGCAAAGTCCTTCTATTTTTAAGCGCCAGCCGGGGCAGGTCTAATTTTAGAGGGCTCCCGTGCTGGGGGCTCCCAGGGGAATGCAGGCTCTGTCTTTTGGAACGCCTGGGGCGAGGCGGGTGCAGATGGAGGTGGTGAGCAGGCCAGAAGACTCACGCAGCTGGTACCCACGTACTAAACTACTATTCTCCAGAACTTTCACTTCAGCAGGCGTTTTTCACGTACCATCAGATTTGCCTTTCCCTTGAAGTTTCCATCAGTCAGTGCTTCCCGAGTGTTCACTGCATGCTAGGTGTTGGGGTTGCAGTGATAAGTCTGATGCAGCCCTGTCTGCAGAGCACTCGTGGCCTGGCACGCACAGGCAAGCCAAGGATGGTCGTAGTGCAACGTGATGAAGGCCTGACCAGTGCCCGGCACCCAGCTGGCTTTGAGGAAACATCTGACAAATGAATAGAAGCAACACTCATGCTAGAGACAAGATAAACTTGCTTCAAGAAGGCATGTTTCAGCCCTGGCCAGGTGGCTCAGTTGGGTTAGAGCGTTGTCCTGATATGCCAAGGTTGCAGGTTCAATCCCCAGTCAGGACACATAAAAGAATCAACCAATGAATACATGAATAAGTGCAACAATATAGGGGTGTTTCTCTCTCACTGTCTCTCTCATCAATAAATAAACAATAAAAAAACAGAAGGCACATTCCATCTTCTCTTGGGGGACAGGGAGAATGTGTCATAGAGGAAGTTATACGCTAAGCTGGTCTTGAAGAAGATAAAGCGTTTCCCATGTGGAGGAGAAAGGAGGGCGTGGGTGTGACACATTGCTGGGGCCCCACCTATATCCCCTCAGCATCAAGCCTTTCTGCGTGCACCAGCTGCATCCAATGGCCAGCACCGGAGCCCTCTGTCTGAGGGCTTGTCTGGCCACCACGTCTGGTCTGTCCTCTTGAGGTCAGGCAGGAACGGCCTGGGAACTAAGCCTCCCAGGAAACCCTCAGCCACTCACAGATGAGAGCTGGTGTAGGAGTACCCCAGCACCCTCCTTCTCAGACTGGATAACTCTGAGGTGTGTGTTCTGCAGGATTTGCCAATGTTCCCCAGTGGGAGTGAACCCCGGTTGCCCATGGTGGTGACTGCCTTTGGTAAAGCATCACTTATGACAAATACGTGCAGTCTTGTAACCTGTATCACCATCAGAATACATAGCATTTCCACCACCTCCCCTCAAAGTCCCTTGTATATTCCTTCTCTGTTCTGTTCTTTTCTCTCTCTTTTTTTAAATACCAATTGGAATTTGGTTTCCTATAAAGCTCATGGCAAGAATCCCCTTGGTGAAATGGGGCATGGCCCTCCCAAGGATAAAATCCCCAAGACCACCAGCTCCCTCCCTTCCTTCTCACCTCCTTCCTGCAAAGGCTGGTTAAATGCTCACATCTACCGTGCCACCAACCAGCCCCCATCCCCACCCCCCACCCAGCAGTCGGGATGGGTGTCCCCATCAGGGTTGGGAGGAGACCGTCACCATACAGATACAATTTGCTAGAGTGGGGCTGTCGGCAGAAATTCAGTCCCTTGCAGCCCCCACTCAGGGGGCCTCTGGGAGGGCCAAGCCTCTCCTAAGCCTGGGAATGGGGAGCAGGACCAGATCAAGAGCTGGATCATTAGGGTCCTGCAGTCGGTGCAAGGTCAGTGTTTTGCAGCCACTTTCTCCACTGGGCGATGAGGGAGCTGACCCTTCGGTGCTCAGCAAGCCAAGTGCTGAGCAGAGGAGTTTCCCTGGTGAGTGGGGGTGAAAGCAGTGATGGGGGTGGCGCTGCTGGCAGGAGGCAGGAGGAGGAGAGAGGAAGGAGCTTAAGGGGCTGGGGGCCGGTGGCCCAGTCCACTCTGTGGCTTGGAGCAGTCACTCCCTGAGCATTTCAGCACTTAGTAGGCACCTGCTGTGTGCCTGGCACTCTGTAGACGGGTGTTGGGCTGTTGTTACCTTGCAAAAGGACTCGTGGATGAAGGGCTGGAGGAGACCTGCAGGATGGCTTTGTCTAATCCTCTGGCTGTACAACTGGGGAAACTGAGTCCCAGAGGGAGACTCACCCCCTGTGTCTAGTCCTTCCTCAGGTTTGCACCTCCCAGTGACCTGCCCTGACCATGGTCCCCCTGAGTCCTGAGGAGACTAGGTCTGGAAGATGACATTCCTTGGACCTGTCACCTGGCAAAGACCCAGTTCAGCCTTTACCTCCACCCCTCCTTCCGCAGCGCCTGTTTCAGGGTCTGACAGCGCCAGGAACACCTCCTTCTCCTCGGAGGAGGTCTGCGCTTCCCTGTCTGCAGCTCTTTGATTGGAAGAGCCCGGACATCAGGGAGCCAGACAGACCAGGATTCCAGTCCCGGCTCTGGTCCCGATGGGCTGTGGAATCCTGCCCTTCATCTCAAGATCGGGCGAGGAGTCCGAGAGAGGGCGATGGCGAAGATGAGCCTGGGGCGGCCCTGCACGTGGGCAATGCTGTGTGGCGAGAATGCCAGGGCTCCAGAGGCCGTCCTGGAGGTGCCTGGGGCACGCCCAGGCTGCCTTCTCATTTCCGGTCTCTGCGCTGGAAGTCCTCTTCTTGCAGTTAAAGCCCACCCTCCCTCCAACCTTGAAACTTCCCAATTTCCCCAGCTCAGGAATTGGCTACAGGATGCATGGGAAGAAGGGACCGTTGCTTGGGAATCTTTCAGATGCCACCTGGCTTGGCACAGGTTTTGAGCTGGTAGGGAGCTGGGCATCGGCAAGGACTGACTGTGTTCCTACAGTAGGTGGGAATGCTGTGGGGGGGATCCCTCTGTGCAGATGGGAGGGAGTGGCAACTTTCCCGGTGTGGGGAGACCCAAGGAAGGGCTCTACACCTCAAGCATCTTCTGGGCACCAGCGGCATTCCTCGTTTAACCCTGCCTGACTGCTGCTCACTCGGTTAGCATTTAGCATTGTTAACCCCATTTTAGAGCAGAGGAAACGGAGGCTTGGAAAGACTCGACCATCAGCCTGGGGTCACACACGGAGATCTGGGCAGTGTGGAAACTGGGGCCCAGCGTCCCTGCCTCTACCTTCGGTCACCTGGTCAAGTCCTTCTGTAAGGGCCTCAGTGGCCCAGAGGCAAAAGTGGAGGCCAGACAGGAACTAATCAGTGGCTCTGAAACGTGAATATGCATGAGAGTGCCCTGGAGGGCTTGTTAAAACAGTCTGCTGCTCCACGCCCAGCAATCAATTGCTGGCTCATTGGCTCAGGGTGGGGGCCCAAGAATGTGCATTCGTAACTTGTTGAGGGAGAGGCTGAGGCTGTGGTCTGGGGACCACACTGGGAGACCCAGTGAGCTGTATGAACCCAAGATCCTTGGGAGCAGGGACACTGAGTGTTTTCTTTGATGTGCTGCTGTGCCTGCCTGCTCCCCAGCCCCGCAATCCAAGGACCCCAGCACATTTTTGGAGGGGCTGGCCAGCCTGGAGCTTCTGCTGAGATGGAGTTGGCTTTCAGCAAATTCAAATGCAGCACCAGGGAGAAGATGACAGAGCTTTGGGGATCAATATTCCCATGAAGCACCAGAGGGCAGGGCTGGGTGGCGATCCAGGTGACAGCTCCCCGAAGCCTCTGGCCCCCCATTAGGCCCCTGCCAGGTCATTCTGATCTATCAGGTCTCCCCTGGGAACCTCCCAACTTGCCATTGGTAAACAAAGCCTTGATTTCCCAGGCTGGTAGAGGAAATTTTCAGGCCTTTATAATTAAGTGTCCTGGTGAAGGGCAGCTGCTGAAGTCTGGCGCTGGGTGCCCGTCAGGCAGGTGATGAATGGTAACAACACATCATCCGGTGGCAGTCTGGCTGTGAGCTATGGGGGTCGTATATCACAGAGGGGTGTCTGATCTTCCCTGTACGTGGGCGGGTGCAGGAAGCCTAGGTTGGGCGGGTGCAGGAAGCCTAGGTTCTAGCAGGGGTGGGGGTAAGAGGGGCCTGGGCTAGGCAGGAGTGGGTGTCTTCTCACCTCTTATGGTAAAGAGGAAGGGGGGCCGAGCAGGCTGTGGTGAGTCCCCAAGGCCTAGTCACTCCTTCCTCCCACCCTCTTCCTCATCCACCCATCACTCTGGAGAAATTCAGATTCCAGATTCCATTCTGCCCTTTTCCTTACTCCTGTGTCCAATCCATTGGCAGCATTCCTAAATGGCTCTGGAACTCATCTCCTTTTCCCCACCTCATGGTCATCTTCCTCATCTAAGCCTCCACCTCTCCTTGTCTCTTGCTCTGCTCTCCCGTTGTGGGTGGGATGTCTTCCCCACCTTGAAGGGAGCCGTGGGATGAAGCAGAAGTGTAGCAGGGTATCAATACCAAGTCTAGGCCTCAAGAAGCCTGGCAGCTTCCACTCACTCCCTTGTGCTTCCGCCATCACTATGAGAAGGATGTGCGGAGGCTAGCCCTCTGGTCCCCGGAGGAGCAGACATAGGGAGCCAAGCCCAGCGTAGAGCAGAACACCCTCCCGCTGACCCCCAGAAGTGTGAGCTATAATAATAGGTGGTAGTTCTTATTCAGATTCTCACACCAGGTTGGGGGGTTGTTTGTTAGGCAGCACTAGCTAACTGATACATGCAGCCTATATCCACTGCTGGATGTGAGCCCTGCTCACCTCTCCAATCTCCTCTCACACCACTCTCCTCTGTGATGATTGCTCTTTCCTGCCTCAGGCACTCTACACCTGGAAACCTTCTTCATGGTTATCTTCCTCCCACCCTTCAGGGTCTCAGTGTAAATGCCAGCTCCTGAGAGGGAACTTCCTTGACCACCACATCAAAAGTTTTCCAGTTCATTATATGTTCTATTTTAGTCTTTTATATCCTTCAGGAAACTTAAAAACACTTAAAAATCACTTAATTCCCTCCCCACCACCACCACCTCGTTATTCTCCCCGCCCCCTTTGTTTCTTCTCTTCATCTGCTTCCCCCACTGGAGGCCTTATAACAGTAGGGAGCAGGTCATGGGGTCTCTCTTATTCGCAGCGGTGTCCTCAGCACCGAGCTCGTGGTAGGAACTCAGTTAGCACTGTGGACTGAATGCTGATTGGCTGTCTCACAATGCACTCACAATGCATCATTGGGCTAGACCCCAGGTCTTTGCAACTTGCCACCAGGCCCTACTTTAGGCTGATAAAGGTCCTGTATGTGCATTAATGGTACATGATGGGAAGGCTGGAGTTACTGATGGGAACACATCTAGGGACACAAGGGGCCATTAGGCATGGGCTCCACCAGGCAGGGCAGGGACACATGCCTGCCATGTCACCATTGGGCCCTGGAGCTCACACCATGCCTGACCCGGGGCAGTGTCCATAACTATTGTTGGGTCAGCAGATGAATGAAGGTCCCTAACTCAGGGCTTAGATGAACCTTAAGAGGCCTGTGAACCTTTGAAATGGTGAACAAGCACATTGCAGAGGTCATGTCTCTGAGGGGCTGAGTCTTAGGAGAGTGCAGAGCCCTCCTGGGCTTCACAAAGTTAGTGTGCCTCTTTCCTGCAAACCTGTTCAGAGCCTTTGGTATGCTAATATCCCCTGGGACCCTCAGAGGGGATTTAAAATGCCTTGTTGCTCAGCAGTGTGGACCACAGGACCCTTCAACCAGGGACGGTTTTGTGGGATTCCTGGTCTTCAGGACACACCACCCTGGGATGGAGTCACAAACAACACCCTCCCTGGCCAAATCCAGCCTCAGATATTTTTCATTTGACTATTGTAGAGTTTGGAAAGTCAGCAACTTAAAAAAAAAAAGAATCTAAAGTTCTCGGTTCTCTCAAAGAACTAAGAAATGAATGCTCTGGCTCCACATTCGTGCTTGGCACTTGCCAGCTAGAGCTGGAGAGCCTCTCACAGACTACAGTTTGCCACAGTCCCCACCACTCCCTACTGAGTACACTCTGTTCTCTTTAGACATCCCGTTCCTGGCTGGGCCCTGAGCCTCCTGAGTTTGTCACCTGGGGCCCAGGATGTCATGGGCAACCCCTGCAAGCTGGCCTGTGCCCCAGAGGAGAGTATAGACGATGTCTGAATCTCCTTACTGGAAGCCACGTAACCTGGGGAAAGGAGGGAGCTCCAGGGATGGCTCTGGGGAAGAGTCTTTGAGCCAGCCTGTCTGGGTGCTGGAGATGGCTGCAGTGACAGCCCCACCCTGGGAAGGACAAAAGGGAAGAGAGATGAAAGGGGCAGCTCAGATTTCTTTTCAGAGGTCTTGGGGGAGTAGGGGGTTGAGGGCAAGGATGGGGAGGATGGAGCGGCAGGTGGGCGGGGGTGGGACCTGAGAGGATTCACATCTTCCCAGCAGCTAATTGTTTTGCGTCCTCAGTGCCTGCTAGGTCAGAACTGGGGGGTGCTGGTGGGCCAGCTGGGGGTGTCCTGGGGGAGGCCGGGGACTGCCTTTGCTGACCCCAGGCTGTGACACGGGCTGGCCAAGCAGTGGGCACAAGGGTTTGAATCTAATTCCAGGGCCTGTGTCCACACTAACAAGAAGAGGAATCTTATTACTGTTATTACTTTTTAACATCAAGATGTTAAAACACCGCATGGTGTTTAGCTTGGGCACACAGGGGACAGAGGTCCTCCACATGTGAGTCCCAGACCAGCAGCATTCGTATCGCCTGGGAACTTGTCAGAAGTGCAAACTCTGAATAACAACATTCTGGGTGGTACCCAGTGGTCTGAGGACTGAGAACCCCGGAAGGTGGTTCTGGGCTAGGCCCACTAACCTACGCCCAACCCAGCGAAGCGGCAAAGGCCTGGATTTTACAGACAAGACAATCGAGGTCAGAGAGGTGAAGCGCCTTGCCGTGAGGCCTCGAACCCAGGTTGGTCTGAACCTAGAGTACCAGGTTGGGGCCCCATTAATAATACAACTTCATCAACCCACTAAGAACCTTCTGGCTTCCCATTCCAGGGAACCACTATGAACTCAATGAGGATGATAAGGAAAGAGGCAACAATTTTATCTCAGAGATGAAGAGACTGAGGGCCAGAGAGGCAAGGGGGGTGGTCCCATGGGGTATAACTAACCCCCACAAAGTGCCTCTGGGAGGGAGCCCCGGAATTGGACAGAAGGAAGGGCCATGCATTCATGTGGGCTTACCACGATTCCGGAACAGTCCACCCTACCAGCAACCCACTGGCTGTGCCCATCTTATAGATGTGGAAACTGAGGCAAGGCAAACTGGCTAGCCTGAGGTCTCACAGATGGCAAGGGGTGGTGCTGAGGTTCACCTCCAGGAAGCTTGACCCTGAGCCTGCCGCTCAGGCCACAGTGCCCCACAGCCCCACCCAAGGAGGGGGCAGTGGCTGTCACCACAGAGGAACTGCTTGCCCCTCCCCCTCCCCCACAAAGACACCATGTGATGCCACAGGTCCGCTCCACTGCCCTAAAGACTGCCCACGGCCAAGCCTTTGCCCATGCAGTTTCTCCACCTGGAGTACCTTCCTCTTCTTTGTCTGAGGGGTCAACTCCTCTCTGTCCTTCAAGAGCCAGGTCAAATGTCCCTTTCTGACTTCTGTGATCCTCCCCAAAGCTGGACAGGCTCCTCAGTGGCATCAGCCTCATGGTCCCTGAAGGCCTTCACCGAAGGCCTCCTTCCCAGGGCTCGGGTGAGGGACGTGCAGCTCCTGCTCCTGATTCACTCTGGGCCTCATGTCCCCCATTACAGCGTCTTTCCCTGTGAGCTCTGTGGGGCACCTGCCAGGTTTGTCCTGTCCTGTCCCTCAGCCAGGTGTCCTCTATGCCTGGTGCCCACAGCCTCCAAGTGAACGGGCATGGAGAGGAGCCCTTGCTGCAGGCCCCTCGGGTCTGTGTCTGAGCCGGGCTGGGGGCGGCTCCGTGAATGGGCACCCTGTCTGAGCTGCTTACCGCCCTCACTCCCAGGCCATGCAGTCATGTCTTGTGTGGACTTAGGTAATGGGGCAGCAGGAGGTGGAGCGGGGACCCCAGCAAGGCCTGCCTGGCCGGCTGCAGGATGAACCGACTTTTCCAGGCTCTGCTGAGTGTTGATTCCTTCCACCGTCTGGTCCAGCTGCCAATGCAAACACGGGGTCCCTTCTCAGGGCTCTGGCTGTTGAAACTGGGGTCAGGATGCAGCACACAGGCTCCCTTGACCTGGCCTATGAGGGGATCATCCTTTGCACCCCTCCCTGACCTCAGGCCTGGGGCACTGCAGAAGGGTGGTTGAAGCTGATGACCCAGTGTCCCCGGAGCCCCACAAAGCATCTGGGTGCCCACAGTGCAAGGAGTGGGCCTTGTGCTTCTCAGAGTGTTCTTGAGAAGTGTGAGGCACAGAGTGGCCCTGTGCCAGGGCCTGCAGGGAGAAGGACAAGGTGAGCTGCTGCAGGTTCCGTGAGCCCCAGTTCCTCCCCACTTTCTGGCTGTGCACTGAGTGTGGAAGCAGGAGGTGCGGACACTCAGAGCTGTTAGAAACCATGAAGGATTATTCTGCTGGTTGGGGAGCTGAGGCTCAGAGAGGAAAAGGGCCTCACTTAAGGCCCCATTGCTGGTGGGCTGCAGGGCTGGGGTGGCGATGGGATGGTGATGGTGAAAATGATGGTGATGATGATGATGATGATGATGATGATGATGATAAGAGCCAACAGTTCTCCCGCTTGCCATGTGCCAGGGCCTGTCCTAAATGCTTTATGTTTATCAACTTATTTAATTCTTATAGTAGCCCCAGCATATAGGAATCTATTAGCATCCTCATTGGACAGATAAAGAAACTGAGGCACAGGGCGGTTAAGCCATTGGCTGAAGGTCACACAACTAATCTGGAGTTGAGTCTGGATTTGCTCCCCACAGGCCTGACCTCAGAGTCAAGGCTTCTACCAGTTGCCTCTATCTCCTGCCCAGCTCCCTTCCCACCCTAGTCCTGGTCTTCTCTGACCTCAGGAACCTCCTCTGTTGAGTGAGGATAAGAATCTCTGCCCTCTCCACCTTGCAAGGCTGCTTGGAAGAGCCACAGAGCTCTCGTGAAGGGAAAGCATCTTGCAGACTATGAAGGCTGTGGACTTTTGCCTCATTGGCAAGGGCTGGTAAAGCTTATTTTCAGGGTGTTGCCTCCACACTCCCCTGGTCCTTGGCCATCATCAGAATCTCCTGGGAGCCCTTTACACGGTACTGATCCCCAGAGCCACCCAGGAGCAGGGGCCACTTTCCAGTCATGAGACCCTCCCACCAGCCCAATGTGTGATTGTCCCCACAGACAGAGGCCCAGAGAGAGCTGATGGGGGATTGAAGTGGACTGAGCCATCCAGGATTTCTGGTGCGAGGAGATTTCTGGTGGAAGAGTCAACTCCCAGCTAGAGACTGAGGCAGTGGCATTGGTCCAGCAGGCAGAACCCAGGTTTGTTGTGCGTGGGGGAGGAGCATTGCTTTGAGGACATGGAGGAGTGGCTGGTGGGAGAATCTTTCCCTATGAGCACTGGGGGCCGCCTGTGTCTAGTGAACCAGGCCAGGCCCAGGTGCTGGGCAGGGCAAAGGGTGACCTGTGTGCCATGACACGCAGGAAGGAACAACGCGCTGAGCTTACATACTTTCTTCATTTCCAATCCTGAGAATTTTGCTGGATGAAATAAGGTGTTTCATCTGTCCTGTGGGGTTTCAAGTACCTGGAAGAGCTGCTATACTATTCTCCCCAAGCAGTGAACTTGGTTCCTGAGTATTTGTCAGCAGAGGCAAGTTTGAAACATCTAACTGTTGGAGGAAATCCTTGGTCATCTGCTTCTAAGTGAGGCAGAAACAGGAGGGTGTGTGGACACAGAAGAGAAAGGGGGACCTGATGGTGGTAGCTTTTGCCAGCTCAGGGCTGCCCTAGGAACGTGGAACTCTCAGAAGACCCATGGGGCAGGCTGATGGGGAAACTGAGGCCTGCAGCGGCCAAGGCAGCTTTGGTGATCGTATTGGAGAGCCTGGGTCTGGAAGGTGGAGATTTGAGGCACAACACACACCCTGCATCTGTAAAACCAAAAACCTGTGGTGCCCACCTGGAGGGTTACTAGGTCAATGACGTCACCTGGAGCAGGTAGACAGCCCCACACACAGGACACAGCTCTCAGATTCACTCCCCGGCTGGCTGTTCGCTCATCTCTCTGCACCCCCAGGAGTGGCTTCTGGGGTGTGCTGCCTACAGGGCACGTGGAGCTGTAACTCCGTGAGCTGCACCAGCCCAAGCAGCTCACGGCAGGTGTACCCCCCACGAGTTTATTCTGCATTATGGATTATCGCCTTCTGCGGTACTTCCCACGCATCCCATTAGCCCCGCTGAGGCTGAAACACATAGGCTATCAGTTCTTATCTTCTGTGGGCAGAGAGGCAAGCTTTCTTTCTCCATTTCTTAAATGTTAGGATCCCCTTTTCTAGAGCCCCAGGCTGTGCCTGACCCCTCTAAAAGGGCCTTTGGCCAAAGAGCCTCCGAGAGAAAGTGAGGAGAGCAAAGTGCTGGCTGCACGTGAGGCGGCCCCAGGAGTTCACTCATCGACTTGTCCTTGGTGCTCCCTGCCTCAGTTTCCCCTATAGAAACAGGACTTCCACAAAAGCTCTCTCTCAGTTTCATTCTGTTGGTGCCGCTTCACGGGCTCGGGGTTGACCATGACCTCTTTCCAGGTCAGGGTCCCTCCCCGCCCCCAGTCCGCCCTCTTCTCACTGCCCATCGGTGCCCACCCCCAGCCCTTAGCCTCTGTTAGCCTCCCTGCAGACTGTCCATCCACTTCCCCTTCAGCATTTTGGAACGTCTGCCCTGTGTGTCACCACACTGGCGTGTCTCACCCTTGGTCACCATCTCAGTGGATTGTCCACACCCAGGGAGTAGGTTCTGGTCAAAGCCAGAGAAACTGAGGCTCAGACAGGTTCAGACAGCTGTCCAAGGTCACCCAGCCCTCGGTAGCCAAACTGGGACTCCCACCAGGACCCCCCCAAGCCCTGCCTGCTCCCCTCTTGCAAATGGTCAAGAAAAACTTGCAGCTTTTGCCCATTGTTCACCCCCTTCCCCCACCTCTCCAACCCCATCTCCAACTCCGGGGCAAAACTCAACCAACCAAACCAGCCAAAAAGGAAAATGAGTCTCTTGGCTAAACCTCCCTGCTCTGTTCCTTCCAGAGACCTGGGATTCTTTTTTTGGCAAATCTTCAGGAGGTGGGGGCCCAGCAAGGGAGGAGGGTTGGCCCTTCCGCTCTTTGTAGCCAACTCCGGGGAGCAGGAGAGCGTTTCTGAGGCGGCGGCTGCAGCCCCCTCCCCTTCCCCAGGCAGGGCCAAGGGGGGCCTGGGCGCTTGTCAATGCATCTTAGCAATAGGAATGTGCCCTCTGACCCCGCCTTCGCCTCCCCATGAGTTTAGAGAAGGTTCTTTTTTTCCAAACCGCTGCCCCTCGGCCTTCTGGAAACAAATGGAGCTTGATTCAGTCTGTGTGTGGCTTGAAAAGCCGCTGTTTGGGGGCTTACTTTTAAAAAAAGAAGTCTCCCGAACCCCTGCAATGTTTGAAGGACTTTTATTTTCTGCTGGGAGGATCCAACTGGTGCTAGGAATGCGCTGCAACGAGAGGAAAAGAGATCTGGTCCATCTGGGGAAAAAGGGGCCCTCGGCTGGGCCGCCCACCTGATAGCCCCAGATTGGGTTTCTCACCAACTTTTCATTATATTCCAAGTCCTTGCAAATGGGGCTCCCTTGGGCACTGGAAGGCCCCTGTGACTTAGGAGGTCAGAGGCTACATTTTCTAGGACATGCCAAAGCCTTGGAAGGAGCTGGATCGAAAAGTCGGAACAAGCAAGATCTCTCGGCTTTTCCTTGCCCCAGCTAGATTAGCGGTTCTTTTCAGCAGACCAGGTCTGTCTCAGCTTCCCTTGCCTTCTCAGCCAGGTGTGCCTGTCCTGGGGCCCACTGCGCAGCAGGCTGTTTCTTCAGGGGTCCACCAGCTACCAGGGTTAGGGATTGAGAGATGGGGCCTCAGTGAAGGAGGTCCCCTCCTTTGGGCATCATTCTCTCCTCATTTCCATAACGAGCATTCAGGATCCGACCATCTTTACTCCAGATCAAGGCTCAACAATGTTTCCTGCAAAGGTCTGGACAGTAAATATTTTAGGTTTTGCAGTGTCTGTGCTCCTCAGCTCTGCCATCGGAACACGGCATCAATGAGATAATGTATAACAAATGAGTGTGGCTGTGTTCCAATAAAACTTTATTTTCAGAACAGACAGTGGGATGGCTTTGGCCCACAATGGGCTGTTTGCTGACCTCCAGTATAGACCCTTGGGGGAAGGTCCTTGGGGGAAGGCCCTTGGGGGAAGGCCCTTGGGGGAAAGTCCTTGGGGGAAGGTCCTTGGGGGAAGGTCCTTGGGGGAAGGTCCTTGGGGTAGCCACATCACAAGTCCAAGGTGAGAGTGTGGTTGTGTCAGAGATGGCAGCTGGCCAAAATGAACAGCTAAATGATGGGCTTTGGGGCCAGGCAGGCCTGGCATCTAGTCTGATCTCTGAGGCATGACTGCTGTGTGACCTTGGGCTAGTCACTTCCCCTCTCTGAGCCCCTTTCTCTCCTTTGTAATGCAGACAATAATAGTAAGTACTCTACAGGGGTGGTTTGGGGGTGAAAACTAGGCAATGCCTGGCACACCATGGTGAGCCCTCAACAAACACCAGTCACATCTTTATTTGTAGTAGAAAGGCAACATTTCCCAACCAGCCCCTTGGGTCCATGGTGAGCAAGAGGGAGAAGATTCCTGTTTCTCAGCTGAGGTTTGAATCCCAACTCAGAGACCAAATTGCTGTGTGTCTGTAGGTAAAACACTTCACCTCTCTGAGCTTCATGCTCTTATCTCTGGAGTGGGGCTAATCACACCCAACTCCCGTCATCACTGCACATGGAAGGAGATGCAAAAAGGAGCTCACTCCCCTTCCACGTGCAGCCCGGCTGCTGAGGCAGATATCCAGGTGGCCAGCTCAGCACCAGCGGAGCCCAGGCAGAATGCATCTTTCTCTTCTCCTCCGTTTGCCTGTTTCGATTAATGGCATAGCTACCTGCCCAGGGGTCCAGTCAAACCCCGGGGAGTTGTCCTGAGTTCCATCCACATCCCATCCACACTAGTTGTTGGCAAATGATCGCTGCAAATTCTTCCCCATCCAGCTGTCCCTCCCATCAGTGGGCGGGTCTATTTTGCCTGCCCTTGTTGCTGGTCTCACCCCTGTGACTCACTTTAGGCAACTGAATGTGACTCGGGGACAGAGGGGAAAGGCACTGAGCCCCAAGAGACCCAGCAGCTTCCACTTTCACTCTGGTGCTGCCCTGAGCTCCCACGGAGGAAAGCCCAGGCCATCCTGCTTCACAGAAGGCCACCGACTAGGGACAGAGATGCCCCAGCCAACAGCCAGCCCGAAGCCTCAGCCATGTGGGTGAAACCTTTGGGGACTTTCTGACCCAGGCCAGCTCCCAGCTGAATGCAGCCCTATGAGTGGGTTCCTGTGACTACGTGTGGAGTGGACGTGGCCATCCCCACTGTGATTGCCTGGACTTCCGACCCACAGAAGCACGAGCAACAGAAGGACCGCTGTTGCAAGCCCACCAGCACATCTCACCAAAGGTCCCTCCACCCTGTCCCCAGAGACTGTCCTTCTCCCCAAGTCCTAGACACCTCCATTTGTCACTGGCGTTATGGCATCAGCTTTCTTCCCCGTCTCCCAGATTCCATCCCAGTGCCTTACAAACTCTTCTCCTTGGGACCAAAGTGCTTTTAAAGCAGCTCTCAGACCTTTTTAATCTCTCCAACGACCCCATGCACTTGGAACAGGATCCACGCTGCCACAGCCCGAAAGTCCCTCAGGACCCGGCCTCTGGGTAGCTCTCTGCCCCCCGCCTTCGCCAGCCCTGCCCCATCCACTTGGCTGCAGCCACACTGACCTCCCTTCTGTTTCTTGGAAACACCCAGCACTTCCTCACCTCAGGGCCTTTGACCCAGCTATTCCCTCTGCTGGATCTCATTGCCCTCAGACTGGCTCCTCCTTGTCACTCAGACCTCGATTCAAGGCTCTCCTGGCCACCCAAAGGTGTCTTCTCTCCTTGTTGCCCCCGTCCCTACCATCTGCCTCTTTTATTTTCTTCATGGCACTGGAAGTCCTTTTTATAAACTCCCACATTACCCTCCTGAGCCCCTTCTGAGATGTCCATCCCCATCAAAGACCAGGACGCCTAGTTGTCCTTAGACCTGTGTAATGAGTGAGAGCGAGCTTTGCCTTTTCATTGAAACAGATAAACAACCTGCCCCTTACTAGCCCCTGGGCATGTTCTGGGCCTCTCTCTAAGAGCATGTTTATCCATCTGGGGCCTGATTCCCTCTTCCCAGGGACCCAGCAAGGGAGGTCTAATATTGGCCCCACCTCACAAATGAGGAAACTGAAGCCCAGAGAGGGAAGTGTTTTGCCTGAGGCCACACAGCAAGTAAGCAGCAAAGCTGGGATGAGCCTGGGTCTGTGGGACCCATGCATGGGAGCTGACCACTACACTGACTTCTTCTTTGCTGCTGCCAGCTGTCTTGCGTGTCCAGCCCCCTGCAGAGAACAAATCAGAATGAATGAATCAGGGCCTGGGGGGCGTTCTAGGGAGAAGACAACCTTGCCTCCTCTTCCTTCCCATGCATTCTGCCCTCTGTTAGACCTTCTCCTGGTTGCCTTTTGCCTGAGAGCAGTCTTCCTCACCTCCTCTTTCCAAAGCCAAGTACAAGATTCCATAGTTTTTCTTAGGTGCCCACATCACCATCATTGATGGCAAAACAGAGATCTAGACACTTATTTCAAACGGATGATTTTGAGGAGGGCGAGTCTACTTGCCATCTCTCCATCTACTGCCCCTCTGCAGCGGAGCCTGGACATCCTCAGTGTCCAAGGGACCTACCACAAGCCAGGCCCCCGGGAAGCCTGTTCAGTGCATCATGCTGGTAACAGGGCAGGTCCTCTGCAGTGAGGCAGGACTCCCTCTGGGCCCCAGCCCTCTGTTCACCAGCCGAGTCCACGTGTAGCCACTCTCCGACTCAGGGGCCACTGCTGGCTGAGTGATCTGTGTCTGACAAGTGAACTCCATCCAGCTAAGTGCCTGCTCACAGGATCTTTCTCTCTCTGAACCTCAGTCTCTCATCTGTAAAATGGGGACAAACACGGGGCTCAGAGCACCTGCCACGGGACCACCGGGAGGATGTGACAATAGCTGAGCATGGTGCCTGGTGCGTTGTCAGCACTTGGTAAATACCTGCGATGACCCTTGCTTATGAGTCAGCCACCATGCCAGGCTGTGACACAGCCCTGTGTCTCTCCTGAGCAGAAGAAAAGAATGAGATAAATCCAGAAGGTGAGTGTGGTTGTTTTCATTTCATAGATATGGAGAAATGGGTCTAGATAAGGGAAGTGATTTGCCCAAGGCCAAGTGTGAGAAAGAAAATAGGATTTGAACGCAGGTTCCCGGAGTTTGTCCGAGAGGGTTGTCAGGACCCTCTCATTCCCCCTCCTCCCTTTAGTTGTAGACATTTAATGAGCACTTACTATGTGCATGGGCTGTGCCAGGTGCTGGGAGCATGATCTTTGTCAGAGAGTTACACGATGACTTTCATGAGCCCTCGACCTGTGCCTTCACGGGCCTCTTCCAACTGTAACAAGCAAAACAATTGCATTTCATGACTGTGTCATTTTCCAGGCTGGACTATATTCACATTCTTTTTCTGATTTAAAAAGAAATGAGAGCATGTTTGTGGGGCTGTGAATGTAGTCAAGGCCCTCCCATGTCTGATGGAGACGTCAATCCTGTCTGCCTGACACAAATCAAAGAATCCCACAACGGAGCTTAAATTACAACCATGACGAACCCTACAAGGGAGGGTTCTCTGTGTTGTAAAGATTTGCAGCCGGGGTTTGGCCCAACGTGAAACCTTGGAGGAGTATCTCCGAGGAAGTTGCATACAAACTGAGAGATTAAGAAAGAATCAGTGACGAGTAGGGGATGGAGTATCTCAGGCTGAGGAAAGAGCATGTGCAAAGGCCCCGGGGCAGGAGCAGAGGGCACAAGGGGACACAGAAAGTGGAGGCCAGGTCAGGGTGGGGAGGTCTCAGGGTTGAAGCAGGAGAAGGTCATGATCTCACCCCACCTCATCCCCCCAGAGATATGTCCACATCCTAATCCCTGGAACCTGGGATTATGAACTTATTTGGTTTGAGTATTTGCAGATGTGACTAAGTTAAGGATTTTGAGGTGAGATCATTCTAGCTTATCCAATGACAAGTGGCCTTATAAGAGGCACATAGAGAAGAAACAGGCAGAGAAGAGGAGAAGCCGTGTGAAGGTGGAGGAAGAGACTGGAGCAATGCAGCCGCAAGCAGAGAACACCTGGAGCCACCAGAAGCTGGAAGAGACAGCCAGGGCCCTTTGCAGGAGCCCTTGTGGGGACGCTGCCTTGCTGACACCTTGACTTCAGGGTTCTGGCTTCTAGAACTATGAGAGAATCAACCTGTGTTATTGCCAGCTGCCCATCTTGTGGCAATGAGTGTGGCAGCCACAAGACGCGAATATAGGGTCCCACTCAGCAGGAGCGGGCCACCCAGGCCATGCTTGCATGATGGGTCAGGCTGTCCAAGTTGCTAGAAGCATCCCCACCCAGAGGAGGTGTGAAATCTGAGCAGGAGGGTCCTCTAGAGCTGAGGCCCGGAGCCGGGCGTGCTCAGCTCAGGCCCCCAGCCCATGGTGGTAGATGGGTGACTGGGATTGGTGGCCTCAGGATCCCTGGCCAGTGCTTTCTCTTTGCATGGCCTCTGATGTGTTTACAGCCTCTTAGGAGCTGCACCCCTCCCCACCCCTGCCATGGCTATGGACTCATTTATTTATTTGGATACCTCATGTTCTCGCCCTTGACCTCCCTCAGGATGGCTCCTGGGCAGGGGTGAAATGGGATGGGCCACTTAGTTCCAAGCCTACCCCTGGTCTGCTGCCCAGGACCCCAAAGCAGGGTCATAGGTCCCCTGCTGTCCTGCTCTGGGTGGCCTCTCTCAGACAGTAGGCATGCTGTGGGAGCTGGTGCCGGGCATGAGGCTCGAGTCTCAGCCTGGCTGTCATGATTTGGCTTGAGACTTTCAAATGGGGACACTGTGTGAGGCAAAGTCCTGTGGGGTTTGGGCCTCTGCGGGGACCCAGATGGAAGGATGGTGCCAGGAGGTTTAGACCCAGCCTTTATAACCACTTTCTGTGTGTGATCTTGGGATGGTGCCTCAGTCTCCCATCTGTACAGTAGGGTGCCCTTGGAGGGCTCTAGTAAGGAGGGGGGAGCATATATAAAAGCTTGTCCACAGGTCCCCTGGCCTGAGGGCCATCCTTAGTGAATGGAAGCTGTCATCACTATTGCTACTGTTACTGCCACTACAACTGTAACTACTCTCCAGCCATCACCATACTCACCTATTACTTTGCTGTACGCCTGCTCCATCTTTCTGTGGGAGAGTAGAAAAAACCTGGCAATCAAGATGCCTGGGCATCAACTCTAGCTGAGCTCTCAGTTTGCTGTGTGGTCTTGGGCATGTGAATCACCTTTCCAGAACTTTTCCTTTAACCTTTTTATTTTGCAATTACAGCCTCAAAAGTAATAGTTGCAAAAATAATACAGAGTCTTGTTTCGCCCTTCCCCTGTTTCCCCCATTGGTGACATCTTGCACAGATACAGCACAATCTCCGAATCAGGTGTTTGACTCTGGTACAGTATCATTAGCTAGACCACATGACCTTATTGCCTTTTCATCAGGTTGCACATGAACTTGTGTGTGTGTGGCTCTGTGCAACTTGGTGCCACGTGTAGATGCTCTTGACAACCCCCACAATCAAGCTCCAGAACTGCTCCATCACCAGGAAGAGGCACCTCGTGCTGCCCCTGGATAGCTGGGCCCACCCCCTACCCTGGCCCCACCCACAGGCAACCGCTGTTCTCTTCTCCAGCTCCGTAGTTTTGCTCTTTTGAGAATGCTGTACAAGTTGCCCTCTCTGAACTTTTGATTCCCCCTTGAGAAAGTGTTCTCAGATATTCCTTTTCAAAAATGTCACCATCCTCTGTGAGGATGGAGGATGCTATCAGCTGGGCTCTCCTCTCTGTCTATAGAATAAAGGGATATAAGGCAGATGGGGAAACTGAGCCTCAACGAGGGACCCTGCCTGGCTTCAAGCTACATAGCCAGTGGACCCATGAGCCCAGTTTGCTTCCTCCTGGGCCCTAAGGATTCCCTCAGTCCAGTGAGAACAGAAGCAGACAGCCTGACCAGGTGATCATCAAACTACTGTTGGCCTCCCACCCACCGAGTTCCATGGGTGGCATCTGGCTTCTGGGCTCTCCTGGGCGTGGGGTGTGGGTCCCTCCCAGCTCAGGGCAGTTGTCCCAGAGGCACACAACTCTGGGTCCTCAGCAGTGGAAAAGCTGACACCCTGGGGTCCATCTGGAGAGAGCCTGCAGGTAGGCCCGGCCCCCACCCAGGTGAGCTGGGGCCGCCAGCCCCGCGCACAGACAGGCCCCTCAGAGTCGGCACCGGGCAAGGGCTCAGACACGAATGTCAATAAACGCCGCTGCCGGAGAGCTGACCCACGCCCTTGCTGGAATTAAGAGCTTATTCATAACTCTCTCCCGCCACCAAAATACACTTTGGAGAGGACTAAAGTAAATAGTGCCGTTTAACCTGACCTCCTTGGGGCTTGTGGTCCTGCCCAGGCCCTGCCACTCAGAGGGAGAATTTGGCACCTTCCCCCCAGACCACTTGGACCACCCCCAAAGTCTCCCCCTTAGAGAAATAATCAGATCATCTTCACAGACCAACGAGGGGAGAAGGGAGTGGGGGTGGGTGGTGATGGATGGGGCTGGAGAGGAGGTGACAGCCCACTATTGATTGAGGGCACATTGCGGAATCTGGATCCTATTCCAAGAGCAGTGGGAAGCCATGGAAAGGATTTTAAGTGGGGGGATGATGTGAAATGATTTATGTTTTTGAAAATATGACTCTGACCGCCGTGGGGAGAATTGACTGTCGAGGGCAGGAATGGAAGTTGGGAGGCTACTGGAGATACTCAAGTGAGAGGTGGCGGTGGCTGGGGCATGGTGAGGGCTGAGAAGATGGAGTGGGGTGGTCAGGATGGATTTCAACAGGATGAGGAGATAGCCAAGTGGGTGGAGGGGCCATCTGTTGCTAGAGGAAAATGAGGGATGAAGTCTTTTTGGGAGGGACAGGTAAAATCAAGCCACTGTTCTGCACAGGTGTCAGGAATCTTCCAGGTGGAGTTTAACAGGCCACCAGCTGCTCATACGTGGACTTCGTCCTGGGATGGGGATTGAGTGTCTCCATCCAAAGATGAAATTTAGTCCCATGAGCAGAGGACATGGACACTGGTTGTGAAACTAGAGTTAGCGTCTCCAGGGTCCCCAAGTCAGGTTAGGAGGGACGCCTGGCTTAGGGGACCCATGACAAGGGTTCTCAGGCCTGGGGAGAAGGAGTCAAGAGAGAAGGAGACGTCCGCGCGACCTGATACCTCCGAGGGGCCTAATGGGCTGAGGTCCGGGAAGACCCGATGGAACTGAGCAACAAGGGAAACACCGGTGACCCCTTGCTGGAGCGTGTTCAGAGTGGTGGGCGGGGGTGGGAAGACCACTGGGACAGCCCAGATAACCAAAGCACCCAGAAACAGACTTCCGTGTCCATGAAAACTTTATACACGATGAAGGAGGCGTGGCCAGTCCGCAGAGAAGGGGGCGGGCCGTATGTAGAGGAATGCTGGGGGAGGTTGTCCAGCGCTAAAAAGCAAGGAGCTCTCACAGCGCGGAAAGACATGGAGGCACTGTTGACGTTCTTACAGCGTGAGAGCGGCCCATGTGAAAAGGCATACATAGCACACATACTGCACGCTTCCAACGTCACGGCGTTCTGGAAAAGTCAAAACTGTGGAGACGGTGAAAAGACCAGTGGTTGCTGGGGGTGGGGGGGCAGAGCGTGGAGGATCCTGGGGCAGTGAACGTGCTCGGTGTGATAACGTGATGACGGACACATGCCACTCACTGTGCATTTGTCGGAACAAACAGGATGTTCAGCACCAAGGGGGAACCCTAAGGTAAACTACGGCCTTTGCTGCATAATGAGGTGTCGGTGGAGCTTCATCACTTGTAAAAATGTCCCACTTTGGTGGGGAATATTGACAATGCATGTTTGAAGGCAGAGGGTACATGGGAAATCTCTGTACTTTCCTCTAAGTTTTGCTGTGAACCTAAAGTGCTCTAAAAATATAAAGTCTTAAAAAAGAATACTAGGACATGCTGATACATGTGCAGGATGTTGCAGACCGCACGAGGGGCCCCATGACCCCACCTCCTGATGTTCAGGTCTTCACGTAGCCTGCTGCCCCCAGGTGTGGGCAGGACAAGGGACTTGCTTCTACCTAATAGAGTATGACAAAAGAAACCGGATTATCATCCCTTGAACACCTGAGTCAGTATAGAACTCAGTCTCTATACTGAGACTGAGCAGTCTCTCTCTCTTGCCCTGTGCGCCCCCAATTTCTGTCTTTGAAGAAACAAGCTCCCATGAATCCTACAGATTCAAGGAAATCAATTCCTCCAACAACCCGAGCAGCTTGAATGTGGACCCTTCCCCAGTCCAGCCTCCGATGAGAGCCCAACCCCAGCCAACGCCTGGATGGCAGCTGTGGGCCACAGCAAGCAGGAGCTCTGGCTAAGCTGTGCCCAGACTCCTGACCCACAGAAACTGGGAGATCATTCATGTGGGTGGTTTCAAGCAATCAGCCTTGCATATAACTTTGTTATGCAGCGTAGACATGTAATATAGACAATACTATGTTAGAGTCCAAACTATGCAACCACATACGTACAGACAAATAAATTCAAGGTGCATTAAAGACCAAAATACAAAAAGAAAAAAATGTTAAAATTTCTAGATGGAAATACAGGATGTCTATAACATGGGGATAAGGGAAGATTTCTTAATCACAGCACTGAAAACATAAACCCTAAGGAAAAAGATTCATAAATTGGACTAGCTCCAAATTAAAAACTTCTTTTCAAGCAAGGTCATCATATGTAAGTTAGAAGAGAAGACAAAAACATCTACAGAAAAAGATCTTTGGACACACATAGAGAGAGGATTAAATTCATAGTATGGAAAGAGCTTTTGAAACAGCCACCAGACACCACCCAGGTCTCTGCTGCTGCTGGGAATGTGACTTGGCACGACCAGTTGGAGGGCCATCTGGGAGCATCTGGGAAAGAGGAAGCTGTGTAACCTAACGTAACTGCTGCATCACGGCGAATGTCCTCCAGAAATATTAACTTGTTGCCCAAGGGCCACGTTCTGAGATGTCCAAGTGTTGTCAGTGACAAATGTTCCTCTGTAGGTGGATGAAAAACAAACGGTATGCTCACCGCATGGAATACTATACAGCAGTAAAAAAGAACCAGTGTTATGTTCCTACTGGGAAGTAGGTAAATGTTCCTATAGGTAAATACATATTTACCGATATGTTCCTATTGGTAAATAAGGTAAATCTTGTTTTACCAATTGGGAAAACAAGACTAGACAAAAAAAGCAAGGTGTAGAATCACATGTCGACTAGGTATAGAATCACAGTGCATCTACATTATTAAAATGGGGCTATGGATTGCTGGTGGATCCATCTCTGTATAGGAAAAACATTAAAACATGAATGGAAATGATAAATCTGAACTTCAAGACAGTGATTAGCTCAGCAGAAGAAAAATGGGGACAGATCCGTAACATTTAACCACTTGAAACACTGGAAGCAGACATGGCAAAATGCAGACATTTGGGAGACCTGATGGGCGGTAGGTGTGCAGGTATTCGTCGTATCACTCTCTGCTGCTGAGTGACTTGCTGCGGTGGCCACTAGCCGTGGATGGTTACTTCATTAAAATGGAAATTAGTGAAAAGTAAATAAAATGGAAAGTTTGTTCCTGGGTCACAGGAGCCACACTTCAAGGGCTCAGTAGTGACGTTTAGCTAGTGTATTAGTGCAGACATAGACTACTTCCATTGTCATGGAAAGTTCTTTCGGAGGGTGCTGTTCGAGAAGGTTCTGTATATGCTTCCGATCTTTCTTAATGATTGTTGAGAAGCAGGGGCTGGAAGGTGAACAAAGGAGGGTAAAGGGTTCTTCTGAAAAGTTTGGCTTTGGGGGGGGAGAAGGAAACTGTCCGAACAGCTGTGTGGGGGGGATGTTCAAGGGAGGGGCAGGTGAAGGAAGGGTGCGGGGGTCTTCATTTGTTCTGATGCTGACGGGAATGGTCAGTAGAGGGGAAGTTGACAGTGGAGGACACAGGGGACGAGGGGAGGCACAAGGTGCGAGCAGGGGAGCGGGGAGGACCTCGTCCCCAGCAGCCCGAGGCCCCTCTCTGGCACCCCCTCACTGAGTCTCCCACCCCTCACCCTCCCGGGCTCCTGCCTGGTGGAGACAAACAATGCCTGCCACACCTGTCACCGGTATTTGAACAACATATTAATCACTTTAACAAATATTAGCTCAGAACAGCAATAAACAGTCTCTAGAATCTCCTCTTTCCGGCTGTATTACAATGAAAAATATGCTAATATGGGCGCCTAATTGATTGTGTTTGAATAACTTCCTATATGACAACAAGTGTTTGAGGCGGCATCACTCAGCGTCACAAGTGGCGTCTCCCAAACCCTGGAATGTCTCCCTCTGTTCCTGCAGAATCATACTCTTCAGGTGAAAGCTCTCCAAGTCAACCAAGTCATAGGCCTTGTGGATGCCCATTTTGGGAGACTTTGGGGGGCGCACAAGGGGGCTGACACTTGCGCTGTGTCTCCTGTGGGCTGGCACCTCACACACGCTGTTTCCTTTAATCTTCCTAGCAGTTCTAAAAGATCAGGACTGCGGTCCTATTTCACAGATGGAAAAACTGAGGCTGCGAGGTGTGAAGAGAGTCACCTGGGGCTCCTGAGCGCAACAACCAGGATTCTCCTGCAGGTGTGAATCAGGAGTCCGTGTGCACTTCCTGCACCCTGAAGCAAGGAGAACTCATGACAGAAACCTCTGGAGACATCCACAGGCATCGCTCAACATTAATCCCACATGGATGACTTACAGCTCAGTTGGATGGACAATGGGACCAGGTGATCCTGAAATTTCCTGGGAGCTTCCCCCTGGGTGCCAGGCACAGGGGGCCATCCCTGTGCTGGGCATGCAGGGCCTTCTCCCTGCTCACCCACCCCCTACTGCAATCAAACACAGCGTTTCCTCTCCCTGTGCTCCTTCCCTTGGCGAAGTGCGTTGCGCACCCTGGCACCACACACAGGATGAGATGACTCCCGGGTGACGGAGGCTGATGACTACCTCACCCCCAGCTCCTGCACCCTCCCTTCTCCCTCCTTCTGCCTGCACATCTCTCAGCCACTCACGGTGCTGGTGCAACCCTAAGACTTATTCAAGTTCATTGTCTCTTCTCCATTCTTGCTGCCTTGCCCAAGTCCAAGCTGCAGCGTACTTCACCCAAGCTCCTGCCTTGGCACCCCACAGCCCCACTGTGGGACCTGGGGGCAGATGACTTGGGGTCCTGTGGCAGCTTTGGACCCCGAATGAAACAGCATCCAGTCCCTTCCCTGCCCCACGAGTGATGATGCCTTAGATTATAGATTAGCAAACATTTTCTGCAAAGGCCCAGGTACTAAGTATTTTCGGTGTTGTGGACACAGGGTCCCTGGAGCACCTACTTGACTCTGCTGTGGTCACAAGAAATCAGTCAGAGGCAGCACATATAGGAAGGGCATGCCTGCCTGCCAGTCAGACTTGTTTACGGGTGCTGACATGTAAATTTGATCAAATGTTTAGGTGCTATGAATTTTTCTGTTAGTTTTTTGACTATTTAGAAGTGGTTAATGACAGTTGTAGCCTGTGGACCCATGGAGCGTATTTGTTCTGACCGATTTATTTCTCCTTAAAGACATGGGATTGCGTTTTAGTTTTTAAGTTTTCTGGCACCAGCTCCTGGTGGCATGAAAACATCCGGTACCGATGAGGCAGGCTGGAAAGGGAAGGGGCACTTCAGTGAATAAAAAGCACTGACCTACGAGGACCAGGGTGATGCTGGGCGGGGTGCACTGAGCGGGCTCCAAAGGCTAAAACGTTCTGGGTCTTTGTCTGGGTGGTGGTTACACAAGGTGGATCTGGACTCCGACATGGGGTGCGTCCTCGGTCATGTCAATTTCACGTTAGTAAAAAGTAACGGGAGGTGGAAGGGCTGATGACACCCTGTGCTGGAGGGCTTCTGGGGGCCCAGGCTGCCCTGAGCTTCTCCAGGCAGGTACCCTGAGCCATCCCCATGGGAAAGCCAAACGGAAGCCCAGAAGCTACGGCCCAGTGACGCCGTCCACCAGAATGGACCCACAGCACATGCGCACACCTGTGTGTGAAGGTGTGCATGCGAGACATTTGTGTCAGCACCATCCGGAGTAGCAGAGACCGAGAAAACTTCAACACGGACTAAGCCGTTGAAGGGTGCTGCCTGTGTAGACGGAACACCACACAGTCACCAAGAAGAAGGAAGACCTTCTCCTCATGCTCCTATGAGTGTTCTCAGGGTGCATCATGCAGTGAGAAAAAAAGAGTGGATACCAAAAGCTGCCATTGGTCTATGGAAAAGGAACACACCTGCGCACACACACAGCTTTGTACATAAGCAAAGGAAACTTCCTGGGAAGACTCAGAAGAGGTAGGACACGGCGTGGGCTCCGGATGGGAGAACAAACACACTCATCCTCTGGCTGTTTGCGTTCCTTTTTTGGCAAGTGCCTGGTGACTTTACATCAAGAACAAAAGACAAGTGGAAAAACATCAGGGGGATGGTTTCCCATACACTGAGTACCTCCTCAGCCTCCACTCCTTCCTACCCCCCAGATGGAACCTCTGGAGCATCCCAGGAAGCCCCTCCCAGAAAGGGAGAGAGCCCGGCTGCTCTGCAGACCCAGCGCGCCCCTTGCAGGTCCGAAGGGCGCAGCAAGTATGGCTGCAAGTCAAACAATGGGCGGGACAAAGGACCCTTTGTGTTTTGCCTCCTGCCCCAACAGAGCCCGAGACTGGGCCTCTCCAGTTACAGCCCCTGACGGCTTTCCTGCTCAGCGAACTGGGCCCTGGGGCACACGCTCTTCCAGGGTCACCTGTCAGGCACAGGGCAGGGGGTGGGGGAGAGGGTCCCCTCGGTGCCAGAGTTACCACAGCCCCCATTTTTTTTTTTTATCTCAGCCTCCAAAATGTCAGGGCCCTGGTGGTGTGGTCTGAGACCAGGCAAGTGGCTGAAACCCTCGGACACAGGCTGAGTGACCTGGGCAGCCAGCTTCACCTCCCAGAGCCTGTTTCCTCCCCTGGGAGATGGGGGGAGGGTCCCGCTCACCAGCGAAGCTGTACTCTAAGTTGTACTGAGAAGTTAACGAGATGTGTGTGTGAGCCAGGGGCTCAAGGAATGGTGCCTTCAAAAACTGAGAGAGAGTGGGAATGAAAAACAGGCACAACTGCTTCGGAAAAAAGTCCAGCAATTGCTCAAACGATTGTCCCTAGAGTTACCACATGACCCGGCAATGCCTCTCCTTGGTATCTGCTAGAGAAGAATGAGAACAGACATTCACACAAAAACTTTCACACACATGTCCGCAGTAACATGGCTCACAATGGTAAAAGATAAAAAACACCCCACACATGCATTAATGGATAGACCAAAGCGGTCCATCCACACAATGGAATATTATTCAGTCATGAAAAGGAACGAAGTCCTGACTCAGGCTACAACATGGAAAAACCTTGAAAAAAATCATGCAGAGTGAAAGGTGCCAGACTCAAAAGGCCATATATCGTGTGATTCGATTTATGTAAATGTTCAGAGTAGGAAAATCTATAGAGACCAAAAGAAAATTGTTGCTTGTCAAGGGCTAGATAGTAGGGTGACAGCTGAGTGGTACACATTTTCCTTTGGGGGTGATAAAAATGCTCTAAAATCAACTGTAGGGTAAAGGGTGTGTTAATTATATCCCAATAATGCTTAAAAAAAACTTAACTTTTGTGTTTGGAATAGTTTTAGATTTACAGAGCACTTCTGCACACCCTCCACTCAGCTTCCCTGATGGGTCCCGTCTTACGCTAATATGGTGCATGTTCACAACCAATGAGCCAACACTGATGCATTGTTCTTTTTATTTATTTATTTATATTTTTAAAAAAGATTTTATTTATTTTATCTTTAGAGGGAAAGGGAAGGAGAGAGGGAAAGAAATATCAATGTGTGGTTGCCTCTTATGCATCCCCTGCCGGGAACCGTCCTGCAACCCAGGCATGTGCCCTGACTGGGAATCGAACTGCAATCCTTTGGTTCGCAGGCCTGCGCTCAATCCACTGAGCTACACCAGCCAGGGCTGATGCATTGTTCTTAATGGAAGTCCAGATGTTTTTTTTTAATTTCACCAGGTTTTATCCAAATCGTCTCTCTTATCCAGGACCCCATCCAGGACACCATATCATATTCAGCCCTCAGGTCTTCTTAGGCTCCTCTGAGCTGTTACAGTTTCTCAGCCTTGGCCTGTTTCTGATGACCTTGACAATGGTCAAGGTGCTTTGTAGAATGTCCCTCAGTTAGGGTCTGGCTGGTATTTTTCTGCTGCTTAGATGAGGGTTGTGGAAAGACTACAGAAGGGCGGTGTGGCACAGCGTCAAGGGTGTGTGCCGCCACCGGAACATCACAGATGACGTTAACTTTGATGGGCTGGCCAAAGCGACACTGCTGGGGTTCTCTGCAGTGAGATGACTCCCTCCCTCCCTGTTTCAAACTGTGCTTTTTGAAGGCAGGCCGCTCCGCATGCCCCGTGTTGAAGTGATGGGGAGTTATGCTCCCCCTCCTTGGGGGCAGAGTAGCTGCATACATTTTTTGGAATTCTTCTGTATGGGAGATTTGTTTCTTCTCTCCCATTTTTTAACGTAGTCAAGCATCAATGAAACTTTTCTTAAGCTTAAAAAAAGCTGTTACTTAAAACAACAACAACAACCACAACAACAAAAAAACAAACCTTCAGGAGAGGCTCCAGGGAGAGACAAGACCAAAGCAGTCTAGGCAGAAGGGAAATGAGGGAGGAGGTTGGGGAGGGAGTGAAAAGACAGGGAAAAGTTGGAGGGGCGGAGTCCCATTCTCTGTGGGTCCTGGCGCCTGTGCCTGTCTCCCTGGAGGGGCCCTGTGACTGCTGGCTCGCAGGGAGGCTCAGGAGTTCTGAAAAGAGGGTCCTCTGGGGGGGGCTAATGAGGTGACCTAGTGACCTGCATGATGGGGGACCTTGGAGTGGCTGTCCTAAGATGCTGGGCCTGGCTCCTCCCCTGGAGAGTGGACCTAATAATCGTTGCCTCACTGAGTGGTTGGGAGGTGTGAAGCAGGTGATGGATGCTCACGTGCTTGACACATAGTAGGTTCTTGTTAAGTGAGAGAGAGAGAGAGAGAGAGAGAGAGAGAGAGAGAGAGAGAGAGAGAGTGAGTTTCACTGCCTTCAACGCAGCAGTGTTGGTTTTCTTTTACCCAGCATTCGCCCCAAAGTCTGCAGAAGGAGTGGGAGCCGCAG
This sequence comes from Anoura caudifer, assembly GCA_004027475.1. Lineage (NCBI taxonomy): Eukaryota > Metazoa > Chordata > Mammalia > Chiroptera > Phyllostomidae > Anoura > Anoura caudifer. The sequence goes on along the minus strand of PVKU01000017.1, from coordinate 617,717 downwards.
AGGAAACAGGTTGTCTCTGGGGAAACAGAGTGGCCAAGGCAGCGGTGGGGGGTGGGGGGTGTTGCTCTTTCTTTTTTCAGCAGCTTTATTGAGATATAATTCACACACCATACACTTCGCCCATTTATAGTCTACAAGCCCATGGTTTTAAATATACTGGCAGAGTTGTGCAGCCAGGAGATGTTTCAATATATACTCTTTTGTGTCTTTTGAATTAGCAACTTCCCCAATTTAAATAAATAGGTGAAAGTGAACAATAAAAAAGGAGGAATGGGAGGGGAAAGCTGAGATCCAGCTAGCGGGAGTTCCTGGCTGTCACCTAACCTCCCTGGGCCTCAGTGCACCCTCTGCAGCTCTTTTCCTCCTCTCTTCCTCCTCCTCCACTGTCCAAGGCCTTGGAGGTCCGTCTGTCCCAGACTCTCAGCCTCCTGCCTACCTTCCTCCACGTAGTAGCCCCAGCCACAGGGCAGGTGCCCAGCACAGTCACACCTCATTGGTCAGCAAGGCGTCTAGCCTCCCAGCAGTGCCCTTTCCTCCATTTGGGACCCAGTTGGGGCAATCCCATCCTGGGAAAACCCACCCAAATTTCCAAAAATGGAGGCATCTTCTCGGCCTTCCCTGTGGACGCCTTGGTAAAGCTGCAAAACCCCAGCGCAAATCAAGACAACCCAATACAAGCAAGAAAAGCAGCTGAAGCTATTCTGAGTGCTCCCGTTCCGTGGATGTGCGCTTGGCAGTGAGGCCCTGGGCCTGGCCCAGCCCCAGACTCCCGGATGGAGGCTGTCCTCGACCCTCTCATGGCCTCCCCAGGGACCTGCAGGGAACTGCATTTCCTCTGCCCACCTCACTGCCCTGCCCTGGGCCAAGCTGTCATCTTTGCTCATCTTTACGGAGACATTGCCCTCCCCCGCCAGCTCCAATCAGCATCTGCACAGCAGCGCAGGGAGTTTAAAAATCTGATCCTGCCACGCCTAGCTTTCCACCTTTCATGCTTTCCCATCCAAGCCTGTGTGGGGGGATGCTGATCTTGTTCCCACTTTGCAGAGGACAAAACTGAAGCCAAAGAAGAATGTAGTCTATAGCTCGGCATGGTGAAGCCACGAAGAGGCCAATCGGGATTTGGACCCAGGACCTAGGCTCATTCCAGAGCAGGTTCTCTTGGCTTCAGAGGCCAAAGACCAGCCTATTTGGCCCCTTTCTGCCACTTATTAATGAGGCATTTATTTCCCTGGTCTAGGTCTCAACTTTCTCGCTTGTGAGGTGGGGGTAGTTCCAACGTTGGCATGTCAGAGGATCACAGGAGATGCGGCGTAAACGGTGAAGCTCTGGGGACAGACCAGGAGCTATTAGTACTAGTGGTGTGACAGTAGCAGACACCCTTGGTGCCCACCTCTGGCCCCGTGGCTCTCACCATCCCCCTGCAGGCCCACCCCTGACTTCTGACTGCCAGTCCCCACCCAGTGAAGCACCAAGGAGCAAACGCACCCTGGCAGCACCCCTTGTCCGATGGCACCCCCAGTGGAGGATGAGTGCCCCAGCTCCCTCCCGCCTTGGGTAGGACATGGGCAGTCACGTTCCACAAGGCTCCTGGAGTCCCCGGGAGGATGGAGCCCCAGTTGCCCACAAGAGAGTCTTGGGTGGTGATCCTTTATACCCCTGCACAGCAGTTCTTCTCTTGGGGTGCATCTGGGACACCCACAACACAGAGTCAAGAAGCGGATGCTTGTTTGAAACTTAAGCATCCCTGGAACCCCTTTCCCGGCCCCCACCAGGAGCAGGGAAGCATTCTGCATTTACCACCTGGAGGAGGAAAGGATACTTCAGGGGAAGATCACTTTGAAAGCCAGAACCTGAGATACAAACAACGGGTTGGAAAGAACTGGTAACTAGTGCCCCTGCTCCTCAACTCCCAAACCAGACAAGCTCCCCGGGTGGGAGGAGCCCTCAGAAGAGAAGCAAAGTGGATGTGAGCTAAGCGGCGGGCGGGGTCAGAACCTGACTGCACAGCTTGGATCCTGCAAGTTCAGTTACAGGAAACTAACGTTTGCGTCCCGCATACTTGAGTTCGGGCCAAGAGATTCTTGATAGTATTTGGAGAGAAGCTTGTTTTCCTGACTCACTTACAGCTCCTGCCACCTGCACCCTCAGCCTCCTCCCTGAGTTCCCCCGCAACCTGGCCCTGAGTCACCTCCTTCCTTCCCTGCTAGAGGCCCCCGGATATTTACTGGGGAGGCCCAGCCTGTTTGGGGAAGGAGACACCTGGGGGAGCACCTGGCTTGGGGGTTCTGTCTTCCCTAGACAGGAAAAAGCACCCTGTTGGGATTGGCCGAAGAGGAGCCCGGGAGAGGCTGGGTGGGGCAGGAGGCAGGATGCCTGGGAGTGGGAGTCAATTTGGAGGTTTTAGGGGGACACTGTCTGCCGAAGTCCCTTCACCCACAATCTGCTCTGTGACCCTGGGGAAGCCACAGTCTCTCTTTGGGCTCTGTCCCTAGAGAGCGAAGGGCTTGAGGCTGGTCTTCTGTCTCCCATATTAAACACTCTTTTGGTTTGGAACAGAATCGTAAAAAGACATGTGCTTTTCTCTCTCTCCCATCCTCCTGTCTGCCCTCCCTCCCTCTGTTCATTCATTCATTCCCTCCCACTCCGTGTCTAGCCTTACACAGTGCCAAGGGTGCAGCGATCTCGAACACGGGCCCCACCCTAGGATCCTGGCCTGGCAGCAGACAGTCGTTTGACAGCCAGTTACAAGGGAAGGTGGTACTGGGCACGTTATCAGTGGCTGTCTCTTGTGGAGTCCCTCCTTTGTGCCAGGCCCTGGGTGTGCCCAACTTCATTGAATTCCCAGAACTTTCCCAGGCTCAGGTCCTTGGTTCACTTCCCAGGTGAAGAAACTGAGGGGTGAGGGATGGGGGCCAGCTACACCAGGAAGGGACGACTGGGATGGGGATTTGAATGAAGCTCAAGGCCCAAGCTCAGAATCACTTGTTTAATTATCTTCATGTTAGAACAGGAAAGATCAGCGGGCATTTGAGGAGCCAAAGAGGAGGCATCTAAACCGGCCCTGCTGGAGGGTAGAGGGGGAAAGGTGCTGGTCTTCTCTGCCTAAGGAGCCAGACTTTTTTAGTTACATTGTCTTTTCCACCCCTCCACGGGACTCAGTTTCGGGAGTCAACATTTGTTACAATAACATAACTTACGCTAGCTATTTGTTGATGCTGACACGTGTTTGCTCTGATTGATTGGCTCAAGTCAAGGGCTTGATTTGAACAGATCATTATAAGTGAACTAATGCATTCTGCTGATTGGCTAGTTATGGAAGTTCTTGCATTTGTGGGCGTGGCCATAGCCATCCAATCCACACTGAAAGTCAAGGAGTGCACTGCAAATAAAGATGCTCTTAGCAGAGAAGGTAAGAACAGAGATGCCCCCTAATCCAGGGTTTTATGTAAATCACTTTATTAATTTCTCTCAAGGAGGCTGAGGCACAAAGAAGCTGAGAGACTTGTCCAACAGCCTACTGTGTAAGCGGGCATGCTGGAGTCTGAGCCCTAAAAGTCTGGCTCTAGAATCTGTGTTTTTAACTGTGGTGTTAATCTGCCTCTCAGTTTAAAGTCTCAGCTAAGATAGAACCTGTTTGAAAGTGGAGTTGGGGAGAGGAAGAAGAGATGATGGTGTTTTAACTTCACCAAACTCTTCCTCCTCTTAATCTTCCTCCAGACCCTACCGTTGCCTCATAGACAGCAAGTCGGGCTGACACCTGCAGTTTTTGACCTTGGCTCTGTGGTTAGTGGTGGTGGGACCCCTACAGGGTCTGAAGAAACAGATCATAATCATGCAGGTTCCAGCCCCAGCTGCCGCCTGTCAGCTCTGCACAGGGGACCCATTTGGGGCAGTGCCTGTGACAAGTTCAAGTGCCTTCTTGAGGATACATCTTAGAGAAGGACCTCAGGGTCAATAGCCCAGGCTTCTTTTTTTGATGGTGTGTGTGTGTGTGTGTGTGTGTGTGTGGTGGTGGTGGTTTAGAATCTACCTATCTACCATGGTTAACATTCTTTGTTCTTCTGAAAAGATTTCTCTTGCTTTAACGTATCTAATTTCATTGTTGCTTACGTATCCACTGAGATGTCCCTAATCTAGTACTTTGAAGACCAAATGTTCTTTTGGTGGCCTGGGTTAAACACATTCTAGAAATAATTTGAGAACCAACCTTTCATGTTTATTTTCCTTCTTTCCTCTCTCTGCTCCCTCTCCTTCCACCATCTGGCCTTGAATAACCTGTATTGTGCATTAACTGTTTGTCAGGCCCTGTATTAACATCCCTGGGAGACAAAATGAACTTGACCTTGGTTTAAAGGAGCTCCCAGCCTTTTAGGGGAGACAGATGAGCAATCCCCATGCAGTAGGAGGCGGCCCTTGAGGGCAGGAGGCTGGAGGTCATCCCTGCTGGGAGGACTTTGCTGGGCAGATAGCAGGGGTTGGAGGTAGGGAGGGGAGGCATCCTTCACAGAGGGCTCAGCCCAGGCAAAGGCAGAGAGGTGTGGAGAAGTCAAAGTTCAGTACCCAAGGGGAGTCCTAGGGGTTGAGATGAGAGGCATGGCCAGGGTTCAGACAGGCCACTGAGGGCTTTGTCATGGCAAAAGGAGGACATGTGGGTGGTTCAAGGGCGAGAGAACGCTGTACAGGAGTCCAGAGGTGCTGTTCAGGCTCTGTTTCGAGGCTGACTAGGTGGGCCATGGTTCCTATCTGAGCCTAAGTCTTCTCCTCTATAAAAAACGGAGGCTTTTTCTGCTGGTTTAAGTCACTTCCTGTCTCAAACATCTGATGTATTTCCATGATATCCTTTTCCTCATCTTCCCCGGAATCTCCCTCCAGCTCTACATTCCTGCAATGGTCTTGAACCCCAGACTCCAGCTGGCTCAGACGTAAATCGATCTTCCTGATCCTGGTAGGTCTGTCCGTGGAAGCGTTGAGGGGGCACTCCTGGGGAGTCCTTGCACACCACCTAATTGATTGTGATTTTATTTCCACAGCCGTGGTGTAATTATAAAAGCCTGCCGTAATGATCAAAACACAACGCCAAGTATTTCATTATTAAAATACCCCTATGGCCTATTATTAATTCATTAGATAAATTTCGATTATATCACTCAATAATTAATGTGCAGGCACAGATCTGGGGAACTTGGCCACTGCCAGTCACACGACGGCTGTAGCAGGCAAGGGAGGCTGGGAGGTGGCAGAGGAGGGAGGGGGGAGAGAATAAAACAAATAAGAGGAAAAGCAGGTGCTCATAGAAGGTGATGACCAGCTGCTGCTCTCTGACATTTGTTTAACCATTAATTCAATACACACTTATTCCTTGCCTACTGTGCACTAAGAACTTTGAGTATCTTACCATCCAAATGTTAACTATTACAAGATGGTTCCTGGGGTTTTCTTTTCATTTACCTATACATTTGTCCACCCATCTAGCCACCCACCCACCCACCAATCAATTCATTTATTATCCACTCAGTTTATCCATCAGTCCATTCATCCAGCCATCCACTCATCCAATCAACTACCAAACTATCTACCCCTACTCATCCATTCATTTATTATCCACTCAGCTTATCCAACTATCCATTTGTCTGTCTATCTATCTATCTATCTACTTATCCACCCATCTGCCTTCTCATCCACATATTCATCCATGCATCCACCTACTCATCCATTTATATATCACCCACTCATTTATCCATCTCTCCTCCATTCATCCACTGATCTACCCATCCACCATCCCTCCATTTGTTGAGTCAGCACTTTCTGTGTTCCAAGTATGGGAAGTATATCAAGGAACAAAATATGGCCTCTGCTCTCAGGAAGCCCTCCACCCATGTGGGAGGCAGGGACAGACACACAGACCAGTGTTTTGATGGGGAACAATGGGGGTCTGTGTGGCCCAGGAGGAGCCTGGCTTTGCTTTAGGGGGAGGATCAGTGGTCAGGGAAAGCCTCTGGAAGAAGAGCTGAGGCAGAGGGGAGGAGTGGGGTTGGGACGGCCAGGCCAGGAAGGATGGCACACGGAGCCAGAGGCCTGCAGTAGCTCAGTGTGCACAGGGTGGTTGGACATGTGGTGCCTCGGCAGGTCAGGCCATCAGGGTCTGACAGGGAGGCCGTTTTGGCCTTATAAGCTCTGCAGATTTCACTTTGAGAGGATGGACTTTAGCAGAGAGTGAAATGGAAGGAGCACAGCTGGAGGCAGAGAAGTTGGGGAGAAAGAGGGCCAAGCATCCATGTGAGCAATACTGGTGGCCTTTGCTAGGGTCCTGGCAGGGGACAGAGAGAAGAAACTGGATGGGAGAGACAATGAGGAGTTAGCATCCAGGTTATGGAGGTAAAGAAGAGGAAGCATCAAGGATGCCACTCAGAGGGGCCTGGGCTCTGCCCCGATGGACTCCATTTGGACAGGCTGGTTTAGTCCAGTAAGCTTTGCCTAGAGGGCCTGTGTGCCAGGCTCTGTGGAGGGAGCCAGCGGCCCCACTTTGTGCAGAAATTTAACAACAGACGGCTTGGAGGGCAGAAGCACCATGTGCCAAGAGCAAGACAGACACTGAAGCTATGGAGATAAACAGAGGTTATATCACTGAGGGTCTCAATAGTCAGGCTAAGGAGGTTAGATGCTTCTTGAGAGCACTGGGAGTCATAGGAAGATTTGCAGCCAGAAACTCAAGCCTAGAGGTCAGGTTAAGGGAGTGGATGATGGTTGTCACGCTGACGATGGGCCCGAAGGCCCTAGAGGCCAGGACATGCTGAGAAAGCTGCTGCTGGCATTTAGGGAAGAGATTGAATGGGCCTCTCTGGAAGGCATGGCTTCTCTACTTGCTTGCTGTGCAATCTTGAGAAGTGACTTAACCTCTCTGTGCCTCTGGAAAATGAGGATCATAACAGTTCCCATCTCACAGGGCTATCATGAGGACCAGATGAAGAAACAGGAAAAGTGAGTATTCAGCTCTGGAACAGGGCCTAATGCATAACAGCTTGTATTGGGACCATGGAGATGGCAATGACCTTAGACCTCTCGGGACTCAGTTTCCTCACCTATGAAACAGAAATTGCAGCAGCGCCTGCTTCAAAGCATGGTCTGGGATTCCATGATTTGATGCACACCGTGCGCCAGAATAGAGACTGGCCGAACTGCTATGGAATTTGTGGGCTCAGATGCAAAATGAGAACGCAGGGCCTCTTGCTCAAAAGTAATTAAGAATTTCAAGATGGCAAAAGTACAGCATTCAGCCAAGCACAGGCCCTTCCATGTCAACTTGACAGACTGACAAGGGAAATTCTAGGCAGAGGGAACAGCTTGTACAGAGGGCTTGTAAGAAGCCTGGAACAGAAAATCTGAAACGGGGATTGTCTCTGACAATCCCAGCCTGTGGACAATCTCAGAGTGTGCCTCAGACACAGCGTCCCTGCCTTGGAGAGCTCCACCCCCAACTCTGAGCGGGGGGGCCAAGCTGGACCAAATGGACCCTCCCCAGGGTACAGACCTTGGTTGGCTTTCCAAGGACGCACTGCTGGTTAGGAGCAGGGCCTGAGCTGGAGCCGGTGTCAGGATGCCTCACCAGGACCCCTGCTGACTCTGGGCGCTCTGCAGATGATCGGGAGTGGAAACAATTCGATGAAGTTTAACAAAATCAAGCTGGCCAGTCGTTTTTGTCATCCTCACGCTTTAGAAAGCATCTGTGGGGAGCAATGAGAGAGGAACAGGTCTATAAAATGTGGCGTTTCCCTGTTAGCTTTTAAAAGTTTTGCACAACATATTTTATGTGTGTTTATAGAAAAAAAATCCCAGACCTAAATTGATTGAAAAAATGTGTTGTTATTGAAAGGGCTGAGTTGAACTCTCCACAGAGTGTGGTGCTCGGTAAGACTTGGAAGGAAAAGACTTCACATAAATAGTTGTGCCGAGTTGTTATGGCAACTGAAATTTGAAAAGTAAATAGGTTTGGGGGAAATATTTCTCCTTGTCTCTGGAGGAATTTTCTGTCGGGGATCATTTGCAAAAGGAGGAGTTAACTCACGCCCAGTGAGTGGGCTTGACGTACTTTGTGGAGGGACAGACATGGTGGAGGGCGGGGGGCTCCTTATGCTGAGTTCCTTGTATCGATGGGCTGGCTCTGGTCTTCCCCTGAGCACAGACTGGGCTGGGATGCCATGGGCTGGGTCTTGCACGTGTGGCCTCAGGCCAAGGACCCACCCTCTCTGGGCCTTCCCTTTCCTGTCTCTAGAACGGTTCGGTTGAAAGGAATAATCATGCTGTTTAAAGGTTCTTGTTTTGGGGACAGGCCCCTACTTGTGGATTTCACCCTCCTAACAGCCTGCAGACATTGGCATACTCATCTGCATTGGAAAAATGGGGAGACCGAGCCCAGGGAAGCATGAGGCTTGCTGGCAATGACATAGGGGTGAATGGTGACATCAGAAATCTGCTTCATTTCTACTGCATTCCTATGCGCTGTTGCTCATGGGTGCTGGCAGCCAGACCATCGAAGTGGGGCCCCGGCGGCCACCCATCCCAGTGCTTTCTGAGGAGTCAAGGCCCTGGGAGCCCCTGGCCAGGGACGGCTTACCTGTGGGGGCCAGCTGGGCTACGTGAGGGCTGGAGACCCTCAGGGGTGAACACGGGGCAGCTGTCGCCCAGGCCTTGTCCCAACTCCGGTGTCCCAGGAGACCGCTCTCCCATGTGCAGAGAGGCCCCATGGCTCTGTGGGTCCCTGCGTCTCCCCTCTCCACAGCAGGAACACTGCGCTCCGGGCAGGGAGGGGCTGGCTTCGCAATGGAAGGCTGTGATGAAAATAATGACTCTCCTGTGTTCGCCTCTTTGGGGAAGAGAGGTACATCCCTGTGTAAGCCTCGTAATGACAGAGACCAGGTTGGTGGTGGGTACTATGATCCCATTTGTGTAAAGTGAGGCATGGAGAGGTGAAGGGGCTTTTCCAGCCACATGGCTTGCCAGAGAGGACCCTTCCGATGTTGTGAGCTGCCTGGCACTGGGGTGGATGTGCAGAAAGATAATGAGCTCCCTGCCCCTAGAGGCATGCAGACTCATAGGACAGACTAAGGAAAGGTTCTGTAAGATGGAGGTTGAGCTGGATAACGCCAAAGAACCCCAAACACCCCCACCTGTGGCCCGAAGTGTTGAGGTTGAAACAGAGATTCAGGTCCCAGGGACTGAGCAGGGTTCTGGGCTGTCTGCTTCTCTCCACCCTCAATGGAGTCTCCAGTATGGCACAGGCCACAGACACAAGGGTCTACGAACTGTCCCCTCCCTCATGCTGGGGTCAGAGAGACCGCGTGTGACTGCTGGGAACAGAGAGCATGTGTGCGTGCACACATGTGTATACCTGTGTGCTTGTGTCTGTGTATAGGTGTGTGCATATGCCTGCATGTGCAGTCTGCATATGTGTGCTCATACTTGTGTGTGTCCCTGTACATGCACATGAGGTGTGTGCATCCTCATGTATGTGCTAGTGTGTGCCCATGTGGGTGTCTCTGTGTGTATGCGTGTGTGGCTGTGTGGAAACTACACTACTTCCCACTTCAGTCCGGACCACCTGGGCCTTCACTGGGACCACAGGTCATTACGGATGTAAAGACCCAGAAACAACTGGAGCCAGGGCTGAGATGAGGCCATGAGGAAACTGGTTAAGAGCTGGAACTCTGGAGCCACCCTGGTTTGAACCCCGGCTTTGCCCCTTTTTGTCACGGAGGCTGTGGCTCCAGCTGGGTAGCCTCTGCACCTCAGTTCCTCACTAGCAAGACGGGGTACAGCCAGCATGTGCCTGCTGGGCTATTGTGAAAATTCAGTGATGTCTGTCGACAGGGGTCTCCTACCTCCCTTCCCAGGCTGGTGCCCAAAACACATTTGCCACCGCAGCAGGCCCTAATGGCTAGTGGTAGGGCACTGGGACACCAGATCCTCAGGGCAGATGTGGATACGCCCCTCCAGGCCCAGAGACATTCAGCCCCCGCTCCTTGCAGCAGAGCCCGGGCCCCATGCCAGGCCACCCCACACCCATCTTCCCGTATCACTCCATGGGACTAGGCTTTCCCCAGCACAAACAGGGAGACAGCAGTGGGAGGGGGTCCTACCTGGGGAGGGAGGAGGCAGGATGCCTGTGCTCATCAGGAGCACCTTGTCTGGGAAGGGTTGGCCTTGCTAAATTGAAGTTGAGAATTGTTTTTCAAGAGGAGTGGGGAAAGGAGGGGGAGAGAGAGAGATGGAGGGAGAGACACACACAATAGAAATCTGTCTCTTTCTGTGTACATATGTCTTTCCATCTCTGTCTCTCTCTCCTCCTTTTTTCCTTGTTCCCTCCTGAAAAATCTATCTATCTATCTGTCTGTCTGTCTGTCTATCTACTGAAAGATAGAGCAAAACAGACAAGGAAGCAGAGACAAGAAAGGCGGAAAAGGAAGAAACATAATTTTAATAGCTCAGGCTGAGCTATATTGGAAAGTGACCTGAACCTGGTCTCCCAGAACCCCAAACCCAGCCCTGTCCTTGGCCAGCTGGGTGACCTTGGGGAAACTCTCTCCTCTGAACCTGGATTCCCTCATCTACTTCACACCGTCAGGATGGAGGGGTGGCAGGGTGCCTGGCATGCTATAAAGTACCACCTGAATGTATATTCATTCTTACCAGGTCTGGGGCTCCACAAAGATCATGTTCTAGAAGGTGGGTCCTTGGGTGGGCCCTTAAGTAATAGAAGCAGCAGAGACTATGGGTTGCCTGCTCGAATGTGTTTGTTCCCTCTTATTAATGGAACTTGCAATTTTTGGCTGGGTTCATAGCCTCCCAAAATAAATACTGTATTTCTCAACCTCCTTGTTGCTAGGTGTGGCCACGTGACTAAATTTTGGTCAGTAAGATGCACAGAGAGTGATGTGAACAGCTTTGAGAAAACCTTTTTAAAACACAGTTGGTGGGCACCCCTTTGCCTCTTCTTTCTCCTTACCAACTTCCTGCTGGCTGGAAGGTGAACATGATGGCTGACGCTCAAGCAGCCGTATTGTACTGTGAGGAAAATTTTCTGTATAGAGCGTGGACTGCCTCCCTCTCTGGACTTCTTTTATCTTGTTGAAGTCACTGTTACTTGACTTCTCTCTCAGTCAGTCTAAACTCTAGTGGCTAAAATAGGAAAAAGGCAATTTCTCTGGTTTTCCATTCTATCTGAGCTGCTCAGAGTTGGCAGAAACATGGGAAAGTGAACTTATTTTGAAGTGGTTAGTCTGGCTGAACGATACCATCAACAGCAATGATAGCATAATAATAATACTAACAACAACAACAACAAAAATAGCAGTATTATTTACTGAGCACTTACTCTGAGTCAAAGCTATACAACTTGTGAGAGGCAGGACCCAGAACCAAACCTGCACAGGGCCAGGCTGTTGCCGAGACCTTCAGGTTTCCGGACACGGCATGCGTGGCCTTTCATATGCTGGCATGTCCCTCTCCCTCCACTGCCTGTTTGCACCCTGCCCAGTGCCATGGCCGTCCCTTCCGGGATGCCCAGGCCACCCCTCCTCCGGTCACACTGACCACGCCTCCTTTGCCTGGTTTGCTGTGGGTCTGAGATGTTGGGTCACACTCCCCGCCTATCCCAGGTTCACGGTCTGCTGGTTTAGCACCAAACCCTCTCCCATATCACGGCCATTTGGGTGCTCATCTGCCTCCTCCATCAGGCTACTTGGGGGTGGACAGAAGCTCTTGTTCCGGTCCATTTCCAGCCCAGAGCCTGGCATGCAGCGGGTGCCCACAGGAGGTGTTGTAATGAGTCGAGAGCCCTGTACCTAGCTGGAGCTTAGATTGGGGGTTGGCAAATTATACCCTGTAGGCCAAATCCCACCTGCTGTCCACTTTTTACTTTTTAAGATTTTATTTATGTATTTTTAGAGAGAGGGGAAGGGAAGGAGAACGAGAGGGAGAGAAACATCAATGTGTGGTTGCCTCTCAAGTGCCCCTCACTGGGGACCTGGCCCTCAACCCAGGCATGTGCCCTGGCTGGGAATTGAACCAGCAACCTTTTGGTTCTCAGGACTGTGCTCAATCCACTGAGCCACACCAGCCAGTACACTTTTGTAAACAGAGTTCTCTCAGGCCCAGCCATGCCTTTATCTGTGTGTTGTCCACCATCGCTGTGTCTGTGCTTCGATGATGGAGTGAGCAGCTGTGACGGGCACCATGTGTCCTGTGAAGCTGAACATATTTACTCTCTGGTCCTTTACGGTGATGGCTGCCAACCCCTGATACTGAGGGAAGGGAAAGAGGAGATGGGTCGGAGGCCTCTGAGCCGGGAGAAAGGGCTGTGTGCACAGTGCAGGTTATTCTGGCTGCTGGGCTGCCCTCACTGGGTGACTCTGCTTACCCAGGAAGGTCCCCGCCTAAAACTGAGCGAGGAAGATGGAGGCCAAGCCAGGCAGAAGCTGTAGGAAGGGACTCATGCCCTGGCCTCTGTGGCTCAGCTGGTTGGAGTGTCATCCTGTAAAACAAAAGGTTGCAGGTTCAGACTCCAGCTTGTGTGCAAAGGAGAGGTGACCCATCGAGGTCTCTCCCACATCAATGTCTCTCTCCCTCCCTTCCCCTCTCTCTAAAATCAATAAGCATGACCTTGGGTGAGGATTAAAACGAGAGAGAGAGACTCCAGAAAAATCCAGCTCCCCCAGCCTCTCCAGCTCCCCCTGCTTCCCCAGCATCCCTGGCATCCCCGACCTCTGAGGACCAGGCCAGGCTGTTGCCCTTGCAGGCCCAGCTGGAGGAAGCTCATCAGAGGAGGAGCATCGGGTTGCATCCAATTTCCCCAGCCTCCTCATCGAAATGAGAAATCTGAGGCCCGGGCACCCATGGAGAGCTGATAACACTCCTCTCAGGTGAA
>PVKU01000017.1:376894-604698 GCA_004027475.1 Anoura caudifer | reverse complement strand
TCTCTGCACACAGCAACAGTTGCCACACGAAAGAGACCCCAAGTCCACCCAGGGTGGTTTGGACAACAATGCCTGTGTTTGCGCAGGAAGCAACGGTGAGAGTGATGAGGCAGCGGGAACGGGCGGGGTGTATCTGCCAGCCCGTCCTGGTCCCTCTGCCTCTCCTGAGACCTCTGTTCTCCTGCGGATCCTTGCCTGCCTCTGAGTCACTGGTCTCTCTTTCTGCTTCAGGTTCCCTGTCTCCTGTTTTTCTCTCCTGCATCTCTCTGTCTCCCTCCTCTCCGTTTCCTTCCGCCTCAGTCTCTTTCTCTGCATTTCTGTTGCTGTCCGTCTCTGCGTTTCTGTCCTCTGTCCCGTGTGGTGTGTGTCCCTCTCTGCCTGTCCTCCTCCTCACTGTTCTGTCTCTCATCTTTTCTCATCTCTCATTTCACCTTTTCCCAGGTGTCATCTTTCTCCCCCTCTGTCTCTTTGCCTCTGTCTCCATCTCCCCCTTGACAGTGCTCTCTTCCTCTGGGTCTCTGTCTTTCTCACGATGTCTGCCCCTCTCCCCACCCGGTGTCTGTCCCCGTGTTTATCTCCTGCAGTGCCTCTCCGCTCCTCCTCCCTGGCCCCAGGCCTCTGCCTCGACCTCCCCATTCATTCAGAAGAAACTGCCTCCACTGCTAGTCTTGCTGCCTCCACGCTGAGGGGCCGGTCCCTGCAGAGCCCTGCGTGGACCCTCTCCTCTGTGCCCTGGTCCCACCTGGTGCCCTCCTGGGTCTGAGAAGGGGCTTAGAGTGTCAGAATTGCCCACATCACATGATGAGCCCTCTCCAGGACCCTGCCCGATGAAGGGTCAAGTGTGGCAAATGGGATGAGAGTCCCTGAGAGGGCGGGTAGGAGGAGAGACTCAGGTGAGACCCTGTGAAGCTCAGAGTTAAATTGGACTGGCCTCACTTGCCACGAGTTCGGGGTTCCACAGAGCATGCCCATTCCCAAGTACCAACTAAGTACCAGTCAAGTAGCAGGGCTCCCCAAAGCCAGAGCCAGGCTCGGATTCTGTCTGTGCCACTCTCTAGCTGGGTGGCCCTGGGCAAGTCTTTCATCTCCTTGAGTCTCATTTCCTCATCGGCAAAATGGAGGTCACAATAATATCCGTCTCATGGGTGAAAGTGAAAATTAAATTATTTAAGCTGTGTAAATTCCTTAGTATACCAGCTGGCACATAGTAGCAGATGTTCAATAAATATTAGCTTTTGTTATTACTATGGGTAAATCACAAGACATGAGAACTGCTACATCCTATGGGAAGTCAGAAGGGAAGGGACATTTTAGTTGGGGTCTTGAGGGTTGAGTAGGAGTTTTCTAAGCCTGCAGCGGACCCTCCAGGTTGACAGTACAGCATGGGTCACTAATATTTCATACGAGAGAAAATAGAAGTCTGGAGAGGAGAATAGGCCTCAGTCATAATTATAAAAGCCAAAGAAAGGAGTGTGGCAAGTCTACAGGTTGATGTTGACATTCACTGTAGTTCTGCCCCCCGAGGTGTCAAGAACACAAGGATAAATGTATTGCCCCATCCTAAAATGACCACTACTCTTCCTGCCCCTCATCTCCATGATCGGCTCCCGTTCATCCCCGAGGCTGAGAGCAAGCACTCAGCTATCCCAAAGGCCAGGAGAGGGCTGGATCCAGAGGAGGGGCGGTAGCCAGCCGTTGGCAAGTCTCCACTGCCCTTTCTGCAACTGAAGCATTCTTGGCCCTGCGCAGCTCGCAGACACTGGAAGAAATGAGGGAATGTGTCTCAGATCAGCTGGTTGGTATTTGGAGCTCTCCAGAACGAGAGCTGCGGCCCCTTGCCAGCCCAGGCAGCTGGAAAATGCTGCCAGTGTGCTTGTGTGCAGGGATGCTCGGAGGAGTTGGCAGTTTACTATTTTCTCCACCCCCTACCTCGTTCTCTCTCTTTTTTTAACCCTCACCCAAGGGTATGTTTATTGATTAGAGAGAGGAGGGAAGAGAGAGAGAAAGAGGGAAACATTGAGAGAGAAACAAAGATCGATTGCCTCTAGTACGCACCCCAAACGAGAATGGAACCCACAGACTTTCGGTGCACGGGATGACGCTCTGACCAACTGAGCCTCCTGCCAGAGCTCTACCCTATTCTGTCCTTTTCACTGTTTCGGTGCAGCAAAGAGAGCTCAAGGAAGCAGAAAAGAGCTTTTGCTTCTCCTTGCTGCCTGGGGTACCTCCTTAACCCTGGAGGTCTGTCCACATATTCTTTCTTCAGAGAGACGGTGGCATTGAGTTAAAATCCTCACATCTGGGTGACTGTGGCAAGCAGCTTCCGACGTGGCTCTTAAGGGTCCACCTTCTGGTGCTCACACTCTGGAGTCCCCTCCGTTTGGCATTGGGCTGTGCCTAGTGACTCACTTCTAAAGAACAGAAGGGAACATTACAGGGTGATGAGACATCGCTTCTGAGATGCAGTTCCGAAAGATGATGGCTTCCTTCTTGCTGGCCTTCCTCTTTCTCTCGTTCCCAGGTTGCACACTATGACAAAGCAAGCTGCCATGCTGCAGATGCCCCCAGGGCAAGGAACTGAGGGTGGCGACCTCTGACCAAAAGCTGGTGGGGGAAACAGAACCAGCATGTAAGGAACCTGTAAGGAACTGAGTTCTGCCAATAGCCACGTGCATGAGCTTGAAAGCACATCCTGACTCAGTTGAGCCTTGAAATGAGACTGTAGCCCCTGGCCAAGACCTTGAGTGTGCCCTGTGAGAGGCCCTGAAGAGGACCTAGGAAAACCTGGACTGCTCCCGACAGGGATGGTGAGAGCCTCAGCGTTGTTGTTGGAAAGCACCCTGCTGTGGGGTGGCTTACTAAGCAGCAAAGATAACTAGTACAGTGACCTTGAGGACCCGAGGTCAGCTCTTCCGGATCCCGTACAGGGGGTGCAGCGATGCCTGAGAACTCCATGGGAGCATGCGCAGCATCCGGGCCCAGGAGGAGCTCAGAAAATGAGCCTTTCACATCTTAGTCAACAAGCCTTTTCTGGACCAACCCTGGGCCCTGTGACCGGTGCTGGGGAGAGGGGGTGGGGGATGGAACCAGCATGGTGACCCCACCTCGTGGGGCTCACAGTCTAGTGTGAAGCAGGTAACGGCGAAGGTGAGTGGGAAGGGGCTTCCTCACAACAACCCAAGGTGGCTGGGTTCAAAGCGAAGGGTCCTGAGAAAGGGGGCCAGGAGCAAGCTGCGCCCCCTCTTGTAACCAAGCCTTAGAGGACACCTGGAGCCTTCCACCACAGTCTGTTCCCTGTGGAGGCACAAAAGCCTGCCCACATCCGTGGGGGGAGGAGTCAGAGTCCAGCTGCCATGGGGAGTAAGGAGTGTTAAAGAACGCCGTGACAGGTTTAAAATCGTGATGCGGCCTCTGCTCTGCAAATACTGGAGGTCCTTGCTTGGGTCCCATGGGCACTCTTTGAACCAGTCCCTCCCGTTAGGATGGGTACTGTGATGGTCCAGGTCTGGGTCGCACCACACCTCCATTCCGGGGGTCAGTGTGCGTGGCAGCAGGGGAGTCTAGCTGGCAGCCAGACTGGAACCATGTGCAACAAGAGACTGAGATTTCTTCAGGGAAGGGAGGGTGGGGAGACAAAACAGCATATGTCCTCTCCAGACAGTAAATAAACAAAACACACTCGAGCACATAATTACCCAGGGTGATGAATGCTCTATTGGGGTAGGACAGACTCTTGGAAGAGTGACTAATGGTAGGGTGGGCAGCAGGGACAGAGCCTTGAACTGAGCCATCAGGGATGGTCTTTACGGGAGTGGCTTACACTGAGCCCACTAGGGAGGGCATTCCAGGCAGAGGATTTGGCCTGTGCAAAGGCCCTGTGGTATGAAAGCTTTGTAGATTCAAGGACTTGCGTGGCCATACAGCTGGAGCAGAGGAAGTGAGATGAGGACCTGATGGAGGTGAGGCTGGATTACCTGGTAATCTTAACTATGGTCTCAAAGGCCGTAGTTAAGAGTTTGGCTGTGAGTCTATGAGCCACTGGTGAGCTTCAGCTCAAGTTCATACATATCACACCCCAGATATCTGGCAGGGACTTATTTTACACATGTTTTCAAAGCCTGTTGGTCCCTTTCCTTACTGTCTTTTGGACAATCATCCAGACTGCCCTTCAAAATCACTCCCAGCTTGGGTGGGGCACTTTCCCCCATCCCATATTCCCACCATCATTCCCGTGACTCCCTCTCACCCCAGTGCCCTGCAGCTGCTCAGCCTGCTCCCGCAGGCCAACCACCGCCAGCGTCTGACTGCCTGCTCCATCTTCCATAATCACCAGGGCACGTTCTGCCGAGCCCGAGACACTCATGACGTCAGCAAGTGGCAGCAGGAAGACGACATTTTCTTCACCCAGCCGCCACCCGCACTGCCAGCCCATCTATCACTCTCTGGCTTGCCCATTCCATTCAATTTAAATAAACAAAACCCCAAACGCAGCCCAGTAATGGAAATGCTGACATACCCTTATCTATGGTGTCCCTGGGTGTGCACAGGTCTATGATAATCTGGGCCTCCCCGAGGCTGAGGAGTCACTGTGGCTGTGCCGTGTCCGTGACGGTTTAATCGGATCCTGGAAACCAGGGGCATTGCATTGCACCTGCTCATGGGGTTGGGAAGGGGCGAAATGGGCGGTGGGGTTTTCTGTCATGGGCTTTGAAACGTACTCAGGCGGGGCCTCTGAGTCCACAGTTCATAGCATGTGTGCAGGGGGGCAGGGTTGTGAGTGGGGGAAGTGGGGACCCAAATTATGTTGAGTAGTGACCTGACAAAATGAGGCAAGATGCCCGCAAAGGGGCTGCTTCTGTCTACACAGGCTGTATCTGGGGGGGATGTAGTGTGTCTCGGATGTGAAGCGAGACACACCTGGGTTCAAGACCTGCACACTTCTGCCTTGCCCTTCCCTTCCCTTCCCTTCCCTTCCCTTCCCTTCCCTTCCCTTCCCTTCCCTTCCCTTCCGAGGTGCTGTAATGACCCAGATGTATCCAGGCTCTTCCTTCAAGTGACCAGCAAGTATGGCCAGGGAGAAAAGATTGGCTTACAAAGTGTCTTAGCTTGGGTCCTGCCAAAGCAGGACCTGAGACACAGATGTAGGGGCAGGAAATTTGTTTAGGTGTGATTGCAAGAAGCAGGAGTGAGGGATCAGAGAAAGTGAGACAGAGAAGGAAGGAAATTCCAATAAAGGTGTGTGTTGATCTGGTCCCCACTGTGGGCGGCTGGGGTGCAACCCTGCTGGTGACTTTCTGAGAAAGCATGGAGAATGTGCTTCGGCTTCTAGAAAACTCTGAGGCAGGGAAACAGATGCTCATTTATGGGATACTGTTCACAGGCAAGAGAGTGTCCGCTCCAAACGTTCTGAAATCAGTGGGCACAGGGTGTGTGGAATGGCGCACCACGGACAGCTCCTACGTGTGAGCAGTGGGGGAGCTGGGGCATCTGGGTGGTCAGGGCAGGTTTCCTGGAGGAAGTGACACATGAGTTGAAATCTAACCATTGAGAAGCAGTTAAATAAGCAATAGGGTGAGGTGGGGTGGAGAGGAAAGGGCTTTCCAGAAAGGTGGAATAGCTTGTGCAAAGATGCAGAGGCAGGCAGGAGCGTGGTGCATTTGAGGACTGAAGCCAGCTGGCTGGAGCAAGGAGAATGAGGGGAAAGAAGCGGGGCATGGGGGCAAGACCCACATCCTGTGGGCTCTGGGCTTCAGCAGGGCGGGAGCCATTGGAGGGCATCAGAGACACCATCCAGGCTTCTGTGGGGAGAGGATGCACGTGGGCATGGTGAGATGATGCAGGGAGAGCGGAGATGCTGCTGCGGGCAGGGGGTGGGGGTGGGGTGCAGGGGGAGGAGCATGTGCTGGGCCTGGTCTGGTCACCACCAGTCACTGTGTTACATGGGTCAAGTGACTTCATGCTCCAGACTCCAGTCTCCTCACAGTGTCATGGTCAACACTCCCCAGAGCCATCACGAGGAACAACAACAAAAAAGCCACATCCGTGGCAGCTATGCATAGCGGGCACTCAGAGGGGCTTCGTTCGTTCCTTCCTCCTCCTGTTTTCCTGCTCTTTGACCTCAGAGGCCTGTCCTGCCAGACTGAGTATATTTCTGGGAGGTAAGGTCTCACAAATGCCTTCCCAATTTGTGGCGACAGAAAGAGGGCCGCTGCTGGCCTTGGCTTTGAGAGAGCCCCTTCATGGCAGGATGGGGTGTGGGTGGCTGCTCAGCCATTGTGAGCAAACTGTTGGGTGCTGCGCACGGGAGTATGAGCCGGAGATGCCTGTGCCAACACAGGACAGTGGGCTCCTGACTCTGCAGCGCCCTTTCTCTCCCAGAGGGGACTTCCCAGAGCCACCCCCCTCCATCCTCCATCATGCCACCCCCACTGAGATCTTATCTCAGATTCTCCCTTAATTAGGTTTCTCAGTCTGAAATCCAAGAGGGCTCTGCCACAGAGAGGCCAGGGATCCAGCAGCTTTCGCTTTTAACGGAAAACACCCCAGGGGTGAGGAGTACGCAGTCATTCACACCTTGGTGTGAACTGGGTTGAAAGACTGTGAAAGTGCTAACTGCTGAAGGCAAGTGGCCAAGTTAGTGGCCCAGCCAGCAAAGCATGCTGGGATGGCCCCCTGCTAGGCTGGAGGGCAGAGGGATGCTGAGGGTGAGGGGTTGGGAGAACCAGAGACCCCACTTCTTTTCTCTCTTTGGGCCTTCTTCGCCTATTTGGTATAATTGGCAAGTTGTGCTATGTACTCCTAAGTACTTAGCATCTTGGGGTTCCGGATGGGGTTTTTATGGCACTTAGTGCTTGGCACAGCACAAGGCATGTGTCTGATACAAAATACACTTCAGATGGATGGATGGATGGTTGGATGGTTGGATGGATGGACGGATGGTCAAATAGACAGATGGACAAACAGGTAGATAGGCGGCTGAGCGAATGCACGAGTCAGTGGTTGCGTGAGCACGTCCAGGGCATCACTGACCAACTCTGGTGAAACCTATTTGGGCTGGTGGTTTTCATCCCGGAACCCAGCACCAGGATCCTTGTGTTTATAGCCTATTTTCTGAGAGGGCTCCCTTACTCCAGGTTCTGTGTAACATTTTTTGTGCCTCTAAAGTGCCTGGGAGAATACCCTGTAGATGGTTTTCTCTCCAAGCCATTGATTTTGAAGTGGCTGCGACATTCATGTGAAGGGCCCTGGTTCTCAGGTACAGGGAACATGACAGAACTTCCTGCTCTGTTGGGTAGTGGGGTGGAGAATGGGATGATGTAAAATACAGTAGGAAACCAGGCTTCCTCACACTGCAGCTGTCTGTGGAATACCCCAGAGAAGTGCCAGGGCTCCAGAGACATTGTCTGGATAGATTTGCAGAAAAGATGAAGGAGTTCTCTCTCACCAGCCAATCCTTGGGGTTTTCATTCGTTCACTTAGCTGGTTCTTTGGTGTCCTTTCTAACTATTCACTCACTCACCTATTTTTTCCATCCACCCAACATTTAGCCATCTACTCATCCAGCTATCTATCCATCCACCCATCCACCCACCCATCCATCCACTCATCCATCCACCCACTCACCATGCATTCATCTGTACCACCTACCATCTAATCGGTACCAATATTCGTTCCGTACACCAGCCATACTGAGGTGGCTGAGGTAAGGTCAGTGCATTCAAGAGCCCCCAGCCCGTGGGGGTGATCACGAGATAAGCGGTTATGACTCGGACAGAGCACTGCCGTTGGAGCCGTACAGGGGGCTCTGTGAGCTCGGAGGAGCGCCACACTTCCTCTGTTCCCACGGCCTTCCCAGGCGCTCTTCCCTTGCCTGGAACACTCCTTCTCCCCCGGTCTTTGGGGTCCCTCCCGCTCATCCCTTACGTCTCAGCCCAGTGCACTCTCTATGGGTTCTCGTCTCATTCATTCCTGGCCTGGCCAGTGGTATGTACACTGCAAATGTCTCAGAAGGAGATGAATGTGGGTGACCAGCCTAATAAATGGGGACAAAGGGCAGAATATATGAGGGTTGGCGGGGATGGCATCCAAGATCATCTCCCCGTCTTACGCTCCTTAGTCTAATCACATTTCCAGCACCCCCTTTTGCAAGGTAAGGTCACGTATTCTCAGGTTCTGGGAATTAGGGTGTGAACATCTCTGGCGTGTGCCGTTATCCTGTCTATCACAGCCTTTGAGGAGCCACTGTGGAGATGGGCTCGGAGAAAGGAGAGAGCGAGGGGGGAGGTGGGGAGGGCTGCTGGGGGGTCGTGTCCATCTGACCCCTGTGCAGGAGAGGGGGAAGGAAGGGGGTCTCTACAAGAAGGGTTTCAGGTACTTCTAAGAAAGTGTCATCCAGACCAGCAGAGACTCCTTGGGTCGAAGTTGCCTGGCAGAGGAATCCGGGGCCTTTCGGGAATGGGACACTGCCTCGGCCTGCCTGCTAGGCTCAAACCCCAGCTGGAGCAGCTTGTGGGAAGTGCAGCCTCGGTGCAGGCCTGGAGACCGAGTCAAAGTGCAGCAGCTGGGGCCAGCAGTCCTGATGCAGGAGACACGTGATTCCCGAGCAGGCATCATGCGCCCAGCGACCTGCGGCAACCCTCGGCTCCCAGAGGAGGAGACGGAGGCTCCCAGAGCGGAGAACGCTCAGCCAGGAGGAGGCAAGGGCAGGGTCTGAACTTACGCCCCAGCCTCCCATGTTCTTCCTGGACAATCTTGATGGGAACACTCCGTGCCCAGGGCCATAAACAACAATGCCCACCATGTTCCTAAGTCTTCCCTTACTGGGATCTGGGAGGGCTCCGGGTGCTGGGAGACAGATGGGAAGTGATGAGGCTCCCAGACAGAAGAGCACCATTATTGGGTCTTCATGGTGCAAATAACCGCAGCAGCACGTGGGGTGGGCCCGGAGGATGGATGGTGTTGCCTGCCTCCCTGGCTGCACCAGACCTGTCTCTGACCTTCCTCGGGGAATGTGGTCCTTGCCAGGAGGCCACCTCTGTCACCTCTGCTGCATCCGGAGAGGGCACTCAGGGGCAGGGCACACCGACTTCTACTAAAGTATTCTCTCCATTTTACAGCAGAGGAAACTGAGTCCAGGCTCAATGGGAAGGACCTCACTGAGGACGAGAACCAGATCGGATGTTCCTTTACAGTCCAGCAGTCAGCTGAGGGGCAGGGTCTAGGTAAATCAGTGATGAAGAGGAAAATTCTAATAATAACCAAGACAGTCAGCACCCTGTCTGGTCCACAGCAGCCTGTGAGGTGGGTGCCATTCCCATTTTACAGATGTGAAAGCCAGCAGTCCAAAGGAATTTGCCGGAGTACATGAGAACACAAGAGGTGGGGCTGGGATTTGAACCTAGGTCCAGCTCAGCCCAGGCCCTTGTATTTTTCTTTTTCACACCATGTTGCCTCCTTCCTAGTGCTTTGATCTCCTTGCCTTTGACCTCTCTGTGTTAAAAGTGGAGCTTGGAGCCTGTGCTGTGGGATGAGTATTTCTAGTTAAAACTCGGAATGGTGGACGTGACCGCTCACTGAGCATTTGCTCTGTGCCAGGCATCCCTAGCATTAGCTGAAACTGGATGTAGTCTTATTGCCCCCAAACTGCAGAGGAGGGAAGCCGAGGCTCCCGAGGTTTCCTTCTCTTACCAAGGCTACACCTCTAGTGAGGACAGGGTCAGCCCCACCCTGCCCCCCCACATCACTCATGCTTTCTCCTGCTCCCTTTTCGGTTTTCTTCCGAAGATGGAAGGGAGGATGTAGGCTTGGGGCTCCTGGGAGAGACCAGACCAGGCGTTCTCTAGGGGCCTCTCTCCCCACAGCCCATCTGTGGGTCTGGAAACCAGCAACCAGGTGTTCAGTGTCCATGGAGCAGGCCCCAGCTGTGGACCTGGAAGCTTCAGGCCTCCTTGGCTGACCTCGTGGAGCTGGAGGGCCACTCTCGGTGACAGGTTCAGCCTGAGGTCAGCCACGGGCTGGGGAAGCACTTGTGCAAGGGTGAGGGTTAGCAGGAACCTTCTGGATTCGTTGCCCCTGGGCTGGGGGCATCCCACTGATGCCCACTCTCCAGTGCCCCAACACCCACGTGTGCTGGGGTCATTCTGGAACTGATTTCCCAGGCCAAGCAGGATGTCTCAGCTGACTGGCTGTGTGACCGGGGAAGGTCACTTACCGTCTCTGCGCCTTAAACAGCCTCATCTGTAAGGAGGGGCCAGACTGGTGGGATCATCTGTCTCCCACAGCTTGTCTGGCCCCAAGGGGCCTGGCCCAGAGCCCAGGAAGGCGAATTGGCCCCTGCCTCGAGCCATTTCCAGCCTTTCCCAGCCTGTGGACAAGGGATCTCCCTGTGCCACGTGCAGTATCTGTGCCTGTAAAATGGGTTTCCCTGCAGCACCTGCCTTGTGGGTTGTGCGAAACCTCGGCAGGGACCACACTGAGTGAGTGGAAGCACAGCATCCTGGGGAAACCCACCCGCTGAGGGCGGCCGACAGGGGCAGCCAGGTGGAAGGCCGAGGCCCAGCTGTGCCGGTTTGGGTTTGCGGCCAGGTGTCCTGCTGTGTGCAGTGCGGCTGGAGTAACTCAGAGATTCTGCGAGGGCATGGAAATAGAGCAAACAGCAGAACAGATTCTGAAACACCCTCCTCTTCCATCTCCCCCTCCCCTTCCTCTCCTTCCTCCTTGTCCCTCCTCCCTTCTGCAGCTCCTTCTCCCCCCACTTCCTCCTCTTCTGTCCCCTTTTATTCTCCCTCCCCTCCCCCAGCCACCTGTGGAAAAGGGAGGGGTGACACCAGCAGTGTCCTGGTCCTGTGAGTGGGCTCCCCAGTGTAGGGGGCATTGGGAAGAGGCACCCGAGGGACCCCCCTCCACCACCCCCCTTGTTGTCTTGGCCCAGGGGTAGGAGAGGAGGGTGAGGGATGGGCCCTTCCACTCCCCGCAGGCACTTGCCAGCAGGAAAAGGTGCTCTTCCCCATAGGCTGTGCCTCACCTGTCCCCACAGGCATAACCATGGGGTGCCACAGAGGTCCCCTGTCAGACCCTGGGCCTGTTGCTTCATCTCTCTGGGCCTCTGTTTCCCTCCCTGAGAAAGAAATAGTGAAATCTGCCTGGTGGGGGTGGGGGGAGGCTGTTGTCGTGAGTGAATGAGATGAAGGTGATTTGGAGGGGTTCCTAGGGATCCTGGACCTCTCAGTGGGACCCAGAGGTTCATTCTGGTTCACCAGAAGTAGGGGCCCTGTGGGAACTGGGATGCTAGGCTTCTCATCTCTGAAGCCTCTAAATAAGCTTTTATTGAGGTGAACTTTAAATTTCCCGAAGCCATGGAAACTCTCGCCACCCTAAAGACTTCAGTCTTACCCTTCAGGGCAAGGGTAGTGGCGACCCAGCCTGGCCCAGTGGAGGGGTCTCAGCACCCCGGCTCTCTCCCCCTGGGGGAGAGAGGGCAGGTGGCTTCTGTTGGCTCCGCTGTAGTTCTTGAACTATGACAGCGTTGCCCAGCCCTCTGCAATGGGGCTAGCTTGTGGGACTTGACCTCAGCCGCCTCTTAAACTTCAGTGTGCCGGGGAGTCACTGGGACATCGAGTTAAAGTTCAGGTTCAGACTCAGCTACGTGGTTTGTGGGGCCCAGTGCACACTGACTTCGAGGGCCCCTTGTTCAAAAATTAATCAAAAGAATTTCAAGACATGGGCAGCAGAGCATGGGGCCCTGAGGAAGTGCATGGTCTCGTGCCCATGAAGCTGGCCCAAGAGTCTGCATTTCTAATACCCTCCAGGTGGGCTGCTGCTGCTGGCCCAGGGCTACCCTTGGAGGACTCGGGTTTGGGGTGTCGACGGCAGTCTGGGGGTGCAATAAGTGTTCAGCTGGTATGAGGAGACACCAGGTCTGGTCCTCTGTCTGCCATGTGATCTTGGACAACTGCCTTGGTCTCTCCGAGTGTCAGCCTCTCCAACTAGAAGGCCAGAGGGTCTTGATGGCCTTACAGCCACCTCCCCTCTGGCACTCTGTGCCACAATGAAACCCCCAAACTCTCCCCTTCAAACCACTGACCAACATAAAATCACCAGAGCCCCCTCACCCACCCTGCCCAGTGGGAGATGGTTTTTAAACAAAGCCCACCTTCCTTTGAAGCCTGTTGACTTTATGCATTCCCGAGCCCACAGCCCTGCCTGTGGTTTCCCTGCCAAGCCACCATCTCAGATAAACAAATGGCGAAAGCCCAGCAAATAAATAAGCAAATCCCTGCCACACCCCACCAAATCCCACCTCCCTTGGCATCTTTTCAGAACAAGTGTTCTGGTGACAATGTCGAGACATCGGGGGCCCTGCGGGGAGGAGGGGGCAGTTGGGTGACTGGGGAGGACAATTGGAATAAAATGAGGTCAGACCCCCAAGAAGGGCCGCCGGCTTTAATCCCATAATGGAAGTCGGGGAGGATTTTGCCTTCGAAGTCTCCCAATGGGCTTCTGTCGTGAAGACAACAAGCGCTGTACATGGATAAAGTGGCTTTTAGAACTATTAGAAAGTGGGTGTGCTGGGAATGGGGCGGGGGGCGGGGGGCCAGGATGGGAAAATTAAAATTCTGCTGCTGCCCAAGGTTCCTGGGCTCCAGCTCGCCGCGCGAGCATCGATCTGTTCCAGCATTTGACTTTCAACCATGACAAAACTGTGGGCAAATTAATTGTTCTCCAGGATATTAAGCATCAGACTCCATTAATCCTTTCTGAGTGAGATGCCTGCTGCATACTAATTGGGAGGGTTCCGGGCGGCCATGGGGTCTTTTCCCTGCCCACAGAGGCCCCACTGGGTCCCACCTTTCTCTGTCTCCCCGGGTGTGGGCGCTAAAGGCTGAGTCCCCCTCCCTTGCCTTGTGCTCGCTTTGTTTCCCTTTGTGGCCAAGGACAGAGGGGGGACAGGTGGGCCCAACCTGAACCTCTCCTCCCCCGCCTGGGCGTCTTCCTGCAGAGAAGCTGTGGGACTGGTGGCGAGATTGTTTTATGCAAATTCCAATATCTGTATGCAGGCACAGCCATGAGGATGAACGCAAGAAATAATTACCAAATTATGCACGTTGAGTTGGTTTTCCTGAATCCCAAGCCCTTAAAAGGAAAAGCAAAAACACAGCAACAGCAACTTGCGTGTGTAAAACAGACAGAACCCTACAGCTCCGGTCCAAGAATAGGAGGCGGGCTGCTGCTCCGGCTGAGGGTCTCCCTGGGGGTTTTGAGGGAGATAAAGTGAAGGGTCTTGGCTGTCACCAAATGGCAAGGTGTCCTAGAGCAAGTCACTTCCTTTTCTGGAGCATCAGTTTCCCCATCTGCAGAAGGAGAGGAAGGCAAGAGGTCTGATGATGCCATGTCTTGAAGTGTGGGTGGAGATGTGGTTGGGAGGACCCAGTGAGCTCTGGCAGGGCTGACCAGATGTACCCAGCAGGGCTCTGTGGGGACAGGGAGGACCCCTGGGTTGTCCCCTTGCCCTGCAGATTTCCTGTCTCATTTTCAGTGGCAACATCCATCTTATATCCATAGGGTTGCGGGCCATCAGCTCCATGGGGTTGCATGCCACCAAAATGTCACCCCGTTTTGCAGACTAGCTCAGAGCAGCAGAGGGGCCAAGCCAAAGTCTTGCCCTGTAGGCAACAGAAGGACTGGATGTCTTATCTGTTCCCCCACCCTGGGACAAATCTACCCTTTTCAACGCCAAGATACCTTTCCTGGTTAGCGCTTCTTGCTTTCCTCCTACGTGATGAGAACCCAGTACGCACAGAACAGGGTGCACTTCTTGCCTCCTACGG
The DNA here is from genome assembly GCA_004027475.1 of Anoura caudifer. Taxonomy (NCBI): domain Eukaryota; kingdom Metazoa; phylum Chordata; class Mammalia; order Chiroptera; family Phyllostomidae; genus Anoura; species Anoura caudifer. The sequence continues at coordinate 590,872 of PVKU01000017.1, read as the reverse complement.
TCTCAGCTCTGCCTGGAACATCCCGAACCCAGAGAATTCACCTAGGGTCAGACCCCAGTTTAGAGAATCCCAGATCTAATCATGAAAGTAGGCTAGAGTCACCTCTACCATCATGGCCACCGGCATCTGTTCACACCATGGGGCATTTTGTGCTCTTTCCATGTGGCATCCATCCCAACAGTTTCTCACAACCACTCCAAAGGTGGGTCTTACAACGATCACTATTTTCCATGTCTGGAAACAGAGGCTCAGAGAGGCTACACCACTTGCCCATGGTCACACACAGCAAGTCAGTGACTATATTAGGATTCAAACTGCCTCTGTCTGACTTCCCAGCCCACGAGAGATACTATAAAGGTATCTTATGTTCAATTCCTCTGTCCCCTTGTCCTGAGGGTGGGGCAGGCTCGCCTGACTGCCCCCACACTGGCTCCGCTGCTCCCCATTTCTCCCATGATGCCTTTTCAGACCGCAATGGCCCGCAAGGACAGCGTGCCAGCCACTTGCTAACTGAGCGGATATTTATGCCTCTGCAAATACCACACACGCCTTCTGCATGATTTGGAGCTAAATGCAGTGTTACTTAATTAATGCGCATGTAACACACGAGAATATTACACCTATTAGAACTCTCAGACAATTAACACTCCCAGGGCCCCTGCCGCCACCAGCCACCATATCCCACAGACAAAGGCTCCAAAATTGCCCCTGTGCTCAATTAGTTGCCCAGGGAAATGCTCTGTCTGCTTCATATTTTGTGCATAAAAGTTTCTACATGCTATGCTACCGGCGCTAATGGGTCATTAAATATTTTTAATTTCCAGCTTCCCCAAACCCCAAGGGACTCGTTGTCTTTCTTGTTTTGACTGTTTATAAGAAAAAACAAAAGTCACCACTTCCAGGGAGCACCCGCTGATTGCTTCAGCCTTTTTCAGGCACTTTTCTCCACCAATATCCCCCAGCAAGCCTATGTCCCCTTGTTACTCATTCTCCAGCAAGCTGATGAGATGGCTGCAGGTGCATGCTTGGTTTTCCCTCCGGGTGCTTCTTGGGACCTACTCACACATAAACTGACCCTGGGGTGCTTATCATAGGGTCTACTGCTGAGACCCCTCTCAAGCAAAGACTTTCGGGGGTTAGGGGCAGCAGGTGGCTCTGGGCTCCCAGATTGGGGCACCCCTAGAATCTTCCTAAGTAGCACCCCCCCTCGTAGTCCCCATGCCCCACCTGCTCAGGCCTCAGGGATTAGGAAGGTCCCCAGAGCTGCCTGTCAGATCCCTCCCCAGACACTGTTTTCAAAAAGGATTAAATAAATACGTCCAGCAGAGGGGGAGCCCCGGCTTCCACTGCCCGCTGGCGGGAAATTAAATAATGTTCATTTCTGTCGCTGTGAGCCGGAACAAGGCTGGTCGAGCCTCGGGGCCGAGCCGGGAGGCGGCCACGATTGGCAGCTCGTGGCAAGCCCTAAATCAGAGGAGCCGATGAAATTTCTAATAGCAGGAGCACGACTGGCATCAGCGGATAAATAAAGTTCCCCTCTTGAAAGGCAGCTTATTCCAGCCTGGCCGCCAAGGATATTAAGCCTGTGGCCAGGCTGGATCCAGGCCAGAAGCCAGCTGGGCCCAGGAGGTGAGCCTTTCCCCAGCAGAGACCTGCTGCCCCTGAAACAGTCCCCGGGGGCGAACTCCTGGGTGTGCCATGCCCTGAGCTGCGTGGGTTTGCATTTGCAACTTGAAAGCCTTAATTTGTAGGGTAGGTTTTATTATTCCCACTGCCTAGATGAGCAAAGGCTCAGAGAGGTAAGGCGGCCTGACCGAGGTCACGCAGCTGGTCAAAGGTCCCTTCCTGTATCTTCCTGTATGTAGAGTGGAAGAGAGGAGGGGTTCAAAGCTGGGTCTGATTCCACACTCTATGGGGCTAAAAAAAGGCCCACACCATCCCACTCAGGATCTGCAGCCCTTTTCCAGCCTGCTCCTTGCAGAGATGAGCCAGCCCTGTCTGCCAGGGACCCGCAAGCCAGTGGGGGTGGGGAGGCATGTCTACAAATAACCCTCATGATCCCTTCACCTTGGCTCCAGTCTAGCTGAGTGACGGAGCCCTTGGACCCTGGAACCAGACTGCCTGGGACCGAATCCCGTCTCCACCACACTAGCTATGTGGCCTTGGAAAAGTCACCTAAGTTCTCTGGGCCTCAGCTTCCCCAGCTGTAGAATGGGGATAATAACATCACCTGCCTGCCTTCTGGGGTGGATGTGAGACTCCAGGGAGATGGTTTTTGTAGAGGGTCTGGCAGAGGCCTGGCACCGGTGCCTTTAAACATGTGCTTTCATTTCTTACCGTTCATTCATTCTTTCATCTGTCCGTCATGCATCCATTCATTCTCTGCAGCGGCCACAGTGCGTGGCACTCGATCAGTGCTCTCTCTTTATTTAATATCCTATAATTAGACATGTCACTGTGGTGCTGGGACACTGGCAGGGACAGGGTAACCTGGCAAGTTGGGGGTCCAAGCCCTCACGATCCTACGGCATAGAAGGTCTCAGAGAGATACTAAACCAGTCTTCATAGAAGTAATAGGGGTCAGAAGGGGAATATTCAGGGCTTTGTGAGTGCAGTCTGTGGTCCCAGGTGCACTGGGATCAGAGAGGGCTTCCTTAGAAGGACTCCTGTCCCCTAGGCCTGTGGGTGAGGGGAGAGGCCTCCAGGCAGCAGGAATAGCACGGACAAAGGCCCTGAGTCAGGGAGGAACACCAGGGGCAAGTCCTGTGAGCCCCTCCGTGGGCCAGGCTGCAGGGGTGGTGAGGAAACTAGGAGGGCATGACAGTGCTCAGGGTCCTGCCTGCCTATTTCACACACGGGCAAAGTGAGGCCCCAAGGCCATCTAGCAGGGAGACGAGGGCCAGAGCCAGGATGGGTTCTGGGTAAGTGCCCTTCCAGTCCAGGGCTCTCGTCGTAGGAGGATGAACTCACTCCAGCTGGGAGGTGGTCAAGCAAAGTGGTGTGCATGTCTCGGCTCAGCGAATTCTGCCAACAGCCCCAGCATGTGGGTCCACGTAACAGAGGAGGAGGCTGGAGCTCGGTGCGTTCCACCCCAGCTCCCAGTGAAGGAGCTGGGACCTGAACCAGGAGCCAAACGCTAGAATCTGTGTGCAAGCCCCGGGGAACGGGTGGACACTGAAGAGTATGGGTGTGGGGGACAGCCAGAGGCATGTTGGCCCCTCAGGCACAGGTTTCCCCTCCGTAGTTCTTCTTGAGCCGGGAGTATCCCTCAGGCCCAGCCACTGCCAGGGACAGACACCCAGGTCCTTCCCCTGTTCTTTCTTCCTCCCCATTGTCTTCGGATTCTGGTTCCATTTCAGCATCTGACTTCACGTGGCCTGGGCCTTTTTGTGCAAAACCGCAAAGCCCTTTTCTTTGTGATTATAATTTTTTTTTGAATCCAAAATCTCTTGACAGGAAAATCGGTGCTGGAGGTTGGAGAAGCTTATTTCCTTCTCCATGCGAAAGCCATTACCGGGCTGTCCGGGCCGGAGCCCACGCCTGTGTGCACGCAGACGGCCCAGCTCCCTTCCCCGCGCCCTGGAAAAGTGCGTCCAGCTGTCAGCCTGGAGCCGGCCCGTCGGAGGTAATGCAAACCAGGCTGTGCTTGGAAGCAGCCTTTAATCAGGGCTCGGTCCGCCCAGCCCAGCCCTGCTTCCCTCAGGTGCCTGCTCCTTCACTCAGGGTGGGGGCTCCTTCGTGGTGGCTGCAGGGACCCTGGGGCCTGGGCCTGGCGGTCCTGGGGGAGGTCAGGGAAGCTGCTTCCCGGCTGGTACAGGTCCCTCAGGGTTGGCTTGTCTCTGGAGCCAGGGCTAAGGGATTTGGCAAAGGCAGTGCTGATGCTGATTGGGGCAGAGAGGCAGAGGGCACCCTCTGAAGGTGAGTGTGGGGACAGGTTGGGTGGGTAGGGAAGGAAGGTGCAGGGGAGAGAGCAGGGGGTCTCAGTGGGGAGAGAGAGGGAGAGAATTGAGAGTGTTGGAGGAGGAGTGGGAGAGGCAAGGAAGTGGAGAAATGGAGAAAGACAGAGAGAGACACACAGAAAAAGAATAAAGAGGGAGAGGGGAGAAAGGAAGACACAGGGAGGGACCTAGGAGAAGGGGTCAATCGAGGAAAGACTGAAGGAGAGAGTGAAGAAAATGGAGAGCAATAAAGAAAGAAAGAAGATCAAGTAAGTAAGAGTGAGAGAAAAGTGAAAAAGATCCTGAGATTATTTTCCAGAAGTCTGATGGGAGGTGGCTGGAATCTGGGGCCTGGGTTTGGTTCACACGCCGGCTCTGCGACCTTGATGAATTTCTTCCTCTCTCAGACCTAGTCTCCGTATAAGTGAGATGAGTGTGCCGGCGCTTGTGGTCTCCAAGGCTCCTCCAAGGAAGACTAAGGAGGGTGGAAGCTGGGTGGGAAGAGGCGCACGTATGGTGCTTGCATGAGGAAGTGCATCATTTTGTCACGGAGTCGGCATCTTTCACAGCCCAGGAAAGGGAAGGGTTTCGCAGCCCCACAGGCGTGTGCTGCAAGTGCTTCGGAGAAAGTGTGATTTCTGTATTGACTTTGGTGCTGCTCCTGACATCTAGCAGCGAGAGATTAGCCGTTTCGAAGGGGGTTGTGCATGTTCACACTCACCGTGGGTGACACTCCCACCCCAAGGCTCCACAGCACCTGCAGTTCCCTACTGTCCCAGGGGGCTGGATGCTGGCCCCAATTAGGGAGACCCTCTAAGAGCTGTTATGGCTCCTGGTGCCTTGGGTTGTACCTGCCGTCACCTGAAATGGCCCAGCCAGACCCTGCCATCTCCCTTGGGGCCAGCCTTCAGGACCCAGAGAATCCAAGTCTAGGATGGTCCTGAGGATGAGGAGGGCAGTGAGATGTGGAACAGGGAGTCCGAGGTGGGAGCCCCAGTTGCCACCCCAGCTCTGAGCGCCTCTTCCTCATGAAGGTCACTCGTGACCTGAGTCTAGCGAGGCCCATGGACTGCCTCCCACAGCTGCGGTCGGGTGAATGCAGGGCTTCTCTGACCTCGCCCTCCTGGGCCCCTCACCCCTGCCCAAACCCCTGCTCTGTCCTGCTTGTGGTCGTGTCCCATACCTCTAGCTGTGAGCTGGGAAAGAGGAGAGCCATGCCTATCTGCTCCCCTTGTAACCCAGTGCCCAGCACATAGTAAGGGCCACCAAACACTAGCACCCACCTGTTGTGTCACCTCCCCCTTGTCACTTTAGGATCCAAGAATGCCCATGCCTACCTACCCCCAACTTGGAGACACAAGGCCAGGGTTACATCCCAGTCCCTCTCCACTGTCCCTCTGTGAGCCTTTAGGGGCAACACTTGGGGCCTCAGTCTCTCCATCTGTAAAACGGGTCTAGGCATGCCTGTGTTCCCGACTTTTCCTGGTCATGGAGAGGATAGGGAAAGGTGGTGGTCAGTCTGAGGTCCAGGGGGCTTGCTGTTGCTGCTTACAGCAACACTAGGTCTGAAGTCTGCAGGCCGGGGTCTGGGCCCAGGCTGGCCACTGAGGGTCAGTGGGATACAGGGCAGGACAGTTTCCTGCAGGGGCATCAGATTTCCCATCTGTGACTGGTCCATCTCATGGTGTCTCCTGGTGTCCAGCTCCCAGTTGTCCACTGGCTCCTGACTCTGGCCCCACGGCCTCAGCTGCCTTTTATGTTCTTATCTTCCCGTCTGTTTGGCAGCCTTGTCCCTGTCTCTTGTCCTCTCCACTGCACCGCCGCCCCCCAGCCCCAAATTCATCCTTAGTAGAGGTCATGAAAGGGGGAGGGATCTCCCCTGCCTGCCTGGCGGGGCTTTATCTGTAATCTAATGCTGGCCCCAGGGACAAGGGGTCAGGGCACTGCCGGAATGAAACAGGAGGCTCTCTAGTCAGAGTCCTGGCAGCGGAATTGGGGGAAGGGGACCTTGTTAGGGTAAAAGACAGTGGTAGGAGGGTCTCTGCTCCCCAAAGGGGGAGGTGCATCTTCGTCTCCAGGCCTGTCTGCGCCATAGTTGTATAACTTGAGGCAGATCATTCCACTTCTTGAAGCCTCAGTTTCCTCCCCAGAAAAATGGGGTTGGGAGGATCCAGTGAGCCCTTGTATTCCTCCTGTGGCTTGATGGGGCCTCAGCTCTTACATTCCACTAGCAATGATGGTGACACCGGAGTCCAGAGAGCTGAAGTCCCAGCCAGGAAGAGGACTGGCTGGGGTTTAAAACCAGTCTTATACGTCTGCAGGGCCATGCAGGTGCTTTCCACAGTGGGCTTGTGGAAGTCCAAAGTCAAAGTCCCAAGCCAGGCTTCTCCTTCTTTCTAGGAAGAGGGTGAATTATCTCCCACCAGATAAGGGGCTCTCCTCTAGGCTGCCACACCTCTTCCTTTGGCAGCTCACAGCTTAGCCAAGAAGGTGACACTTGCAAAGGAGTTTTGCAGAAATTACCAACATAAAAGAGGCAAGGAAGGGCATTTTGGCAGTGGGAACAGCATGTGCAAAGGCACAGAGTCATAAAACTGGATGGCATTTGTGGAGAAAGGTGTGGTAGTCCTGTGTGTTGGAATGAAGGTTACTTGAGGCAGCAAAGTATGAATATGTGTCTGGGGAGGCAGGCTAGGCTGGAGTGCATTTTTGGCTGTTGGTGGGTGGTTTGAAGCAGACTCCATTTTAGGAAGTTCTTACCAGGGGACTGGGTGGATATGCAATCAGCAGGGACAAGTCTGGCAAGGGAGACTACATATTTCAGAGATAGGGAGCTATGGGAACAATCCAAGCGTGAGAACCAGGTGTTCAGGTGAGTCAAGTCCAAGTCCCAAGACATTCAAAGGTGGAAATACAGCACAGCACCTGTAAGTGTGAAGGGTGATGAGAGAAAGAAGAGCAATGCCCAGATTTCTGGTTGGGGCCACTGGGTGGAAGGTGGGAGCTCCAATGAGATGGGGCTTCAGTAGGCAGAATGAGGGCAAAGAAAGTGAGTTCAGCTGAGCGCATCTCAAGTCCGAGGAGGTGGCAGGTGTATCAGCTATCTATGACCATAATAATGCTGAGTAACACACAGCCATTAAAAGCTCAGCAGATTTCCGTGGTCAGCATCTATTCAGCTCACGTGTCCATGGGGTTTGGCTGCTTGAGGCAGGGCTTGGTTGGCCATGGCTGGGCTCACTCCAAGTCCTGCGGTGGGCTGGGCTGCCAGCTGACCTAGGCTTGTGTCACCTGGCAGGAGTGGGGATGAGGCTCAGCTCCATGCATCCCATCTTCCAGCAGGCCAGCCTAAACATTTTCTCATGACGTCGGTGAGCAAGCCCAATCATGCAAGTGCCTTTAAAGCCTCTTTTTGCCAGCGTGCCATTGGCCAAAGCAAGTGGCTAAGTCTGGAGTTAGAGTGGGAGGGCTCTGCATGGTCACTGGGTCAAGAGCATAGATATAGGGAGGGGCAATGAGTTGTGGCCAATAGGAGGGCAACATCCAGAACTGGAGGTCTGAGGCTATGTCATCCATAGGAGGGGTAGGGGCTGCCCAGGCCAGTGGTGCGGCTGAGAGGGAAGCTGAACCCCTGGGTGATCCTCTCTGCCCCTTCGACTCCCAACCCTCTTCTGCTGTCTCATGGGAGAGAAAACCTCTGAGTTCAAGAGGCCCATGGAGGCCTCATCTGGCATGTGCATAGTAGGTGCTCCACAAAATACCAGTGGAAGGAACATGGCCAGGTAGCCTGGGGGATTAACCCCTTGTGGGTCAGCAGGTCAGCTCTGGGGCTGGTGTGCACCGTGGGAGGCTATGGAAACTGGCGTGACCCACTGAGGAAACGCCCACCTCAGGCCCCGCTATGAACGAGGGCACCTTTTCAGACAAGAGTGGAATTTGACCTGAATGACCTCACTAGTTATTTCCAAGGTGCCAGACCCTTCTGATATTTCTCATTCCATCCTCTCAACAGTCCCAGGAGGGATGGAGGGCCAGGAGGGGCAGCCAAGCCTAAGGTCACGTGGCTGGTAAAATGGCAGAGCTTAGAGTCCGGTCCGAGATCCTTAAACTTTGGCTTCTCCCGCTGCAGCCCCTGGCCCAGAGCTGGGTGGCTTCCTCCTTTGTTGTACAGCATGAAATCCGTGGTTCGCCAGGGGAGTGTTTAGTCAGGCTTCATGCCTGGATGACGACCCCCCACAGAGCCACCCAGCCCTCCCCTCAGCCGAGACCAAGCTCCTTGGAGGGTATTTTTTTTTTTAAGGCAAGAAACAGCAGGAAAATCTCTCTCTCCTGCTGCTTCTTGTACTTCCTTTATAGTTTCCTTTGTTCTATATTTAATTTTTTGTTTTAAACCCAGTTGAAGAGAGATGGGCGCATCACCAATGGTTACTGATTTATTATTTATGGCGAATCATACATTGCTTTAATCGCGTCTTCTGTCCTTTTCCTGTTCTACATAGCTGAAGGACAACCCAAGGAAATCGTCCCAGACATCAGAGGCTCTTGGCGACATTTCTGTTCCCTTCTACATGGCAACCTGTTGGAATGAAAACAGACTCACTTTTTGGGGGTGTGCTGGCTCTAGCTTTTCTCACAAGGGCAGGGATATGACCCTGGGCCTCAGCTGAGTGAGTGGAATGAGCCCAGGTAACCTCTCCTTGGTGATGTGGCTTGACCCTTGGGTGATGCTGAGGGGTGTCTTGAGGCTGCTTGTCAGCCCAATTGCTAAATGGCCCCCAAACTCTGTGCCTTCTCCTCATTCTGGGTTCTCCTTCCACACCCAAAGAACCTCAAAACTTGCTTTGAGGAGCAGCTTCCTGTTGCAGCCCCCTCTGCAACACTCACTGCAAAATAGCAGCTGTCTTCCACAACAATTGTACAAATAATAATAATACCAATTCACAGCTCCTAAGGTCTGACATTTATTGAGAGCTTTGCTCTCAATTTGTAGACAAATGCCAAGTGCTTTCTTGAATCATCTTAATCAGACTCAGCCCCTTGGAATGAGTTCTTTCCTGATTCCAACCTTACAGGTGGGGCTACTGAGACCAGTGGAGGTGAGAAACTTGCCCCGGGAAGTGGGGGAGCTGGACTGGAACCTGGCGCTGGCTTGAAAGCCTGAGCTAGGGGTCTATCCTGCCTCCAGGAGGGAACTGGAGGAATCCGGAGGGACTCGGAAGTTCACTGTCCATGTGCCTAGTACCTGGACGCTGGGCTGTGGGGCCGGGTGGGCTTCTTCCCTTGTACACCATCTAGCACAGGGGTTGGGAGGGCTCCTTGTCCCAGGGCTCTGTCCAGGGCGTTGCTCGAACAGCCGTGTCTGCAGTCAGAGAATTAGGTGATCGAAGCGGCAAGATGATTAGATTTACATTTCCAGAATCTCAAACAGCAGCATAGAGCGAAGCCCTTCACAGACAGCTGGAATCCAAATCTCACAAGAATCTTCCAAAGGGCAGATTCATGTGCCAGGTTAAAGATGGCTGCAAATTCTTTGCCAATCCTGCCACCAAGAAGCAGGGTCAGTACGTCTCCTTGTGAACCTGGGCTGGCTCGTAACTTGCTTTGATCAATAAGAAGTGCTGAAAGTAACATTCTGGAACTTCCGAAGCTAGGTCAGATGATGCCCTTGCTCCAGGCACTCTGAGCTGCCATGTTGTGAGGAAGCCCAAGCCCCATGCAGAGGCCCTGGAGGAAGAGATGCCTGTGGGGACAGAGACAAGTCAAGTGGTCCTTGGGGCCACACGTATGGGTGAAGAGGCCATTTTGGGAGTGGGCCCTCCAACCCTGCAGCTCCAGCTGCTGCCTCTCAGATGAGAAATGAACCTTCTCCAGCTAAGCCCTTCCAGAGCTCCTGACCTGCAACACGGTGAACAAGGTCAGATGGTTGTTTAAACCAGCAGCTTTGCAGGTAGTGGGTCACCCAGCCAAAGGTAACTAAAACAGTGCATATCCTTATGCATTTTGAGAGGTGAGACAGCAGCCCGTGAGAGGGGAAGGGACTGTCTGAGTCCCATGAGTAGCATCAGAGCTCAGGGCAGCCCGGCCCCCAAGGCTGTGCGTCCGTCACTCTAGAAACTTACAGCTTCTTCGCACGCGTTATTGTAGATCATCGGAAAATCGAGATAAGTCAAAGGGAAGTGATCCATCTTTGTCAACACCCTTGGCAAACAGCAGCGACCACTGCTGGCTGTCCTCGCTCCGCCTCTGCTGCCTGCGAGATACTAAATGATTGATTGAAATACGGAGATCCTGCAGATACCCACAGAGCTTGAAATCTCTCACCGAATGACTTTAATTTTTACATTTAGCTGAAGTAAGTGCAAAGATAGGCAGGGTTGGGGGAGAGGAGTTGGGCCTTCAACTCACTGCTACGGATTGAATCGCACTCCCTACCCAAATTCATACGGGGAAGCCCTAACCCCCCAGTACGATGGTATGTTATTTGCAGATGGGCCCTTTGGAAAGTTAATTGCAGTTCGATGAGGTCATCAGGGTGGGGCCCCTGATGGGATTTGTGCCCTGATAAGAAGAGATACTGCAGTGCTTGCTCTTCCCCCCCTCCTCACCTCCCACCCTGCGAGGACCCGGTGAGAAGGCAGCCGCGTGTAAGCTGGGAGGAGAGCCCTCCCCAGAACACAACCCTGCGGGCACCCCGATCTCAGACTTCCAGCCTCCAGAACTGTGAGAAATAAATTTTGTGATTTCAGCCACTCAGTCTATGGTCTTTTGTTATGGCAGCCCCGGCTGACTAAGATGCTCATGGAGCGTCTTAGGGTGCCCTGAGGGTCACATCTGTTGGCGTACCCATCCTTACCTTGGCCCTGCCAGGCATGTTTATGTAAGTTTCTCCCCCATTTCACAGTGGAGAGAACTGAGGTTCAGGGAAGGAAAACATCACACTGAGAGGCCAGTGAGAGGGCTATAATTTGGACCCACACTTCTGTACCAAAGGGGCCACCCCAAGCCACTGCTTCCCAAACTGGGCTCCTCAGAACACCAGTCCTAAGGGCTCCTGTGCACAATTAAACTTGGGAAACGCCATACCCATCAGCTCTCTCTGGATGGTCAACAAATATGAACGCAGCAGAGGCACTGACAAGTTCTGCAGGAATAAGATCTGCCTTCAGAGAGTTTACATTCTCTCATTTTAAAAGGAGAGGGTAAATGCAGAGACCCTGAGAGGTGGCTGTGAGGATTACAACCGTGGGCACGTATTACGGATTCACCATGCGGTGGACCTTTGCTGAGCTCTTTATATGCATTTACTTCCCTTAAATGACATGAGAGGAGGTGATGAATGTGAAATCCCTTCACAGCACAATGTAACATGACTTCTTGTCACCAGGGTGGTGGCTGAAACCCTGGGTGCTGGCAGTGAACAGGCCCTTCAGGGACTCTGGGAAAAAGGGCTCTGGGTTTGGTGCCCAGGTAATGGGGTGATGTGGGCACAAGGAGGAGTAAAAAATGACAGAACAAAAACCAAAAGATTTTGCTGAGATTGGCAGGCTATGGGCCACCTTTTCCTCCTCTCTGTTGTGGAGAGTTCCATGGTCTTCTGTGCTCTGACCTTTTACGAAATGCATTTCACCAGGAGAAGCTAGAAAGGGAAATTTCCCTATGTCTATCAGGAATCTTTGGTTGTAAAAAAAAAAAAAAGAAGAAGAAGAAGAAGAAGAAGAAGAAGAAGGAAACTTAGTTTAAAGTGGCTTAAACCCAAAGAAAGGAATTCACTGACTTTTGTTGCTGAGAAGCTATGCAGATAGGGTTCAGGTCCAATTTGATCCAGAGGCTCCCTTCATGGTGGCAGCTATGGCCTCAGCAGGCCTTGCATCCTCCCACCATCTAAAAGTCAATGAATGACCCCTTGGCAACCCTCACTTAAGGGAGAAAGATTTTTCCCCAAGTTTCAGCTTATTTGTTTTCGAGTCAGGGGTTTGATGAGGTTACCGTGACTTTCTCTGCACCAATCTCTGTGCTCAGAATGAGAAAGGTTGATTGATTTAACCTGATCAGGTTCCACCCACTGAGTGAAGGGTGGAGCTGTTCCCACCTAAACACACAGGGCTAAGAACCCTGCGTGTGTTGTGGGGGAAGGGTCTCCCCAGATGAAACATCTAGGCGCTGTTGGTGGGAGAAGGAGGGAGACATCAGGCCAGTGATCACCAAAGACCCACTGATGTCCTCAAAGGAACCCCTGACAATTGTCGTCTGCTCCGTTCTGGAGGGCTGCAGGCCCAGTCTCAGCCTGTTCCTTTCCCTTCTCCTGGCATTCTCTGGTCGCCGCCATCTTCCCGCAGTCTCCGCCCACACCCCCCGGCAGGCCCGTTTGCCTCGCTGCCACTCTTGCCTTCGTGGTTCACCTCTCTCGTGACCTCCTCTTTTCTGAATGCTTTCCACCTCTCAAGCTCCTGCTCATGGGGCCTCTGCTCCTGAAGTTGCGTATGGAGGGATGCTCTCTCTGGGACTCGCAAAACAAAATATTCGTCCCAGGATGGGGCCCTCGTGAGGGCAGAGGTTGTCTGTCTGTGTCCTGGGTCCAGGATGCCACCTGGCCCAGGGGATGTGCCAAGAGACACTGGATGGATTGGTGAGTACATTCCTTGTCTCCCTGCTGCACCGTCCGTTTCAGGAGGTCAGAAATGATTTGGAAAAGAAAACAGCATAGAAGTTGGAATCCACAGACTGGGTTGGAATCCTGGTTCCTCTATCCATTAGCTGTGGGACCCTGAGCAAAATACCCTCTCGGAAACATTCTTTCTATATATGCAAAACGGTGATAATTGTACTTCCTCAGATGATCACAAAACACTTGATCCACACTGGCTCATCACAGGTGCCCACTGGTAGAAAAGAGCCCATGGGTGCAGCGCGCCTCACTCGGTACATTGAGCAAAGTTTCCAATGCAGGGTGTGTGTCTCAGAACCCACAAGGTCACAGGCTCCTCCTTGCAGGCTCGGTTTGCACACGTGCTGGAGACGACAGCGTTGAATATGGTGATTACAGGCAGCCAATCAATTAGCCTGTGTGCAGGAATCTGATCATAGCAGTCAATGGGTGATTGCCAATCTGCATATTTATTCAGTACCATTAATTATGCATCATGCGGCATTAACCCCCATAATATGCAAGCATGAATGATGTGGAGCAGGGCTTTGGGCCCTGTCTAAGGGAGGATGCTCAGGGAAGCTCCTGCAATGGTGTGTGGGGGGTGAGGGGGGCCACACCTCACAGGGTGGCAGCCGATTGCATTGAGCCAGATTGAGTGTGCCTTTGCATTGGCCACAAAAACTGGGCTTGGTCTGGTTCTTAAACCTGGGGTTGCAAAATGGTGAATGGCAGGACTGATACAACTTGCAGATGTATTCTATTAAGCCTGAACAATAATTTTAAAAAATGGATATAATACATTTTTACAATATGGGCATGCTAGTTTGCCACAGTCTCCACTCTTCCTTATTATCTCATACACCACCTATTTCACTCCTTAAGCTTCCTCCTGGGTCCCTGTGGGTATTTGAATTGGCAATCTATAGACCAGGGTTTTAAACATTATCATCTCCCTAAAAAATCCTTTTAGACATTTTCTCCTACTTATCCTCACCCCCATCCCTCCCCAACCGGGAAACTTAAATCCCATAGATATATTAGATATTTTGTTTATATACTGTATGTACATCTGCAAGGATTTTTTTGTGTGTGTCTCCTAAGGAACACCCTTCAGCCCCATTCAGATGTATGTCTAGGTTATAAGGTCTCTGCCTGTCTCTGGTGGTTCCCGTGGTGGGGTGGGGATAGGAAGGGGGTTGGCAGTGAGGTGGTTTGATCTGTATAAGTATTTCTCTCTTGTATTCCATTGGCCATCTCCACGTTGGTCCCATGACCCTTCTAACTTTCCCTTAAAGTAGCTCTAGGGGGTCCAGATTCCATTCAACACTCCCCTCGCTCCCCATAGGAGTTCCTAAATCCTCAAGACTCAGGTCCAATGTCCCCACCTTCAGAGTCTTTCTGGCCAATTAAAACAATTGTACGCAAGTATTTTAGTGTCACAGAAAGAAGCCTCTTAGAAAGTCACAATTTCTCAGCTTGTGTTTATGAAGATGAGAAAATGAAAGCTCAGAGAGGGCAAGGGACTTGCCTAAGGCTACACAGCAAGTCAGCAAGAAGTTAAAACGATGACCAGATTTTTAGGGCAATACTTTACCTTTCCCTCACTCACTTCCTAAAGTACATTTGTTCATCCTTGTATCATCTGGGCCTGGCACAGAGGTGGAGCTGGCGGAGAGACACAAGGCCCTTCAGCCCATCGAAGCATTGGCGGCTGGGCAGCTGTGCTCTCAGTTCTGCACGGTGCCACTTCTCTTATATTTGCTTGACCATGGAGCATGCTCACGATCACAGAGCTTACCCCATGGCGTGCATTTGGACACCAGAAGATAAGACTGTTATCGTACAATAGCCCTGAAGTGGAAGTGACTCAATCCACTAACCGAAAAATAGTTTTTTCAGAAACGTTGATAGGGCGCACTGTGAAATATTATACAACAGTGAAAAATAAGTAAGCTACAGCTCCTCACAACATGGATTCATCTCGCCATATAAGGTTGAAGAGATGGAGCCAGATGCACAGATATAAAATCCAGAAACAGGCAAAACTAAATGATGCTGCTTTCAGGTCTAAAGAAAACCCAAGACAATGATGATCACCAAAATCAGGAGAGTTTGAAATCTCATGGGGGGAGGGGAGGAAGCGCGCTGGAGGAGGGGCAAGCAGGCGCGTCTGAGGTTCTGTTTCTTGTCTGATGGTTACACAGGCATTTGCTTAACAATTAATCTTTAAATTGTGCAAAACTAGATTTTCTGCACTTCACTGTATGTTGGTTATATCTCGAAATTGAGAGAACAGAAGAGGTTGTGCTGTCTTTGGCTCCAAGAACAATCCCTGGGGGCAGGAGCAGCGGCTGCGAGCCCAGGGAGGAGGAGGCTCTGCAGCCACCAGGCAGGGGAGGATGGTGGCCTGGGCTGCGGTGGGGATGACTGGGACAGAGAGAAGCAGAGTGATTTGAGAGGGACTTCGCAGATGATTTGGCGACCCCCAGAATGCTCATCGATGCATTTGGGCTCCTGGCTTTTAACCCCACCCTCTGGACCTCTTCCCCATAGGCCTTGGTCATCAGAACCCGCAGGTCAGAAGGGCCTCCGCACGGGTGCCCAGCAGCAGGGAGGATGTGGAGGACAGGCTGCCAGGGAGAGAGATGGGAACTGAGTGCGGAGGGAGAGTGGTGAAGGGACCATCCCTTGCAGCTGTCAGCATGGAGACCCAGGCTCCCAGGGTTCCCTGACCTGTTTCTTGGGATCATTTTATTGGCCAACTTGTGCAGGTGGGGTGACAGGCTAGCCAGGATGACCTGTGCAGATGTGGTCGGATCAGGGGTGGTGATCAGTGGGTGGGTCTAACCTCAGCCCCCAGCCCCTGGAGCAGCCCTTATTTTCTAGCGCCTACTCTCCCACCTCCGGGGGATGGCTGTAGTGTTTTCTGTCTGGCCAGCCAGGCCTGGCCGTGCTCGGGAACACAGGCCCCTTCAGAGGTGCCCCCCGGTCGGCCGAGCTGTCCGAGCCCTGACAAACTCTTGAGGGAAGCGGGCGTCGCAGCCCCAGCTGTGTAAATGTTTTTGGTTTTCCTGCTGAGGCTGGGGGCTGAGTCTGTGCCAAGACAAGCCTTGCTTGAGTTTTCTTTGGCAAGGCGGCCCGGCTCAGGAATGTCAGGCGAACTTTCCAAATGGAATGGTTGTCGGTGGGACCTCAGGCTGAAAGCTGAGCCCTGGGTACACTCTGCCATCATCTAATTACCGCATCCCCAATTAGGGTTGGGGCGCTGCGGCCTGGCCTGGTCAGAGGGGAGCCATTTTCTCTGGTCACTTCTTAGAGGGGCTGGGGCTCGTAGAGGCGCTCTGTGGGCTCCTCAAGTGGGCATGGGTGGGAGGGTGGCTTTCAGCATCCAGGGGGTGATGCAGCTCTTGGGGAGCAGGGGGTGTTGGAGTCTGTTCTGGGCCCTGGCCATGGAGTTGGGAGAAGAGCCCACACCCACACTATGAGCTGTGTGTGTTTTTGCTGAGCCCACTTGGTTGGCTGTGACTTGGACCCTCCCTTCGTGGATCCCACAGAAGAGAAACTCTATCTAGAGCAGGGTTCCCACATGCAGAATTCTCCAGGGGCAAGTGAACTACCTAAATGAGTGAGACGAGCCAGGAATGAGGCAAGACGGAGGGGTGGGCCTGGGGCAGCCTGTGGAGCAGGCCTGCTCTGAGGAGGTGGACACTTCTCGGCTCCCCTGACCTCAGTGCTGGGTGGGTGAATGTGATTCTGATGCAGCCCAAACTTCCAAAGTTCCATGAGAGGCCCCAAATCTATATTTTTATGTGAAATCTCCTAATCTTTAAATATTGGCAACTAATTTGGTTTAAAAAAATTGACGAGGTATGACGTTAGCCAAACAAAACACATCTGGGGGCCGGATGGGGCCTCCAGACCATGCATGTGTGACCCCTGGTTTCTGACTTCCTGACTGATGGCTGCAAGTGGAGTGGACAGATGGAAAGAGGATGTCATTCACGACAACAATAGCAATGACAGAAACCTTCGGTCTGCACACTGGGCTGACCTGGCCATCATGCTGGGCACTTTGTAGTCTGAGCTTTGTTGAGTTTTCATGTCAGCCTGATGCATAGGTATGGTTGGGCCCATTTTACAGATCGGAAAACTAAACTCTTAGAGAAGGGAGGCAACTTGGCCAAGGTCACACAGCTAGTGAGCGGCAGAGCCAGGATGTGATCCCAGGTCTGTCTGATTCCTAGAACTGGGCTGAAGTCAAGAAATTTGCTTTTGTCACTGTTGTTTAATTCATTCATTCATTGGTTCAACCAATGTTTATTGAGCTATTACTCTGTGCCAGGCACTGGGCCAAGTGCTCTGCAAAGACTGAATAAGGGAATATACACCAAGTGCATACAGCGTGTGGTGAGTGTTCAGTGTGTTGGCTCCCATTATTATTACCATTATCAACGCACACCTACTACACGGGGTGTGTCCTGCACAGGCCATGGGGTGGGGTGGAGTGCGGTGGGCAGGAGGCTGTAAAATTATGAGCAGTGTGTAGCCTCAGCTTCTGAAGATGCCCAACCTCATGGGCCTCAGCTAGATGCTTCTGGTGAATCTCTCCATGACCATGGAATTGAATTTCCCGTCTCCAGTCTGTGAAATGGGCAGTGGTGTGGCCTGATCAGAGTCACTGGGCAGAGAGTGCAGCTCAGTTCGCAGGGGCAGAGCTCTAGACCGTGAGAGCTAGGAGGAGGCGGCCCTGATCATCTCAACGCCCTCAAGGGCAACTTTGTGATACTTATGAAAGTATCTGTCCAATTTTGGGGGCAAGTAGGCTTGGGGAGAAACCAGCTGGCCCTGCAGCATTGGGGAGGTGAAGTCAGGGTCCAAGGGAGGCACCGGTTGAGGTGTTGAGAGCTGCTTCTTTGTGGGATCAGAGGGGCTCTGGGCAAAGGTCCCCACAATGACCTGACTTTTATAGTTTGCAGAGCACTCTATGATTTGCAAAGCCAGACCGTGAATCCAGCCCGCTCCTACTCATAAACA
This sequence comes from Anoura caudifer, assembly GCA_004027475.1. NCBI lineage: Eukaryota > Metazoa > Chordata > Mammalia > Chiroptera > Phyllostomidae > Anoura > Anoura caudifer. The sequence goes on along the minus strand of PVKU01000017.1, from coordinate 573,253 downwards.
TCCATAGCTCCCCAGTGCCTCTTCATTGCTCATAGTGAGACCTGGATAAAAGTCGGAATGAGTGTGTATGAACCAGCGAACCGCACACATGAGCGTGGCCAGTCCTTACCGGTCCACCTGGATGCGGCTTCAGCTGCTTGTGGAAGGCACTTTGAACGGAGTCAGGTGGGGAGAGCCAGAACTTGGCATTCGACAGAATTCTGGGGAGACCTAGGAGTTGGGGATACCCAGTAGAGAGGCAAGGCAAACTGAACACTGACTTCTTGGATTTATTTCGGTCCTGTTTCACAACTAGTACTCCTGCTAGGAGAGCATCTTCATCAGTTCAGACTCCTTAACAAAAATACGATGGACTGTGTGGCTTAGAAACAGAAATTTATTCCTCACAGTTTTGGAGGTTGGAAGTTCAAGATCAGGGTGCCCATGTGGTGTGGTTGGGTTCTGGTGGGGGCCCTCATCTGGGTGGCAGACTGTACATTCCTCGTGTCTTCACATGACAGAGCACCGAGAGAGGATGCAAGCTCTCCCTGGACCCTTACACAGCCAGCAATCCCATGTATGACAACTTCATCCTCTCAACCTCATCTAATCCCCGTAACCTCCCGAAGGCCCCACCATCTCATACTGTCACTGGGCAGGACAAGGTTTCTTCACGAGGATTTAAGGGGACACAAACCTGTGGTCCGTACAGAGAGTGAGCTCGTCTCTGACCTGGAGCAGACACCAATCTCGGCAACAACTTGTGTTTAGTGAGTGCTCACTGTGTGCTGGGCACAATGGAATGTTCTTGCATCCCCATACTTGCCCTGTTATTCTCATTCTACAGCAGGGAAAACTGAGGCTCGGAGAGAAGTCCTGTAGTAAGTGAACGGTGGAGGTGGAACTTGAACACAACCAAGCCTGTTTGCACCTAGACGCTGCTTTTCCCAACATATCCTGTTTACCCATGATCCTCAGCAGAGCAGACATCATTGTCATCCCCACCTACAGGTCAAAGAGGTCCCAGAGGGCCCGCCCACAGGCCCCCAGCTGTGTAGAGTGACCCAGGACTCAGGCTCACCTCCCAGCATCACCATCCCGCAGCTCTACCCCTGCTGCTGAATCACAGCAGGTTCAACAGATGGCCCTGCACCCGCCCCATCAGATGAGGTTAAAAGCTGATCAGAGGTGTGCTTCCCACCCAGCAGGGTCTCTAGGGGCTCCCAGAAGCCCCCAGGCCGAGAGTGTGCAGGGAGTGGGCGTGCACCTCCCCACCCCCAGGGGCCATGCCAGAGGCTGGAGCCCAGCGAGCCTCCAGAGGTGGCTGATGCGGAGTCAGAACGCATGGCTCTCCCAGGTATGTAACGAGTGGGGAGTGAGCTGATAGATGTGCTAATTTCATTATTCATGTGAATAATTACGATCTCGAAGTTGGCAGCTTTCTAGGTAATGACAAGAGAGACAGGGAAATTTACCTAACTTCTGTAATATATGTGTGGTATTATTTAACTCTTAAATTAAGAATGGGGACCTAATTCATGCCACAAGGCCCGTGAATGTGAGGCATTGAAGCCGAACTTCACTACATCTCAGCTGGGTAATGCTTCCTTCCTTCAACAAAGATCTACCTGTGCCAGGCCTTGTGCCAGTCTGGAGGTTGCCATGGTGATGGGAGCCCAGCCCTACCCTGGTAGCTCATGGTCCAGGACACAAGTAAGTGAAGCAGGACATTGACAGTGCGAGAGGAACAAGGGAGAGGAAGAGCAGGGAGCAGGGTGGGCAGGGGCACAGAGGGAGAGGCAGAGAGGGCTTCCCAGGAGAGGAGGCATCAGCAGGGAATTTGAAAGGTGGTGGATAAGAGTTGCCCATGTTAAGAGGGGAAGGCATCTGAGATGGGTGGTTGTGGGACAGCATTGGCAAAGGCCAAGAAGTGAGACCATGTGGCATTTTTGAGGATGCTGGGCTAGAAAAATGAGAGTGGGGAGTTGGCCACATAGTTCTGAAAATAGGACTCTCAAGGTTCGAATCTTAAAGTCACATGTGCTCAGTCTCACCAGGAACCCCAGTGCACGGAGGCTGAAGGGCCTGGGGCCCACAGCCCCTCATGCCCCTCCCATGGGTAAGGCCTGGGAAAGGGCAACGGGAGAGCTCTTTGAGGCCCATTTGGTGCCTGCTGGCCCTTGGCGGGGCACCCAGCTGCGGCAGCAAGACCCAGGCATGGAAAAGCCCTCCAAAGATAGTTGGGGGCCCAGTCCTCTGAACTGGGAGGGGGCATGGTCCAGAGAGAGGCCCCTGCTGTCCCCAGCAGCCTGTGAACAAAGCCAGCTTTGGGCTTTCACCCAGCTGGATGTGGGGGCTTTGCAGAGGGGCCTGGTCCCGTTGGGGGTGTGAAATTCTTGATTAGGGCCACTGTGGCCTGCCCCTCCCCCATGTTGCTCTTCCTGCTCCTTCCCTACTCTTGGGGGAGAGGGAACAGCTGCACAAACACAGGCCCAGGCAGGGAGGCAGCTGAGATGTGAGAGGCAGTCTGTCCAGCAGCCCAGCACCCACTCTTGCACCCCATGGACACCGTCCGGGGGCAATGAGTGCGTGCAGTGTGTCTGAGTGCATTGCTCTGGCCAGTGGAGGGTTGGAAGGTCACTGCATGAGCATGTGTGCACGTGCATGTGTTTGGTGTATGCACATGCTGGGTATGTGGCTATGTGTGGAACACGTGTTAGGATGTGGTATATCGACTATGTGTACACACAGGGTGTAAACACAAATGACTGGGAGTGTGCATGCATGTGGGTATGTGCGTTAAGGAGGCACACATGTGATTATGTGTGCACATGGTGATTGTGTTGACATGAATGTGCACGTGTGTGGGTGTGGTGTTTGTGCACATGTGTGATTATGTCAGTGCATGTGTACAAAGGATGGATGTGTGTTTGCCACTTGTGTGATTGTGTTGAGGTGTGTGTGGTGGTAAGGTATAGGTGTGTATGTATATGTATGTGACTGTGTTTTCTGTGTGTGTATAAGGGATGAGGGTGTGTGCGCCCAGGTATGAGATCATGTTGGCCTGTGTGTGTGTGCGTGTGACATGCACTGGAAGGAGAAGGGGCTTGTGGGTGATGTGGTGGCAGGTGAAGGTCTGAGCCAGGGCCCAGCCCGTGCCCAAGCTCCAGAATGACAGCCACATGGAACATGCCTGCCTCTGGGGGTACCCCCGCCCGACTGCCTGGCATCTCCCCTACGAATGACCCCAGTCCCTCCCTCAGGCTAGTCTTGTGTGGCTGCGTGCCTGAGAGAGAACAGTTTGTTTTCCTTCCAGTCCATCTTTCTGTAATTGTTTCCATGTATTTCCCTTGATTTGTAGTTTAAAATCCATCCCCACCCCACTCCGCTCCCCTGCCTGGGGCTCCGCTCAGTTCTGGGGAGGCAGCCGGGGGGCCCCTCCACTGGGCAAGGGGAGGCCAGGGGAGGACCTCCGGGGCACCAGGCAACTGATGGGGTCACTGACACCCCTCCTGCCACTGAGCCCTCCCAAGTCTTGCTTGAAAGCCAAAGCTTTTATATAGAACAAGAGGCCCTGGGATGTATTTTGTCCATTGATTAGACAACCAGCCCGAGGCTCTCAGAAGCTGGGCAGCCTGCAGAACGAGCCAGGAAGGGGACCGAGATCTGACAGCAGAACCCAGGCCCCATTGCGCCCATACGCTGCCTCATGGACCCACCGCACTGCCCCTTCGGGGTCTCCCATTCTCGATCCAGCCTCCTTCCAGAAAGGAGCAGACGGGAGCTAGTGGCTGTTAGGAGGCTCAGGAGGGGTTTCCAGTAATCCAGGTTAAGATGGAGACCGAAGGAAATTTATAGGATTCCGCTTTCTGCATCTCTCTGGATCCCTCAGTGAGTCAGTAATATATTCACCCTTCTTGCTAACACACTTTTTAAAATGTTAATAGACTGTAAATTACTTTTCTTTTTATACTTCTTAAAATAAGCGGTTCCTCTTGTAGATGGAAGATGACGCTGGAGTTACGGGCTTGGTTTTATTACTGTCGAGATGAGATGGACTGTAGAGAGCTCATACAGCTTTTATAGGGACTGTTTTATTTATAAGAATTTTTTTAATGTCAGATGGATGTGATGAGGCTGACTTCTTTCTGCCCAATCTGGAGAGAAGAGGGGAATTCAGCATGGTCTGGGCATGGGTTGCATTTCTTCGTCCTGGAAATGCCAAAATTGTAGAAGGGCTTCATTCTTTAGCAGCCCTACTATAATAGTCTTCCAGTTTCTACTTGCATACTTCTGGTGACGGGGAACTCACTTCCTACCAAGACAGGAAGTCTCCAGTGAAAGCTTCAACTCCTTTCCTACACTAACATCTGCTTGTTGGTCTTAAATCAGCTCTGTTAAACTAGAGAGAAAAGTCTCCCCACAGAACACCTGGGGAACCTCCCAGAGATTTGAAGGCAGCCACCATGCCTTAGCCTGGGTCTTCTTTTCTCTGCATAAAAAGAGCCCCCTGGTTCTTTAACTATTTCTCAATTACTTTCACATTCCACCCACCCTCCAAAATGTATGCAGAATTCTTTTCTCCAAGGTCAGTAGGACTATCTTAGCTTCTCTTAGTTACCAAGACCATTATATCGCATTACCTCTCTCGGAAAATCTCAATTCTGTTCATGTTTGTAAGGATTCTGCACTCAAATGAATTTTGAAAGGGCTGAGCTGAGGAGATAGAAGCAGGTTCCTTTGTGGCCGGACTTACCAGAGCCTTCACATGGTTCGTGCACACCTTAACCCTCCAAAGCGGGTGCAGTGGCAGCGCTGTACAAACTTAAGTGATTGGAGCCGTGGAGTTTCAGAGGCCATCCCAGAGGGTGTGTGTACCCACACAGTTGAGAGATGCTGTTTTGGCGTGGCTCTGGTGTGCTCAATATGAAACAAAAGCAGACTGCCCACGAACTCATTGAAAACCAGCATGTTGGTTTTGCCATAGCAGTTAGTGGGGTCTGTTTACTGTGGGCGCATTGAGATGAGGCTTGGGGAGGCCAACACACGGGTGCAGGCATGCCTTCATGCCTGATTTTCAGCATGGCGGTGCGCACTTCACCTCCTTGCTCCGGGCTCAGATTTCCCATTATGTGCAATGAGCAGTGTGAATCAGGCAGCCTTTCAAGGTCACCTTCAGCTCTGATCTCCTGGAAAGCTATGGTTTGGGCTCATGGGACAGTCATCTTAGAAAAACTCAGCTCTGCCAGGTATTACTTTTGGGACCTTGGCAATGACTTCACCTCTCTGACCTTCAGACGCCTCATCTGTGATCTGATTCATCTCGGTGCCTTCCTCACAGGGCAGATGGAGCCCCAGGCCTGGCAGAGAGGAGATGCTTGAGAAATGCCGGTGGCTCATTCACGGTCTTTGGAAGGCATCCTCTGGTGCCATCTCCTCCTGGGCATCTTTGCTGCAGCCAGACTGAACTTCCTGCCTGACCTCAAATGTGCCGTACCTGCCCCTGCCTCGGGGCCTTTGTACACACTGCCCTTTCTGCCTGCAACACACTCTCAGGCTGGGATACAGTGGTGCTCAGTGCGTGCTCAGTCAACAATGCCTGAACCGTTGTGAGGTGAAGGTCTACCGTGTCTTCTCCTTCCTGAGGCTGGCCAGGTCATGCCCAGGGTCTAGCAAGGAGAAAATCCTGCCCTGCCTGGAGAGAAGCAGCAGCCCCTCCCATGCATCTCGCCCCAGATTCCTGTTAGAGTAGCTCCCTGCAGCCCCTGGGGCAGGGAGGATGCCAGCTGAGGGGTTGCCGGTCAGGAACCCCAGCCACCCAGCCCAGCCATGGCCCCTGGTCAAAGTCCCCTCTGCAACATGCAGGCGATGTGATCAAGGCAGACTGCTGTCCCCTTTCCCAGTTGCCTGTGCTGGCCACCAACTTAATCAATCTTGAACAATTGGCCACAGGCTTATTTCCTTTAAAATGATGTTCCCTCTAATTATCTCTGACAGGACGTGATGCCGGCTCCTTATTCTCCCTTTTCAACCCATCAGAGCACGTGTGAGCATCTTGGCTGAGATAATTGAATATCTTCTTTAAACCAACAGGCTGGAAGCAGGCGGTCTGGCCTCCCCTGGGCTGAGCCGGCCTCCTAACACGGTTCCATGAGGTCGGTCTGGGGTATCCCCTGAGAAAAGGGCAGTGTCTATGTCCCTGGAAGGCTCTGCTCACTCAAACATTATCTGCTGTCAATTTGTTGCCTGCCTGACCATCCACTGTTCATTGGACCTTTTGGAGGAGGGGAATTGGGATTGAGAAACTGAGGGTCTGGATTCAAATCCCAGTGCCCACTTTTGAGCTGGGCCAGTTGCTTGCCCTCTCTGTGCCTTGGTGTCCATGTATATAAATGAAGACACTAGTATCTCCTGGGTACCTCAGCCCCTCTGCAAATCCCAACCAGGCTGATCCCTGCCTTGGCAGATGAACATCTCTTAATAACTAAGCAAGCGTTAGTTTCGTGAGCAAGAGAAACCTTGAACTTTCGGAGAAGAAAGCACTTTTTTCCAGGGCAAGAGTTGCTCAGCTGGTCTGAGCATGAAATGTGTTTTCAGCCTTACTCTCCGTGGGTCTCAGGACACTAGCTTCAGGAGGAAGAGGCGGCAGGGTGTGTCCAGCTTCTGGGTGGTGCAGTGAGGCAGCTCAGAGAGCACTGGACTAAGAGTCCTGAGACCCAAACAAGAGAAGTGGTGGTGATGATGATGATGATGATGATGATAGAGTACCTGTTTGTTATTGTAGGCTCACTATGTGCCAGGAACGTGGGAGATTCTGATGCACACAGCCCTTGAAAAAGGATGAATTAGATGTAAGGCAGAAGGGAAGCCCATGAAGACAGTATGTGCAAAGGCCCTGTGGCAAGCAGAGGCCTGGTGTTGGTGATCCCTTAGAAAAGCAAGTTCCATGTGTGTAGGAGGGGCAATGTGGCTTAGAGGGGCTGGCAGGGGCTAGTTCTCATGGCTCCAGTGGAGTTTTGACCTTTATTTGAAGATCCCAAAAGCCACAAAAGGCTTGAAGAAGGATGTGACAGGCTCATATCAGTAAGTTCCCTCTGGCTGCCCCAGACCTGGGTGGTCAGTGGCCTTGGCATGAGGAATGTATACAGCTGATCCTTCCCTGTCAGTGGGTCCTTCCCAGGGCACCCCCAGGGGAAGGCTAGGGCTTCAGAGCCTGTTGGGAGGCAGGGAGCCAAGAGCCCCCCTTACCCCCAAGCTGGTGGGCTCATTTACATGATCCCAGTTTAATTCTCCCAGGGTATGCAAATGTATGCAAACCACCATCCAGGAGAAGCAAAAATAGCAGGGCGCATTAGCATCCCCCACAGGAATATTGCTTTATGCAAACGAGGAGCTTGGGGCTTGCTGAGTGGGCGGAAGTAGAAGATGAAGGCCTGGGGGCTACAGTGAGTCCACCCTCCTGGCCTTTACCCTTCTGGACCCTGGCCAGAACCCTACTACAAGGGGAGGGCTCCAGGGGGTGGGGGCAGGTGGTAAATGGAGGGCCCTGGCTGCTGAGTGTCCAGAAGCCAGGCAGAATCTCCAAGGTGGGAGGACCGCAGACCCCACTGGGACCCTGCTCTGCCCTGCCTCCACCCTCTGACTGCCTCATCTTTCCCCTCCCTTACTCTAGTCCTCTCTGCCTCTGCTCTTTCTGTAATCTCACCTCCCTGTTTGCCTCCCTCTGATCTTTTTATTCCCCTTTTCTCAGTCTCTTCCAGTCCTGCCTTTTCTGTGGCTTCTCTCTGCCTGATGCCCTGGTCTTTGTCCCCTGAGCATTTGCTCTGGTGTCTTCTTGGCGCTCGTCTCACTCTGGGCCTCCATCTCTAACACATCTCTTTCTCAGTCTCTGACTCATCCCTTTGTCCCTGTCCACCCGGAGATTTCCTGTCTCTCCTTGTCCCTGTCTCTCAGTCTTTCTCCCCTTCTGTCTGTCTCTCTGTTAATATGCACCTTTCCTTGCCCCTGACTTTCTGACTCTGTTGGTCCCTCTCTGTTTTGTATCAATTTCCCTCTCTGTCTTTCTGTCTCTCTTGCTCTGAGCCTGACACTGCCTTTGCGCTCTCTCTCCTCTCTGCTTCATTATCTTTCTGTTGTTTTTGCTCTGTAGTCACTCTCCCCAGCCTCCTCCTTGCCTCTCCCCTGCCTCCTCCTCCTTCAGGGAGTCCTGCAGACCCTTCTGGGGCACACATTAGCATCCCTTTGCTCATGTCTAGATCAGGGGCTACTGAGCCATGTGGAGAGGTGCGGGGACCACTCCACCATGAATTCCCATGGACACCCAGTCTGTTGACTGCGGGCCTGGCCAGTCAGCTGTGGAGCCCCTTCCAGCCAGCTGTGGGCTTGGGGAAGCGGTGGGTCTTCCCAGATCACTGGAAGCCTAGGTCTGGCCCAGATCTGGCCATGCTGGCCTGGGGTTGCCTGAGGCTAGAATATTGGCAAGAGAGGGCTTGGATAAGTCAAATCTTCTCTGAGCAGGAACATGTCCTAGAGCAGACACTTCCTGGCTGTGTGACCTCTGCAAATGGCTCCCTCTCTCTGAGTCTCAGTTTCCATCTCTGTAAAATGGGTTGATGCTGGTGTTCAAGCCTTGGACTTGTTGTGGGACAGGCCTGGTGCACTGCTTACATGTGTTGTATTCAGTGAACACCATCAGCTAAGGTCATTATAGTCATTGCTGCTCTATTTCCACTTAACCTGTCTGTGCCTCAGTGACCTCATCTGGAAAATGGGGAGAATATTCCTCATGTCACTGGGTGTTTGTGAAAACTGGATGAGAGAGTTGCATACGTGGTACATAGTAGGTGTTCAATAAAAGGCCTCTTTTTTCCCTTCCTTCTGACACTAGCTGTGTGACTTTGGCAAGATGGGCTCTCCCCTCTCTAGGCCTGAGTTTTCTCATCTGCAAGGAGATCAGCGCAGGGTACCCTTTCAGCCCCGGTTTTGTCTCCTCTGAGGTCTCCTGGCTGAGCTGGACTGGACCGAAGCTCCTGGAGTGGCTGCCACTTGGTGGTGACTGCACAGTGCCACCAAGTGGCCACCAAGGTCACCACGGGGCAGGCTTGGGGTCTGGGGCTGGGGGCAGGGGTGGGCCTGACCTCTGTGACTAGCCAGAGCCCCCAAGACCGTTACACAAAGGGGAACCGCTATGCCTGAGCACACTGCCAGGAGAGGAAGAGGAAGCCTGGGGTCCCGGGCTGTGGTCGTGGCCTGCCTCAGACTGCTGTGAGACCTTGGGCCAGTGCACTGCCCTCTCTGGGCCCTACTTTCCTCCCACATCAGACCAGCACAGAGGCTTCCTCCAGTGGCCACATCCTCCATCCCTGTGGCGGGTCCAAGGCTGCATTGCATGGATCGTTCACAATTTTACGGGGCTCCTACTCTGTGCTGTATAAGGGTAAACAACAACAACACCAATGGTAATGATAGTAACAGTATGCGTTCACCAGTGGGAGTTTACTCTGGGCCAGGCCTTGGGCTGAGCACCCCGCGTGCACCAGCTCATTTTCTGCACATGAGGCAGAATTTTCTAAGTGCTTTACAGAAGTTATTTGTTTAATTCTCATAACAAAGTGAGGCTCAGAGAGAACTGATTTTTTTGTCATTTAATTTATTCACTGTGTATGTTGAGCACCTACTCTGTGCTAGGTCCTCTGTTCAGCACTGGGGCCCGATAGTAAATGACACAGATACAATTGCAGCTCAGGTAGCTTCATAGTTCAGAGGTGTGGGAGACACACAAACAACAACAACAACAACAAAACACCAGTGAATGCAAAACTGGAAATGTTATGAGAGATCTAAAGGAGAAAATAGGGAATATTAGAAGGAAAGAGGAAGGAAGGCAAGTTAATCAGGAAAGGCAGCCTGGAGGAGGTGGTATTTAAGCTGAGGCCTGAGAATGGATAAGAAACCTGCAAAGTGTAGAGGCCAAGGTCCTGAGGTAGCAACAAGCTTGTCCCATGGAGAAACTGACAGGAGGCCTGCAGAAATCCTTGAACCCAGGACCCCCTCCATATACCAGAATCCAGTAGGCACCGAAGTTTGTACCAGAGGCTCTCAGGTTCTGAGAAAACCTCCAGAAGCTTTAAAGAAAAGCCGATGCCCAGACCCTCCCCAGAGCAATCCCATCAGGGTCTTCGGAGGTGGCTGGCTCCACAATTGTGTCCATCACCTGGGCGATTCCAAGGGGCAGACTGGGTGCCACTCAGACTCCAAGGCTGGGGTCTTGCTGAGCTTTTTTGACCCACTGGCAGGGGGCTAGGCAGGGAGGAGGGTTCCTTTTGAGGGTTTCATTTATAGTTTCCCCATTGGAGGCCCTGCTCTGCACCCTGGATAAGTCTCTATGTGACATCTCACAGATGCCAGGTCATAATGGTGCTAATGAGCTAATCATAGGGTGTCCTAGGGTAACAGTTATAATCCACAATAATCTCACAGAATCTGAGAAACCATCCCCCAAAAGGCAACCCAAATAGGGCAGCCTTAGGCAGGCCCTTCTGAGCTGTGCCATCCCTTCCTCTGGCCCTCGATGGCCCCCATGGGACCACCTAGCTGCAGAAGGAGACTCAGGCCATCCCTGGGCTGGCGGACAGAGTGCTGGGATGGATTGGCAGTGTCTGCCCTAGATGCAGCCTGGGGTTCCCAGCAGTTACTGCTGGTTCACTCCAGCCACATTCAGACCTAGCACATGGGGTTGACCCCGTGAAGCGGGAAGGATCCAAGCGTTCTCCATTGCTTGGAAGCTGTACAGTCTGATGAGGCACTACCTCTTTGTTTTCCCACCTGTAAAATGGGTTTAATGACTACATTAGTTTTCTAGGGCTTCCCTAACAAAGTACCACAGACCTAATGGCTTAAACAACAGACATTTTATTTTTTCACAGTTTAGGAGGCTGAAAGTCCAAGGTCAAGGTGTTGGCAGGGTTGTTTTCTTCTGAGGCCTTTTTCCTGGACCCACAGACAGCTGTCTCTCCCTCTCTCTTCACAGAGTCATCCTCTGACACTGTGTCCTAATCTCCTTTGCTACAAAGACAGCAGCCCATGGATGGAAGCCTGCCCAATGATCTCATTTTACCTTGATGACTTCTTTAAAGACCCCATCTCCAGAAAGAGTCACCTTCGGAGGGCCTGGGGGTTAGCACTGCAACCTGACACGAATGTGACTCTTGGGGGACATAATATGAATTTGGCAGGGGGCACAATTCAGCCCAGGGCAATGATGGATCATTCCCCTTACAGGTGAGGTGGGAGCCCTTCGAGAACCCCTCGTCTGTCCACAGCAGATGCGTCGGGAGTGATGCTGACACATCAGGCATCACTGTGTTGTTTCTTCCAGCTGTCTGTCACCAAGACTTAGTGGCTTAAAATAATACTTACTTTGTTCATGCATCTGTGAGGCCGGCAGAGTTCAGCAGGGCCAGATCAAAGGCTGAGAGTAGAAAACTTCCGAAGTCTTGTTATCTCCCACGCCTGTGGTTGATGTCAGGATGGGGCCTGTGGGCTGGGGCTTTAGCCGGGGCAGCCGGGAGAAGCACTTGTGTGTGGCTGTGGCCTCCGCACATGGTCTGGGCTTCCTCACAATATGATGGCCACGTTCCAAGGGCCAATGTCAGGAGAGAGCACCAGGCAGAAGCCATATAACCTTTCGTGACCTTGTCTAGGAAATCATGCATTTGTTCAAGTCCACCCACTTTTCGAGGGAGAAGAATCAGTCCGCACTTCCCTTCCCGTTTGGCAAGCTCCTGAAAGTGCTGCTGTGGTCATTTTCGAAAAATACAATTTGCTCTAATTACAGATGAGGCGGGTGAGCCTCACAGGAGGAAAACTTTGCCCAGGCCCATGCAGCATAGGGTGCCCACCCTCCAATCATTCCAGAGAGCCCCAGTGGGGGGCTGGTGAGGAGGCCTTCCTTCCCCGGGCCACCATACAAAGGCCTGTGGCCCAGCTTCCATTTGGCTTGTAGGATGGACTTGTCACCAGGAGAAAAATAATGGATTTTTTGCTTATTTTTTCTCATTTTCTTATTCACATGTTGCCCAGCAGTGAGTAATCAGGGCTCCTGGTCCTCCCAGCTTGCTTAATTCATCCAGGGCCCCTCCTTTCTATCCCCTCCCTCCCCTGCCCTCCTCTCCCCTCTAGTTTTTCCTCCCTGAGTTTCTCTCTTTGTTTTTCTTTCCCTCGCTTCAGGTTTCTCCCTGTCTCTGGCCCCCGTCTCTGTGACCCTGCCTCTCCCTCTTCTACTTCTCTCTAGTATTTGCACCCCACTGACACCCTGCATTGCATTTCTGTCCCCTGGAAGGCGTTACCCTCAGGGAAACGGGCCGACTGCTCAGGATGTCTGCCCTGCCCTGCTGCATCCAGGAAGGGAGGCTGGAAGGAATGTGCCAGCTGCCTTTCTTGCTTATTTTACTTAAAAAAATTAATTGAGGTGAAATTCACATGAAATTGAATTAACTGTTTTAAAGCCACTTCATTGGCTTTTAGTGCTTTTACAATGTTGGACAACCACTCTCTCCATCTAGGTCCCAAATATTCCCATCACTCCAAAATGACCCCACCCTTGGGGTCCACCAGTGTACGTTCTGTGTACTTGGATTTCTCTGTTTAGCACCTTCCATGTGAATGGAATTATTCATTCTGTGACCTTTTGTGTGTCTTCTTTCACTTAGCATATTGTTTGCAAGGCTCATTTCTATTGTAGCAGGTATCAGTACTTTACTCTTTTTTATGGCCGGATAATATTTCATTGTAGGGATAGACCACATTTTATTTATCCACTCACCCGATGATGGACATTTGGGCTATTTCCACCTTTTGGCTGTTGTGAATAATGCTGCTATGAATGTGTGCGGACAAGGATTTGTTTGAACACCTGTTTTCACTTCTTTTGGTTATGTATGTAAGACTGGAATTGCTGGGTTATATGGTAATTCCTTCCTTAGCTTTTTGAGGGACTGCCAAACTGCCTTACTTTGTTACTGTGCAGACCTTAACGATTTCTTGAAGGAATCACCTTGGCATCCTGAAACCTTCTGTCCAACATCGTTCTTCTGCCCATTTTTATCAGAGGTTGAGCAGGGAAACCCTGTATCAGGTATTAGATGTTCAGCGATGGGATACTGGAAGGGCTGTGAAAGGAAAGACCGGTGCTGTGATGGACAGGGCTGGAAGGTCCAGATTATTCATTTGTCGGTTCATTCATTTGTTCATTCATTCTTTCGTAAAACATGTGCCTAGCATCCACCATGTGCTGGGTGTTGTATAGGACACTGGGGAGAGATGAATAAGATAGAGTTGAATAAGGGAGAGATGAATCAAGATAGCTCTTGATCTTAGGGTGGGGGAAAACAGTCACATAAATAAGCAATTAAGAAAGAGTGTAATACTGTTTTGAATGGGGGTTGTTTAAGGTGGAGGGGGAAGCAGGTGCCTGGGTGGGTCAGGCAAGGCTTGACAGACGGGCACCTCTTTGAGCTGGGTATTGAAGGGTGAGTAGGAGTTCTTCCTGAAGCAAAGGCAGGGAAGGACATCCCAGGCCTAGATATCAGCATGAACCGCATAGGGGAATCTACAGTTATGGTGAGTCTTAGGTATGTTTGGGTCACAAGATAAATCTGGTAGACATAATACTGAAATAGTATGTTCTTATAAAATAATCAAAACCTATTAATCATATGCTAAGGAGTCTAAGTTCTCACTTTGGGGTGGTGGGAACCATCAAAAGATTTAAATTGAGTGATTAGAAGAAATGAATGTAGACTTCACTTCACTGTCTATAAAGTGGAAGAATTGTAGAAGCTTGTATCTGTCAGGATAAACTGGGTTTTGCTGCAGTAACAAATAGCCCCATAATTCAATGGTGTGAAACAACAGCTTTTGTTTCAGGCTTACCCTACATGTCCATTGCAGGTTGCCTAGGGGATCTGCCACACATTTCTATCACCTGTAGCTTGGACTTTGTTGGGTGGACCTCTGGAGCATGGCTGGTCACTGAGGCAGAAGGAAAAAAGAGGAATATAGCAGTCCTGAAGCTTCCATGCATGAAGGATATAACAGGTGATCTTGAAGCCAGACTCGTGGCCACACTCACCTCTAAGTGTGCAAGGAAGTGCAGTCCATCCTGAGCCCTGGGGGAGAGGAAGACGTCTGAGGTCAGCAACATGGATGACCACCACAGAGGTGCTCTCTGGGTTCCTGCAACATTTGTGGAAATGGGACTTTTGCTCAGGGGGGCTCCCTGGTGCAGTGCCTAGAGCTGGAGGCAGCTGACACGCCCAGCAATGGGGGATAAACTACATGTTGCTGCAGGCACACTCTGGAGTATCACACAGCTATTCAGAATGAGACAAGGCAAATTTTTATTTGTTAAAATGGAATGAATGACCCACATGTATCATTAAATTAAAAAAAAAAAAGACATCACTCCAAGGAGCAGAACATAGTGCCTGGTATGATCCAATTCATTTAAAAAAGATATTATACATGAAAGGTATATGTATATATGATAGTTATGATAAGCACAGATGTGTATATGCCTCTCTCTAAATATAATAATGCAGCATTAGCAATTTCTGGAAAGATAACATGATAAGAATAGACATTAAGCATTAATTACCCTTGGGGATGGGGATTGGGCCAGTGACTTCGCTGTTTGTTCACATCTATCTCCCTAGAGTCCAGCACGTAGTAGGTGCAAAGTACTGCACCTAGTAGATACTCAAAAATATCTGTCAGATGGAAAAATAGTTTTAAGAAGAGTGACTAACCTTTTAATTATACACCCTTCTGTGCAGTTAGAATTTGCTTTAATTGTATGTGAATATAAAATACAGAATTTGATTTTTTTTGAGGCCGTGGATAATTTCATTTTCTAATCTTTGTCTCCCATCGGCTCTTGAAAAAGACAAAACTTGGGTTCACTTCTCTCTGAAGATGCACAAAGAGCAGTAAATAAGTGTAGCTTTGAAAAATCAGGGGGAAAACTGCCACGTCAGTCCTATTAAAAAAAAAGATCCCGAAAAATAAACGAGGGTGTACTGCTGGCGTTCCTCGCGCTGCGGAGATATTAGTCTTGTACGGCACTGGGCCAGCCTCTCTTGCTTGCCTCCTGGAATGAGCCTGCCAGGGGAGATGGATCACTCCGGAGGTCCCCCCACTCTCTGCACTACATGGGGGTTCAATTAGCGGAATCTGTCCCCGCGACAGAACAGCACCCAGCATCTGAGCAACGCTCCGCCCCCATCCACAGCCAGCGTGTGCGAAGAAAGCAATATATTTTTTAAAAAATCTTATTTGTTTTAATTGCTTGTGTGCTGATTTCTTGCCTGCCACCCCCTCTCCACCCCCCAACATCACAAGCTTGCTTTTCTGGGAGAATTATGTTCTTGCCGGGAAAACAGCTCAGCCTCACTGAATCATGGTGCTGGGTGTAACCGTGGGGAGCCGGGAGGTGGGGGCTGTCTGGGGGAAGGGTGGGAGATGGGGCTGGTGGCCCATGATGGCTGTGACCTCCATCCTGGCAGAGGTGGGAAGATCTTGCTTGGTGCCATGGAACTCTATCATTGGGTTCAGACAGCCCAGGGTTCAAATCCTGGCTCTGCTCAGGCGCAGAAGTACAAGCCTTGGCCCAGAGACTCCAAGGTTTTGGCCTTGCTTTTCCCATCTGAAAAATGGGGGAGAATAATAACAGTGACTTCATGGGGGGTTGTGAACACTTAAGAAGACCAGGTTTGTAAAACAAGCATTGATAGGTGTTCCCTATGAATATCTTAATATATTTTTATTTCATTGTAAAACCACTTTCAGATAGACTGGGCACATGTGGAAGAGGGATTTTGGAGACCAGTGCAAGTATCTCATCTTGGAAGATTTATAGTTAGAAAGTCAATGCCCAGCTCTCCCGGGTCCAATGGATATGACATAATATTGGACAAGGGACTCAAAAGCTCTTTCTAAAACTTCAAGTGGAAATTGAGAGGATGAACACTTACTGAGGGCCCCTGTGCCAAGTACAGTGTAACCTGTGTGGGTATCAGAGACTGCAAACCATGTGTCTGATTTTGTAGGATCTGTGAGCTAAAAATAATTTTTAAGTTTGTAAATCATTGAAAATTTTTTTTAAAAGAGTACTATTCTGTGACACCTGAAAATTATCTGAAACTCACAGTTGTGTGCATAAAGTTTTATTGATACACAGACATGCCCATCATTCACATTTTGTCTAAGGCTACTTTGGTGCTGCAAGGGTGGAGGTCAGTAGTTGCCACAGAAGCCATCTGGCCTGCAAAGCTAAAAATATTTAATAACTGGCCCTTTTCTGAAAAAGTCTGCCGGCCTATTCTTTTTCACTGCATTGAAGGCTCAAAGCAACTCTGTGAGGCTTGTTATCATTATAGACCCATTTTATAGGTGAACACACTGAGTCTTTGAGAAACTAAGTTATTGACCCCAGGTTTGCAGGGAAAGTGATTACTAAACACTGGTGTTATACCCATTCTACAGATGAAGAGACTGAGGCCTGAAGAGGATATAGTGACTTGTGGAAGGTCATCCAATGAGTGAAAGAATGACAGGGTGGGCACCAGACTCCTGCTCTTAGGACAGGGGCCAGTTTTCTTTGCTCCCACCTCTCTCCCATGGGACTTCCAGGTGAGTATCAGCAGGGTGATTGGCAGGGGCTGGCATGGATGGCTGGCTGATTGCTGCTCTGGGAGATCAGATGTCCCTGCAAGCTGTTAATGGATTAGAGGGTGGGGGTGGCGGTGCAGGGGCTGACCTCCGGAAGTAGGAGTGGGGAAGAGAGAGCTGGGGAAAGTAGAGAATCAGGACGCTGAGGTCTGTCGCTTTCCATTTCCTGCATGGACTCACCTCGGTCTTTCTCCCCCGTATCTGCCCATTGTTCCATGGATGGCAGGAGGTGCCACTGGAATGCACAGAACAGGTGTTCTTGTCACCACTTGGTAAATACCCAGTCGCTTGTGTTGTAAGTTACATTCTCCAAACACAGGCCATACGAAGACAATTCCTCCCCCTGGAGGGACCATGCTATATTTTGGCCTTACAATGATTCTGCGTCTGGGTCAGTCTAAAAGCCTGAGGAGTGGGGCTTGACGTGGGGTGCCGACACAGAGAGACTCGGTGCTGCTGTTGACGTGTGGATGCATAGAATCCTGAGTGGCATGGAGAGGCGCTGGTACTGTGTCAGGGTACTGAAGCAATGTTCCAGACTGCATTCCAGGGCATTCACGTCACCGCGGCAAACATGTTCACAAGCACATGTGCAACGAAGGGGCAAGTTCAGGGCAGCGGCCTGAATGCGGACACTGCCCACGGACCATTGACTTGCACCTTTTGGGCCTTCTCGTTTTGTGACCTGTAAAATGGGGATATGGAGAGTGCTAGCCCTCAGGGTCGTGGGTGCTTTTATGAGACAATGTACATAGAAATGTTTAGCATAATCATTTTTTTCTTACAGAAAAACAAAAAAGAATAAAGTCTATTTGCAAAAGTGGAGAACTACCAGCCTAAGCCAACCTAGGGATTTATAGATCAGGTCATTATGGCCCAGAGAGAGTGAGTGAGTTGCTCAAGGTCACCCAGCAAGTGAGGGGAAAGTTGGGAGACAAGACCCAGGGCTGCCTTGGAGCCCCTTTGTACCTGATCTTGTTTTTGCCTCCAAACCACAGAACTTTCAGGGAGAAGCACCCACAGGAATCGGGCAGGTCCAGGCCACAGCCCGGTTCAGGCTGGGGGGTGAGGTGTGGTATCTACATCACAACAGTAAACACTCATTCATGGAGACTCACTGCTTTCCCAGGCCATTCCATTTACTTCTCCCAGCAGAAGCCTCTGCTGGATTCTACTTGTTTACGCCTGCTGAGCCCCCTATGCACACAGCACACAGTAGGTGCTCAGAAAATATCTGTTGACTCAGCAGTCCCTACTAAGAAGACCTCCCCCAGAGTCCAGGGCAGAAACCAAGGCCCAGGGAGGTGAGTGTGAAGTCCAGAGTCGCACAGCTGGTTTCAGGTTTGTCTGATTGCAGAGAAAACTGCTGTGTGGTGTCCCAGCGTGGGGACATCCAAACTCCTAGGCCTGGAGAGGCGAAGGGCAGCCACTGGGGAAGAACTTTGAAAAATAACCAGAGGAACTCAGGGCAGACACAGTTTTGACACAAAGCACAGCAAAGAGAATATAATTTCCCCCTTTTTAGGTTGGTTTGGGGGAGGTCCCACTACGGAATGAATAATTTGCTTTGCAAAATCCAAGTCTCCAAGTCCCTCTGCTCTGGGGCCTGCATTGATATGCTAATACGAGAAGCCCCGGGGACCACCTCCTGGGTCTCTTTGTTCCCAGAGCATTTGTGGAGGAGCCTTTGTGCGGCTCCGTGTGTTTTCTCAGCCTGTGTCTGTGTGTGACAGGGGGAGAGAGACCAGCAGAGAACAGAGAGGCTTGCACAGGTGGGAGCCCCTGGCAGGAGTCCTGAGAACCCGAGGGTAAGAAATGCACCCGGAGGGGCCAGAGAGAAGCAGGCATTCAGACACAGGGGTGGCCTTTCACAGGGAGAAACAGCACTGTGGCATGCAGGGAGTATTTCAAGTTTTATCCCTTCCTTCCTTCCTTCCTTCCTTCCTTCCTTCCTTCCTTCCTTCCTTCCTTCCTTCCTTCCTTCCTTCTCTCCTTCCCCCACACTTCTGCTCACTCCGCTATCCACCCTCCTACTCATTCAACTGGCCATCCTCCCACCCCTCCACCTATGTGCCTATCTATCTACACATCTTCCTACTCATCCATCCACCCATCTATCCATCCACCTGTCTGCCTACTCCCCATTTCCTCCTCTATCCACCCTTCCACTCACCCATTCATACGCCTACCCCAACTCTGCCCAGCACACACCAGTGGTTTGCTAGATGACCAGTGACATGGCCCTTCCCGTTCCAGACAGAATGACAGAGAACTCAGACTCTGAGAGCAGATGGAGCTGGGTTCAAATGCTGCTCTGCCACCCGCTGGCTGTATAACCTCAGGTGGGTGGCTAAGCCTCTGTGCTTGCTTTTTCTGTAACTGTGACCTAGTGATGGTGACTGTCTCACACATGGTGTAAGGAAAAAATGGGGTGACACCGGTAAAGTGCCATCACAAAGTCCAGCATATGGAATGTGCTCAATATGTCCCTTCTCTTATTACTTGTTGAACACTTACTGTATTCTCCCATTGTTATCATCTTGGGGTGATATCACCCTCCCCACTCTATAAATGAGGAGACTGAGTCTCTGAGAGGTAAAGGTGGGGAGCAGAGCTCAGGACCCCAAGCCAGGGTGGCAGGTCTCCACATTCCACTCCACAACTTGGATACTGGTCTCTGCTCAGCCACAAGTACACATGTGGCCTCAAGCAAGTCCCTGAACCTCAGTTCTCCCATATGTCCTATAAGGGAGCGACCTAAGTGATTTCCAGGGCCTCCATTTGTTTTAGAGCGAG
Source organism: Anoura caudifer (assembly GCA_004027475.1). Lineage (NCBI taxonomy): Eukaryota > Metazoa > Chordata > Mammalia > Chiroptera > Phyllostomidae > Anoura > Anoura caudifer. The sequence continues at coordinate 553,750 of PVKU01000017.1, read as the reverse complement.
AATGATGCTGTCCAGCACCTGTCTACGAAGCCTCCGGTGCCTCTGACCCCACACCGTGGAGGGCTGTGGCCTTGGAGGCTTGACTCTGTACCCTCGTCATCCATGATGCAATGGCTGACAGGAGAGGTGGTGGAGACAGTCATATCTGGTTCAGGTCCCATCACTGTCCCTCCCTACCTGAGCCACCACAAGGAATCTCATTTTTTTAATGCCATGTGACATGGGCATAAGAGGACCCTCACCTGATCACATCGCTATAAAATCAAACGGGGCCACATTTGCAAATGGGTTGGAAAGGGTGCAGCAGAAAGATGGGGGAGAGCAAGCAAAAGCCAGGGGCTACCATGTCCCACTTCTAAGGTCAGATCATTAATTCACTGTGCATCTATTAAGTGCCTGGCCCTGGGCTCAGCACTGGCATACAGAGGAGACTGAGATGGACAAGGAGCTTACTTTCTCCTGGATGGAAACCAAAGAGCCAAGTCCACAAGTAGATGAGCAAATTACATTCAGAGAGGGACAAATGTGGGGGAGAATGTACAGCAGACAAGAAGAGGACAGCCTGCCCAGGAGTGGGGAGGTGAAGTGTTAGAATTGTGATCAGGGAAGGCCTCCAGGTGGAGGTGCCATTTCAGCTGAGCAATAACTAAACAATAAGAACCACCCTGTCAAGTTGTATAGGGTACAGAGCTCCAGAAAGAGGGAATAGCAAGTGCAAAGCCCACGGTGGCATTAGCCTGCTGGGGAAATGGAACTGGGCATCCGGGCATCTTCACATGGCTTTCCTTGTGCTTCATCCAGAAACTAATTACCAGTGGCATCTTCTCTGCTACCTGGGAGAGCAGGAGCCTGCTCCATCTCTTATAATTCTCTCTTATTTTAATGATCTGCATTTCAAAATTATGTCCCCACATCCCAAGGCCCCTGGGTACCAGGTATATTTCTCCAAGTCCCAATAAATAAATACAGTAAATCCATGTGCTTTCAGGGATTTTTATGAGCCAGTCTGCCAGTGAAATGGGCTGGTTGCCTCAGAGGGCTGAGCTGACGGGGCTGGCGAGGTAATTAGCTACTGAGTTATGGGGGCCACTTGAAGTCTAATTATTGAGAGATCTGAGGCACCCGCCTCATTTGGGTCTAGATTTACATGGCACTGGGCGGCCTCCTCAGGCAGGCGTCTCCGTCTCCATGGGGATGCGGATGGAAGGGCAGTTGGTGGGTCTCAGAGAGAAGGGACCTGGAGGTAAATGGCCAGCAGGGCACCTAGAATGGGGTATGTCTGGGCCGGGGGCGGGGAGCGGTGGTGTCTCCTCCCTGAGCTGTCTCAATTCTTCCGGCAGGTTCCTGCAGCTCTTCCATGTGCTACGCTTCTGTTTTGTGCCTGTGGTTTAGGGCCGTCCCGTGATATCTGTTTGCTCACAAACCCCTCTCTTCTACTAGTCGCATTTATTCATTCACTTGTTTATTCACTCAAGGAAAAGAGAGTTACAGACTGTCTAGGTCTAGATGGTGTGTGTGTGTTTGTGTGTGTGTGCACATGCTTGTACTCAGGCACACCCTGTGCTCAGGACAATCACTGCCCCATACGAGTCACTGTCACCTCTGTCCCAGCAGACTGTGACAGCCTCCTCCCTGGTCTCTCACCTTCTCCCCTCCCCACTCTAATCTGCCCCCACTTCACACACACACAACGTCCAGGATGAACTGCTGAGAGTGGGGCCGATTGTCGCCCCTTGTGCTAACTCCCCATGGGCACCCCCAGTCCCAGGGAGAAGCCCGAGTCCCTGGATAGCCTGCAGTGTGCTGTATGATTAGACCTCCTGCTTCCCACCCTCCCCGACCTGCTCCAGCCACAGGGGTGGTCCCCATGCTGTCCTCTCTCCCTCCACACTCAGTCCCACCTCCAGCCCTTCCGGCTCACGGAGCCCTCGGCCAGTGGCACCTGCCCCGATCATGCACCTGTCTCCTTCTCACCTCTCTCCCACGTCTCTGCTTGACACTAACCTCTTTATTTCCTCTCTGCTTTATCTTTCTTCAGAGCCCCTATGATTGCCTCTCCTATGTGTCTGTTCCTGGATTATTGTCCGTCACCTTCCCCTCTCCTCCTAGAATTCCAGCCTCACGAGGGCAGGCGTTTTGTTTCTTCATTTCACTGCTACATTTTTCAGCACCTGGAACAGTGACTGGAATGTAACAGGTGTGCATAAACAATTTTTGAATGGATGACTGTACCATTTAATCTCTAACAACAAGCGTAGGGGCTGGCACAGCACAGGGGCTCAGTAGTTTTTCAACTAAATGTGGGGACTAGTGAGCAGGAAATGCATGGATAAGCGTTACTCCACCGGGATGAGCAAAGAGCACAGGAGTGCGGAAGTGCCCACGGGGGGTCTAGGGCGTGGGGTCTGTCAGGGGCACTTTCCAAGTCCCAAGTTTCATGCTTGGTTGAGCAGGAGTTTGGCAGATGGCCCATGTGGCCAAAGGGTCCAAGGGAGAAAAACTTCACATCGCTTAGGGGACCTGGCAGTGCTCAGTGTCAATACAGAAAGAAGGGTGAGGGGCCCAGGGCTGAGACAGGCTCCCAATCTTGGAAAACCTTGAATGTCAGACTGGGAATTAGGATTTGATCCTGAGGGCTCTGGAGAGACCCCAGATGGGCACACTCAGGAGAGGGACTCAGACCTATTGGGACTCCGCAGCAACGGCTTTGGTGATTGTGGAGACAGCGTGGCAGTACCAAGGCAGTCCAGGAAGGTGACCCTGGGGACCAAGGAGAGGCAGAGGCCTGCCAGGGCCACCAGATGGAATCCTACGTGGCTGCAGAGATCCCGCTCAGGAGACTGAAATCACATCATCCCAAACCACTAGATGCAAAGAGACCCCGGGCACCTGGCTCCCAACCCAATTAACTAGATTTTAAAAATTGCGGTTGCAGCCCTTGTCCTTTTTCTTGCCTTCATTTGCTCTTAAAATTTTTTTTATTATATATGTTTTCTTGATAGCGGAAGACTTGATGTGCTGTATATTAAGCAGAGTGGCAGCTGTGAGATTGCCAAGCTAAACAAAATACAAAATTTACTGCAGTAAATTCTCCTCTCTTCAGGGTGGTTAATTATCTTAATTACTTTTATTATCTTTTATCTTTTAAGATCCCAAATTGCTTATTTCTGCCTCTCCTGCCAAAGGCGACCACATATCTTTTATTGGTGCCTGCTGAGTAAAGGCAGTCATGTGCATATCTTTCTAGGGAAACTTAGAGGAACTTTGATTGATACCTGGCTTTGACTTGCGATTTTAATTGTAGCAACTAGTGAAAACAAAGTTCCAGGGAATAGTGACCGGCACACACCGTGATGTACACTCGAGTGCGGGCTGCAAATCTGACAAATGCCTTTTTAAAAATATGCCTCCTTTCCTCTGCCCTTCATTCTTCGTGCGACATGGGCAAAACCATTTCTCTCCAGCAAATTTTAACTCTGGAGAGAAGAATTACAGGCCTGGCAAACTGTCATACTTTTCCCGGGGAAACAACAACACAAAAAGGTGATTTGGTCTGAAATAAATCCATTCACGGTTAACATTTTAAAGCAAAGGGAGGAAAGGGGGAAACAATCACCAGGCCCCTACACCTGGGGCTATTCCGGGCTGGGGATGTGGAGACAGTTCAACCAGCTGAAGAGGGACAGAGATGCGGCCAGAGCTGGCTGAGTAGGGGGGGCTCCAAGAGGGTACGGTGCCCAGTGAGTGGCTCCATTAAGGGAGGGGGACAATGGCAAGGCTTAGTTTTTAAACAGATGGCTCAGAGGCCACAATCCTACAGCCGCACCTCGGGTCCCGACATGTCCCGGAATTTGGAATTAGTGGCAGAGGTTAGAAAGGGCATCGTCCTCCCAGCAGCCCCTCGGGGAGGTGGCTGCAGAACTGTGACTCGAAGCTACAGCCTGGGACCCAGGGAGACTTGTGCTGGAATCCTGGCCCCGCCAAGTGTGAGCGGAGTGACTGGCGCACGCCTCCTAGCCTCTCCGGCCCTCAGTTTCCTCATCTACACAACATGGGTGATAAAATGAGTATCTCTTCTCGGGGTTGTTGTGAGGACTGATTAAGATGGTGGCACGTGTGAGAACATGAGCTCTGTTTTCTCCGCAGTGTGATGGGAAACTAAAGCTCAGAAAGGTCAAGTCGGCTGCCCAGAATCACACAGGTTCCTACAGTGTGAGGACCACATCATTCCACCCCTGTGTGATTCTGCTGGGGGGTTCGGGTTCTGCAGACTCAGGCCAGGATGCTTCAAGACTCCTTCACAGGGGAGTGAGAGGCACAGATGGGGGAGTGCAGGTTGGTGATGGGGGAGCTTGGAGCCCCATGCTCTCAGAAGGGGCAAGGAGAAATCTCTGTGGTCCCATTGTTGAAAGGACCTGGTAGGGTGAGGAGAAGTGGCATTGGGGAGGAACAGGTGTCTTAGCTCGGGTTGCTATGACAAAAATACCACTGACAGAGTGGCTTACCAACGGAGATTTCTCTCAAGCAGTTCCGGCTGCCAGTGTGGTCAGGTTGTAGGGAGAGCCCTCTGCTGGGTGGCAGCCTGCCGCCTTCTTGAACTTGTCGCATCCTCACGGAGAGAGGATGCAAGCTCCCTTCTGGCTCTCATAAAAACACTAATCCCATTCCCAAGGGCTGCACCCTGGGGACTCACCTAATCCTGATCACCCCCCCCAAAGGCCCCACCCCAGATACCTTCATGTAGGTGGGTGGGGTCTCAACATATGGATTTTGGGGCAACATAAACATTCAGTTTACAACAACTGGTATCCCTTTCCTGCCTCTGCCCGAAGAGAGGGATGTCAAGTTCATGAGCATTTAGGGGAGGACTCTTTGAGTTTCATTGAGGCCTGTGGGATTGGCGTCCTGTGTGCCCAAAGCAAGGCCCCAGGGCTGCCCAGTGATGAACCCCAGCCTGGCCTCTCCCTCCCTCCACTTGTATCTCTCAGGCTTTACCTCTAGGTGTCTGTGGTTCTAGGTGAGGTGACCTCAAACTCACCCCATTTTAGCATTAAAAGTCCCACAATCCTATGTGTCCTTTCGTTCCCAGGCAAACTGGGACATTTGGTCACCTTATATTTTGAGTCTTTCTGTCTCAAGGATTTCCTTGACCTTTTTTCTGTCTCTGTGTCTGTCTGTCTCTCTGTCTGTCTCTCTGTCTTTCTCCTTTTACCATCCTCCTCCTTTCCCTAACCCACCTGAAGCTCCTGTGGCTTCACCCTGCCTTCCTTTTCTTGCAGATTCTGCACCTCCCACTCTTTGGCAAGAAAAGCACTGCATTTACATCACCAGAGGGGCTGGGCAGCCAAGTCCAGAGACAGAAGTCCGGTAGGAACGACGGGAGGCCGGGGAGGGGCTGTCTGGGAGGAGGGATGGGGCTCCCAGGTCAGGCAAAGGCTCCAATTCTTTAACCCCACAGAGACTCTAGGTGCTCCGGGTTCTACTACTCCAGGCCTGCTGTCCCACACATGGCTCTTCCACGCTGTGCCGGGGAGATACGCGGACGCGTGGGCATGTGTGTGTGATGTGCATGTGTGTGCATGCCTGTGTGTGTGTGCTTAGGCTCTGGGTCGGGAAGCCACCAGAGTGGTCTCTCCTGGGGGAAAGGGAGCCTGGCCTGCTGAGGAAGACACCAGGGGACAAGGAAAGCAGTGTTTGGGTGGAGGGACAGGGCCACCGCTGTCCCTGAGAATTCTCTTGGGCAACCATTTACTTGCCCCATGTGGCTTTTCAGTGCTTTGCGTGTGTCTAGCGGGACGGACCCAACAACTGAATTTCAGATTTAATTACTTCAGTCTAAAAACTGACCCTCTATCCGGTTATTCAGAAATGTGTGTGTGTTTGAAATAACTTGCCCGTGTGAATCTACATGTTCAAATGAACTGAGACGTGCCACACGTGTGAACTGCACACTGAATTTCAGAGGCCGGGTGCCAAGGATGGCTGTAAATGACCTAATTAAACATTGTAAGGTCAGCTGCGTGTTAGAACAACAATATTTCTGATATATTGGGCTAAATAAAAGGTATTATAAAGTTAATTTCCTGATTTTTTGTTTTTTTTGCTTTAAAAAATGTGACGTCTAGAAAATGTTAAATGACATATGTGATCCTCTGCGACTAGGCTGCCCTAGACGTAAGGACCGTCACCAAGAAAGTGTTCCCCATGCCTCGCTGCCCTGAGGGTGGCTGCTTTTAGCTTCTTGACTGCTCTCTTCCTGTAGCGGAAAGAAAGCACTTCACCCAACTGATGTTCACAATTTTTAGACTACAGGGATTAATAGAACCGCCATCCGGGAATGTCAGTTTCAAGGTTCCCTACCCCTCACACTACTCCTGCTGCTCTGTGGGAACCAGGCATTTGGACTGCCAGTCCTGTTGAGACTCTTCCTCTGATCACTGGTGGGCAGCTCCTTGTCCCTTGGTTCCCCAGGCTTGTGTGTCTTTGCTAGGACATCTGTAGTACCCTGAGGAAGCAGAAGGGACTGGTTGGCAGCAGATAGGTACCCTTAGTCAGGCGAGAAGCTCACGGTCAACGAATACACGCTGAGGGTCTCCTGTGTGCTGGGCACCAACTGGGTAGACGGGGACTCTACCACACTTGGACGTGGGTGGGGGGGCAAATGTTGGGCAAACATTTGCACTGCTAAGCAACCCTGCACCAGTTGGTTACATGCGTCATCTCCTCTAATTGCCACACTGAGAGACTTACAGCTTTCCTTGTTTCACAGAAGAGAAGCCTGCGGTCAGAGAGGTGGGAAGCTTTGCCCAGAGTGGAGCTGAGGCTCCAATTCTGTCTTGTGTGGCTCCGAAGTCCCGTAAGGCCCTCCTCTGAGCCGACTCCTGGATGCTCTCAAAGGGGCTGGGATGGGAGGTACCCCCTGCCTGCTGTGATCTCGCCTCTGTAGGCCTGCCCCCTCGCCCAGCTTTCCTTCCCAGCTCTCTTGGAATCCGTTGTTGCCTGCTTTTAATTGAAGCCCTCAGTGAACCATTGTGCATTTTCAGCCTGCACCACCTCTTGGGATAATGAGTCTCATACATTCACTTCCCACTGAGTAAAACGCTGCAGCACTTTAATTTTTCCTAAAATGCCTTTGAGTGTCCCCGGGAGATGTAGGTAAGAGGAGAGGCGAAGTTGATTCCGCTTTTTCTCAGAGTCTCTGAGCCTGCACCCTCCCGTGGGTCCTGTGTGGGAGGCTGTGGGCAAGACTCCACCTTGCCAAGTCTTGCTTTGCTCTTCTGTAAACTCGGAACAACAAAAAAGAAAACATTCTGCAGGGTGGGGTTACTGGGGTAACCCCGAAGGGTTGCATGAGGGTGCAGAGGAACGGGAAGCCTTCCTGCCCACCTCAGATTTGGCATGGCGGTGCTTCGTGGATACATGTAGGCTAAGAAAATGTGTGTCGGGGGGTGTGGAGCTCTGTTTCTAGTCCAGGAGTTTCAAAACGCACAGGATGTCAGCTGAAGTCCTCATGGTGGCCCTGCACCCTCTCTGTCTTTGTCCCCTCCACTCTCCCTTCCTCCCTGTGCTCCAGCTCCACTTCCAAGCTAGGCAGACTCCTGCCCCAGGGCCTTTGCACTGGCCACTTCCCTGCCTACAACACTCTCCCTCTCAATATCTGCATAAACACCTCTCTTTTTCTGGTGGTGGCTCAAATGTCATTTTCTCATTGAGGCACCCCCAGACCACCCAATTGAAGATCACAACCCTTGCCTTGCCCCTGCATTTCCCCTACCCTTTTCTGTTTTTTTTTTCCTCTAGCACTTATTACCTTCTATCAAACTTTATAATTTACCATGTAAAGTATTAATTATGTGTATTTTGTCTGATTCCTCCAGGGCAGGGTTGTTTGTGTGCCATGCCCCCTCCCTACCGTGCCCTCAGCACCCTTAACATTCTCTGATGCGCCCCAGGGACACAATAGCTGTGTGTGAAGTGCACACGCCGTCCTTCCTCTCGTCTGCCCAAGCATTGCATGCAGGTTGATGAATGTTATTACGCAACAAACAGCACGGTAACAGTACAGGGGTGTGGGGACACCCATGGTCAAATGCATTTCGTAATAAACCACTTTCTTTCTTTCCAAGCAGGGTGCGTCAGAGTCACAGGCAGGCAGCAGAGCCCCGAAACTGCCCCCGAAGGCTGATTGCACTCCCCCCTCCGACCTGAATGGTAGTAATGTGTTGTGGTGGGTGCTGGGTTCACGGTGGGACAGGGGCTGGGAAGACAAAATTCGGGCAGGGGTTCCTACAAAGAGATGGTCCTTAAGTTGGGGCCGAGAGTGTGGCTCATCAAGGGATGTGAGCCGCCTGCCATCCAGAATTGTGCCTCCTCCTCTTTCCAGGGGTAGACGCAGGCAACGCTGCTGCACTGAACTCCGGTCTGTGTTGGGCTCCCCCAAGGGGCTGAGGCAGTACGGGGCGGTTCCTGATCCCCTCTAAGGGGAAGGGGTTGAGGGCACACAGCCGGCTGGGATAGCACCTGTCCACCCCCTCCCCACCGGCAAGAACACCCACTTTCCTGTCCCTGGCACACACTCAGCCTACTCCCCTCGTAAAGCCTTTGCCTATGCTGTTCCCTCTGTGTGGAATACTCTTCCCCAGATCTGCACAGGGCCATTTTCTCCTCCTCAGAGCCCTCTTAGCTCAGGTGTCACCACCTCAAGGAGCCCATCCCTGATTGCTCCTCAGACTTTCTCTCCTGAGACCTCATTTTCTTCCCTTCCTGGCCCACGCTGCTGCGTCAGAACTCCCCAGGAACCCTGTGCCCGCATCCTCTGCCAGCATTCTCCACCCTGGCTGCTGGGAGGAGCCCCTGGGGGCTTTCAAGAGTACTGAAGCCTGGACTCCGCCCCAGACTAATTAAATCAGGACCTCTGAGGGGTGGGTGGGGGCCTGGGTTTGTTTTAAAAGCTCCCCAGGGGATTCTTTGTGGGCCAGGCCTGGAACCGTGGCTGCAGGAGGTCGCTCACTTCTTGCACATTTATGGCCTGCTGCCACCCCACAAGGCATGCACGCAAATGGCGGACACCCACCGTTCTCCCCTCCCTGGTTAGCACCCTGCTTGGCTCACCCGACCTGCTTAGTCTGAATTTGGGAATGATTTTCCAGCAGAGGCCCCGACTTGTACAACTCAGCCATCATCCAGCAATGCCCCCATTTTCCAGATTACGAACCTGAGGGTCAGAAATAGGCAGCGCCATGGCCACAATTCCCCGCTTCAGTTGGAGGAGAGTATTAAACAAACCTGGGGATAGGGGAGGGGGCCGTCCCTTTGTTGATTCAAAGACTGACAATTAAGATTGGAAGAGAAAAAATGGAAGAGAAATGAGCAAGCTTTGCGTCCGTCTCTTTGGAAAAAAATAAATAAAAGGGCCGCATGTCTTTAAGGCAGCGAATGTGGGAAAGAAATAAAGGCACCTCATTCTGTGCGCTCCTGGGCTTGTCGGTATTCCTGTGGCAGCCCGGCTCGCATAAACATTCGGCACACAGCACATGCAGACACTTTTTAATAGAATCGCTTAAAACAATTAATTACCAGAGTTTTCATTCAAGCTGCAGTGCAAAAGATACGCAGGCAATAAAAGGCATTTATCCGCGGGTTTCTCGAGGCCTGTTTGTTATTAAGATGTAAATTAAATCATCACAGATGTTCCATTTTTTAATCTAGGCCTGGGAAGATCAGGGCCAAGCGTGGCCTAAACGGGTTTATTTCATTACCCGCACATTCATTAGAAACCCACCGCCTTATTGGATATCATTTTTCTTGGGCGCCTTATTCCTCCTCTTCTTAAACAAATTATCAAGATAATTTGTTCATTTCCCTTTCTATTTGTTCTTAACGTTCGCAGCCCCGGGGTGGGATCCCAGGGCTCCTGGGTGAGGGGCTCTGTTTGGGGTCCTCTGCCCTCCTGAAGGTGGGGGAGACCCAGCATCTACTCCAGGCATGGAGTTGGGGAGAATTGTCTGGAAATTTCTGGAAAATCATTCCCTTTCCTAATAGTGTTACACTGGATGGTGAGGTTGAAATCCTTGGGTCTAGCTCATGCAGAGTTTCATTTCTGTGTTGAAAGAAACTGTTACATGATTAATAACCTCCTCCCCGCAAAGAGCCCCCACTCTTGACCATAGTCTCTACCTGAAGTTACCCAGAAGCCTTTGCTTGCTTATTTCTGCCCTCTGGTCTGGGTTGTGAGCTCCAGGAGGGCTTTATCTGTCTTGTTTATCACTGTAGGCTCAGAGCCTAGCACAGTGCATGGCACATAGTAGGTGCTCAATTAATAAACAAATGCATTTTAACAGTTATTATTAAAGTGCCTGGCATGGTGTTCAACACACACAATCTCATTTAATTCCCCAACAACCTAGAAAAGAGGTACTGTTATCATCCCCATTTAAGTATGAAGTCACTATGCTGCAGCAAAGCACAGGAATTTGCCCATGGCCATGGCTGGTGAGTGGAAGTGTTAGGATTTGAACCCAGGTCTGGTTGGCTCCAACTCCCTGTGATTTAACTCCTCACCGTTCTCCTGGTGGGCATTGGGTGTTGAGTCCAAAACTCACTAGGGTGTTTAACACATGCTGATTCGGTGCCGAGCACTGTGCTAGGCCCAGGAGAGAGCTCAGCCCAGCCCAGGAAGGACTTCAGAAGAACACAGGCATCACCATTAGCATCATTTTGTCACCCTCCAATGTCCCTGCTTTGTAGATGTGGGAGCTAAAATGCAGCCGTAGGACACTTATGTGGGTTGAGACCCAGGACTGGCCACCTGATTGGTGGAGCCCAGTGCACATGGACAGGGTGGGGGTCCTTGTTCAAAAATTATATGAATTTCAAGAGCATGGCAGCATAGCGTTAAACCAAACTTGGGGCCCTTGGGGGACTGCAGAGGTGGCATGCCCGCGAGGCTGGCCATGCTGTGACTTCTGGCTCACGGCAGCCGTCTTTCTGCTGTGACTTCTGGCTCACGGCAGCCGTCTTTCTGCCGTGTACTCAAAAGCAGGACGACCCCAGGGCATCTAACTAACCTCTGGGCTGCCCCGACTCCACCTCCCCACCCCACCTGCCCTCCCACTGTTTCCTTTATCTTCAGTGGAGGTTTCAGCTGAATCAGCCCAGCAGAGCTCTGTCTGACCCTCATGAGTGAAAGAGGGTCAACCCACCTGATCCTATGCTGTCATGTTCTTAGACTATTTCTCACATTTCTCCAGCAGCCAAACGCAGCAGATGCCCCTATTGCCATTGTGCAGGGCAGGAAACAGAGAGGTGGGGTGACCTGCTTAAGGTCACATTGCCAGTAGTTTCCAGTCCTTCTCTGTGTCACCGGTGGCTGTCAGACTTGCTTCTTCATAAAAACCATATTTTGCAGAAGCCTAATCCTCCAGCTAAGTAGCAGCCCAAGTGATTTGAATTATGTGGTGTGAGAGCTTCCCCTTCATCCCCTGGAGCGTCAGATCTAGGAGGAATGTTCTTACCCAGAGGTACGTTCTTCACCAAGTTCAAACAGTTGGTAAGAGGCACATGAACTTGGATCTGCCAGTGCCTCTGAACATCTTCTCTGCTCAGAAGTTACCTTCACTGGACTCTTTCATTCCTAATACCTCCCTGTGGGGTGGGGCTGTGGCAAAGTGCCAAGTCCAGGCAGATCTTACGCAGGGAATTGGGAGCATCTGAGACCATCAGAGTAAGGGGGTCTTAGAGATCACAACGATGGGGACTCAAAGAGGGGAAGGGACCCCACCGGGCTGAGAAAGGAAGACCATCCCTCAGAGGCGCGGGCCCAGACACCCCCCCTCCCGCTCGGTGGCGGGCTGTGTGCAGGCGCCTCGCTACCCGCTGTGACAGGATCATTTTCTGCTTCCCGCCTGTGCATGGCCTCATGTTTTCATCAAGTTCTGAAGAAAGAGAATGGGAAAATATCGTGCTTTTATCCCCCCTGCGTGCGGCAGAAATTGCCTTTTTATGAAAGTCCTCGTCGTTTTGTGAGTATTTCGCAGACTTCCAAGGCTGGGAGACCCCTCACACGTTTAGGCTCACGATCCCCCAAACTCCCTGCCTGCAGGAAGCCCAGAAAACCCGGGGGGCGGTTCCAAGGGTGAGCAGGGCAGGTGGGGGAAACTGGATGGGACGATGTTTGGAGAGATCGTTGAGATCCCATGCATGGCATCAGCTGTTAGAATGAGGTGGGGTGCTACCCTTGGCGCTCAGAGAAAACCTCGTGTCCTGCGAAACGCCACAGGTTTTGTGAGCCCGCAGACCAGGTTTCCAGGCCCGTCTGCGCAGGCCGAGTGACCTGGGGCGATTGCCAGGACCTCTCTGAGCCTGACTCCTCATCCCTGAAATGTTGCAGTGATCCGCACCGCGGAGGGGTGTGATGAGGATTAAATGAGGGGCTGCTTACAAAGACCCCAGCGTGGTGCTGGGCACACAGCACGCTCTCAGTAGAGGACGATTTGCCACCAACTCACCCCATTTCCCTTGAAGTCACATTAGGACGAACAGTAAGTCTCGTGAGATTAAAATCTCCTTTTTTACCTGCTCCCCGACCTCCCCCAGTTGAGTAAACGCTGAATATATAAATAGTTTGGGGAAAAAAACACTTGGACACAGTCCTGCGTAATTGCGCTGTGGAGCTATTAAGGTAAAACACCTGCCATAAGACACTTAGCAGGCCTCTGCTCGCGTGGCGCCGGCTGTCGGGGCGGCAGGGCGGGGGGCGGGGCTCATCCGTGGCTGGCACCAACCGGGAGAGGCCGGCCCCCCTGTGCCGTCTGCCCAGCCAAAGGCCCTTATCAGTATGCAGAGTTAATTGAAGGATTAATATGTTTTCTCATTAAATTCTTTTTTTATTCAAAATTGAGTTCTTCATAGGAACGGGTAATCACACTTAGATTATTTCCTTCCCTCCATGTGAACCTTGGAGAACAAAGTAGAAACACAGACACACATGTACATATATGCACACACATGTTATGTTATTGATAGTATATTTTATTACATAGACAATAAAATAGACTTTCAACCCAACATACGTACATATGTGTACACAAATATTTTATTACATATTTGATTAAACATACATGATAAAACAGATTTGAAACCCTTATGGAAGGTTTTGGTACCGACTGGTATTTTTGTCATTGTCCTTAACTGTTTAGCTCAGGTCCCCCTCAATTCACACAACTAGGACTGTTCAGCAACTAAGAACAAAGCAGCAAGAAAAAAAGAATTTGCAAGGAGTGGTAAGAAATAGAGACAGGCCACAGCAACATACTTTTCTTCGCAGAAATGTTTCTACTGAGGCGATGTCATTATGAGTCCTGCTCATTTGAGGGGATCGTTCATGAATTCCTTCTTTTCTTCTGTGAAGTCCCATGTGATAAATTTCTTCCAGAGTTGGGAATATTTGGTCAACATTAAGGGTATATTCTTACAAGAGTTTTGCAACTTGTCTTTTAATTTGTTCATGTTATTTTATTTTTGCCCGGGGCCTCTCAAAAGTTCCAAGCAAGATTTTACTTCCAATGCCAGAAAATGCTTATCTATTTAAAAGAAACATGGAAGCTTTTTTTTTTCTTTTGGATTCCTTTAGTTATTAGTCCTACGGCATGATTCGTTTTACTTGTCTAAAGAAATTTCTGAAAATTTTTCCCCAAAAGTAATGGGGTACAAATATTTTTTAAAACCGGAAGATAAGGATTTGGATTTCTCTTTGTTTTTTATGCTCAGGGCAGGTGGTGTTTTTGTTCTATTATCATGCACCCCCACGCACACTCAGGGATTTGTGTAGTGGGGACGCTGCGGGGAAGTCTCTGACTCACGGGAGATCACCTGCGTGGGGACCTCTGAATCAACTCAGAGTCCACGTGTGGCGAACGTGAGTGCCACTCGGTCTCCGACAGCGGGAGTGGCCCTTCACTCTGAGGGTGAAGTGTCCTTTCACTCCAGTCAGGGCCCTGGGAGGGGGACCGGCGGGGCACAGAAAGATCATGGGGATCTCGGGCCATCCGAGGAGGGTGTAGACCTGGCCCGTGTGCAGACACTGTCGATCCCATAGAAAGGCAAAGACCCAAGTCCTTTTTGCCTCTGGCCGGCTCCTTCAGCTCTCTCCCAGGGCCACTGGGGAGCTCAGTGCGGATTACAGCCATATTTAAGTTGGGCTAAGGCTATGCTGAAGGGCAGAGAGGACAAACTCACTGGGACCTGGGCACCTTCGCCTCTGACTGGGGCTCAGGGTTTCCCCTGGATCAGTCTGATGGGTACCAGCACTACTGGTCATAAAAAACGTGAGGGTCTCTGAGACCCCTGGGCGGGGCTCTGGAAGCACCCCCCTTCCCACTCACCTTTCACTCTGTTCATCTTTCTCTCTCCTGTTCTTTCTCAGTCCTTCCTTTCCCTTTCCTCTCCCCCAAGTTTCTCTATTTTATTTCCTCTTTCTTCTTCTCCCTTTTCCTTCCCTTCTCTCTGATCTCTCAATTGTCTTCTTTTTTTCCTTTCCTCCTCTTTCTCTGGCAATTTTGCTCATTTCCCTCACATGTTTTTCTTCATTTTTCTCTCCCTGTCTCTTCTCCCTGCCCCTTTATTTCTTCATTCATCCTCTCCCCTTTTCTCCTCTCTACTCTCCCTTCTGTCACCTTCTCTATTTCCTCCTTATTTTCTCCCTCCCTTGTCATCCATTTATTTTTCTCTCCTTTCTCTTTCATTCTAGGCTCTTCTTTGCTTGCCTATCTCCTCCCACAGCTCCCAGTCTTGCCTGTCTGTCTGTCTGTCTCTCTCACACACACATACACACACGTACACAAACTCTTCCTTGAGAACATGGCAGAGTAGCAGAGGGCTCAGGGTCCAAACATTTTGTCTCTTTAGTGTGCACTGAAGGCACAGCATCCTCAGAACATGACAGACTCAAAGGAAAAAAAATACCACAAAAACAAAAAAAAAGTTCCCCAAATCTCGCCAGCTCTCTGACCCGGAGCTCAACACCGGCAGGAGGCCTGGAGAGGCTCTTCTGATTAGCTGAAAGGGGAGTTGCTGCTCCTCCCAGACCTGGGTTCAGCTTTTCTGAAAATGACAGGAGACAGGCAACAAAAACGCCTTTCCAGGCTGCCCGATGTCCCACGTTAAGCAAAAGGGCACGTCTGGTCGGGTTCTGGAAGCTCAGGCAACTCAGTGGCTGAAGGTCACATGTTTTGTGGTTTCAAAAGATAGGGGGAGCTGAGGTGGGCATAGGGTGGTCCTTTGGAAAGGTGAGGGGTGCCTATTGGGACCATGCTCTCAGCTGGAGCCACCAGCACCCAGTGCAGGGCTGAGCGAGCAAGCTTCCCGCCCCTCCTGTCCTTGTCACATGCAGGGCTGGCTACTCTCCCTGCACAGTATCCCTCTCTCTGCTCCAGGGAATTTCCAGATGTCAAGGAGCAGGTTGGGGTGTGGGCCATTAACAGGCAGGCCTGGGTCTACCATCTGGGCTCATAGTCAGGTCTGTTCATTCATTCCTTCATTTATTCAACAAACAGTAAGTGCCTATGGTGTACAAGGCACTGGGCAGAGAGCCGTGAATAGTGACAGGGACCTGGAACTCAGCGACCTTAAATATAACCAAGGAGACAATTTCAAGAGGGCAAGAAGGATCCAAGCAAAGGGATCTGGACATGAACTTACCTAAGAGCCATGGTTCCACTTTGAGGGGCACACCCAGCCCTCGCACATCTGTGGGTTCACCAAATGTAGCGGTTGTGATCGCCACTCGCCACCCAGCAGTGAGTGGCAGATACACAAGTGCTGGCCCACTCACACGACAGAAGCCTCTGTGGCGGTGCAGCGGGAGGTTGCAGCCACGCACGGGAGCACAGACGCACCTCACAGCACACTGCTGACTGAAGGAAGCCAGGCAAAGAGAGAGCAGGCCATATGGCTCTATTTTATAAAATCAAGAGATGGCAGACCTAAGGTGTGGGGTCTCAGGCAGGGTGAAGGTTACCCTGGAGGGGTATTGAGTAGAATGGGGTGTGAGGGGGACTTTTAGGGTGCTGATCATAACCTATTTCTTAACCCAAGAGCTAGGTCCGTGGTATGCTGACGTTCTGACCATTCTATGAGCTGCACCTTAGTGTGCACAATATGATGTGAGTCTTTTTAAAGTGTTTGAATGGTCTATTTCAATTTAGACATTAAAAAACAAAACAAAACAAAACCAGATCATGGGCACTTGCAGTTGCGTGGTGGGCTGAGCTGGGGCCGACTCGCCTTCTCCCTCTCCCAGTGAGAGCGTGTGGTATTCTGGACACAATGTAGTAATAAAATGAGAGACACACCGCTCAGTGTTTCTAGCACGATCAAAGAAGAAAAATCCACAGGCAGCAAAGATGGAAATGGAAGTCGGACCCTGTGAGAAGCTGACATGAAAGCAGCCCACTGGGGTCAGAGCAGGTACAGACAGACCCGAGGCTGGGGTCTGGGGTCCCAACTCCGCAGGGGACCTAGATGCCACAAGACAGAAGGCTGCAAAAAGTCCCCACTCACCCCCTCCCACCTTGGAGGAGTGCTCCTGGGTCACACCAGCTAAGAAAATGCATCGTTCCTGCCAGTCCAGAGCAGCAGATAGGACCCTGGAAATATGGAGTTTGAGGGAGGGGCAGTGAAGGGATGTCAAGGAAAAAGAAAAATTTCCCCAAACACCATGGAACTTGCCCTGCCCCACGTACAGATGTGCGGTACAAATGTCCACTCCTAGTGTGAGGACCACATGTGAGACAGAAACATAAGACCCCGCTCAGGACCACTGAAACCCTTAGCCTGCAGGAGGCAGGAAGGCAGAGAGTGGCCACGGCGGATCACCCTGTAACTCCGGGCACAGGGCGCTCTGCTGGAACCATCAGCTGGCAAGGAGCAGAGGAAGCAAATCACACTGGGGAGGGCAGAGTGGGCGCAATTAATGAAACATTAGCAACCGAAGAACTCAACCATACAGAGCAATCTGGAAGGGAGTGATTAAAAAATAGCAATATCTGAAATGATTAAAAATATAAAAATACAAGAAAACTCAAGGAAAAAGAGGATATTATAAAGATATATTTTTAAAAGAACCAAAGGGTATTTATTTGAAATATGTATTATTCTAAATATACCATTTATGTATCTATTTAGTCTATTTGCCTGTCATCTATCTGTCTATACCTATCATCTATCCATATATCTCTCTCATCACCACAATTAGACACTCAATGGATAGAACAAACAACACATGATAAAGGGCAAGAAGGAATAGTGGCTAGGAAGGCATGCGTTGATAACCATCCTAGACACAGAGAGAAATACAGAGACAGAACATGGGGAAAGGCAGGCGAGGCCCATGCGGACGGAACCAGAGAATTCCACAGAAGCTGGAGAGCTAGGCCCTCCGACAGGAGGGAAGGCGGTGGCGGGGCGGACCTGACAGCAGACTTCTCGTCAGCACCACCAGATTCCAGGAGGCCATAAATAACTTGTTCAAAGTACCCTGGGAAAGTAACTGTCAGCCTTAAACTTCCTAGTTGTTTACACAGCTAAACTATAATTGAAAAGCAGGAGCTAAATATAGACACTTTCAAACAAAAATGGAGAGAGTTTACTTCTCAGACGCACTCACTAAATTACCAAGGAGTGTAAGGAATTCTGAATGTAAATGAAAGGAGTGGAATGGGAGAAGCAAAAGTGAGGAAAAGAATGGATCAATATACACCC
This sequence comes from Anoura caudifer, assembly GCA_004027475.1. Classification (NCBI taxonomy): domain Eukaryota; kingdom Metazoa; phylum Chordata; class Mammalia; order Chiroptera; family Phyllostomidae; genus Anoura; species Anoura caudifer. The sequence goes on along the minus strand of PVKU01000017.1, from coordinate 535,993 downwards.
TGGCTGGTGTGGCTCAGCAGATTGAGTGCCTGCCTGTGAACTAAAAGGTCGCCGGTTTGATTCCCAGTCAGGGCATTTGCCTGGGTTGCAGGCCACATCCCCAGTGGGGGGGTGGCTGAGAGGCAACCACACATTGATGTTTCTCTGCTTCTGTATGTCCCTCCCTTTCCCTCTCTCTAAAGAAAAAAAAAAAAAGAATTGGTCAATATATTAAAAAATTCAGACTAACACAGAGAATAAAAAAGATTATAGTAATAATAATAATAATATCTATGTTTTAAGAGAATTTGGAGGAAGAAAAGTGGTTTGGACTTCTAAAACTTTGTTTTTTATTTCTTGGATAGGAGATAAGGAACGATGAGTAACCTTGGAATTTGAGACAAGATTGCATATTAAAATGTAAGGGTTCCCACCAGAAGAATAAACTATAACATAACTTCTAAATTAGTAGAATTAAATATCAGGGAGAAGGAAAAGATTGTAAGGAAAATAATATTACATAACAGAAAGTAAGAAGACGCAGAAACAAGTCAAAATATGTCAGAAATCACCATAATTGTATACTCATTTAAATCCTGTGTTAAAGTTGATTATTTGAATTAACACAAAATTTTTTTAAAACATCAACATTTGTAACTATTCATAAAAGACTCACCTAAGACAAAAGGAAACCTTTTGTATGAAGGTAAAGGATATAAAAAAGATAAACCAGATAAATAATAACCTAAAAGAAAACCTGTTAGTAGTGATATTAGCAATATGGATATCAGAGAAATTATTAGGGATAAAGAGATCATTACACAAAGTGAGAAGGGAAGAAGTGCCAGCTGGAACTTTGAATTTATATGTCCCTTACAATAAAAATCTCAAAATGTATTTTGAGAAATTGACAGGAAGGAATAGAAAATTTCATAATCATAATGACAAATGTTTAGCATGAATCTCAAAAATGAATAGATCAAGGAGACAAAAGGAAGTTAATAAGGACACAGGAAATTTAAACAACAGTGGTGAACTTGGTGTTTATAATTGCTTGCCCTCAAATGATTAAAAAATATATTTTTAGCCACATAGGGAATATTTACCATGTGCGGGGCTGCAGGGCAATTCTCAACATATTTCAAAGAATCTACATCTAGTTCTTTTACCATAATGGAAAAAAAAAAAAGAAAAAAGTTAGCCACCTTTCTTCTTACCATATATTTGAAATTAGAACTAAGAAGACATAGTAATAGAATTTACCAAATACTTAGCCCTGAATGACAAAAACATACACTAAAACTACATAAAGCAGCTATAGCTGTGCTTAGTGGCAGATGTATGCACTTGGAATACACATGTCGTAAAGAAAGGAAACTGAGAAGTAATGAGCAAAGTCCTTGAGTTGAGAAGTCAGTGGAAGCAACAACAGGGTTACCCTTCACACTTTCCTTAGGACTGGGAGTGAAATCCAAGCTCCTGCATTGGTCCATGAGTTCTGTACGGTCTGGCCGTGCTCAGGTCTTCACCTTCAAGCACAGGTCTTCTCACTGGCCCCCAGCAGAGGAATGCACACGACACATCCCGCCACACCATCCTCCCTCCAGTTTCTCACACACTCCCCCACCTCGGGACCTTTGCACTTGCTGCTGCGTCTTCTTGGAACTTCTGATTTTTCTCTCTTTCAGTCCCCCCCCCCGACACACATCTTTTCAAATGGTTATGACTTGTTATGAGGTCTCAGAGAAACTTCCTAGACCACCCTACTGTATTTTTTCCTTTTAATGTTTGTTTCCACAATAATACACCACTGGTAACTATTTTGTTTGTTCATTCATTCTTTCCTTTTCTCTCCATGAGTCCCTCAGCTCTGTGAGCACGTTACCTGGAGTCTTGCTGATGGAGTGGTATTCCCAGTGCCTGGAACAGGGCCAGACCCAGAGCTGTTAGAAGGGTGATCGACTGTCCTTGTTCCCCTGGGACTGTCCTGGTTTGGGCACTGAAAGTCCCCTGTCCCAGGAACTGTCTGAGTCTCAGGCCAAATGGAATGGCTGGTCACCCTAGTGGTTTGGGTGCATCTATTTTCCCCCATTAAATTTCAAACATCTGCCCTGGCTGGTGTGACTCAGCAGTTGAGTGCTGGCCTGTGAATCAAAGGGTCACCAGTTCGATTCCCAGTCAGGGCATATGTCTGGGTTGAGGGCCAGGTGCCTAGTAGAGGGTGTGTGAGAAGCAACCACACATTTACTTTTCTCTCCCTGTCTTTCTCCTTCCTTTCCCCTCTGTCTAAAATAAATAAATAAAATAAAATACATAAATTTCAAATATCTAATCTAAGAAAATAACCACTATCACTGAAATAGAGTTTACATTTGTTAAGTCCCTCTACATATATGACCTTATTTAGATTAGCTCTTGGGATGACCTGCAAACTATGCTCAATCATTCATGTACCATGTTGGATCCACAGACCCTCTAAGAGCTGGGAGGCCCTCACCTGTTTCCAGATGCCTGGCTCCACGTTGGCCTTGACCCTGGCCTGGCGAGGAGCTGGAGGGGCCCCCGCCACTTATCCTCCTAGTTGAACTCTGCAGTAAGCGGGCTTTGTATAACTTTCTCATTTTGTAAAACCAGTGTCGACTGAGAAATCACAACAAGAAAAGGACAAAAGGCCAGGAAAATTGCTTTATTAACTGAGCTAAAAGGCCCAGTAGGTGAGAGTCATGCTACCTATCAGGTAATTAGCCGCCTGGAAGCCTGCTTTGTCCAAGGTCGCAGAGGAGAGAAGCCCTGCTTTGTCACAGGTAAGCAGCCCATTTTCCAATCAGCGCTCTAATTGCCCCATCAGGAGCTCACACACCTGCAGTGGGCAGCCCCGCTGAGTCGGGGAGGGGAGTGTAGACATACAGTCCCCAGGGACCTGGTTACCTGGGGTCAGTGGCCATCCTGGGCTGCTCACTCAAGAGTGTTCGCAGTCAGGGTAGAAACGGGGGGACTCAGACTTTGATGAGGGTGCCTCCTTTGTGTTCACAGCTCTCCCTGGCTCTGTGTCCTTCTGAAACATCCAGACCAGCACTTGACCAGCATGAACGCGCTTTTCCAGGGGAGCTTGTTAAAATGCTGATTCTAATGTTGTGGGTCTGGGTGGGATCTCGGTTCTGCATTTCAGAGCTCTCACGTGACATGGATGCTGCTGGCCCGCACACCACACTGTAGGGAGCAGTGTATGCAGACCCCCTGGATGGAACTAGAGAGCCGGTCAAAATGCAGACTGTCTGTCCACACCTCACATTTCCACTCAGAAGCCCCCTCCGCCTGGCATCCTGGGCTGCAAGGCAGCCCTTTGGTGATCTTACACCCTCGCTGAACTCACCACAGCACGTTGCAAATGCCTGTTCACTCGTCAGGCTTGGGCTCCTCGTGGAGGGCCACCTGGCCTACACATCACGATGCTACTGTCCAGCACAGGGCTTGGCAGGGCACCCTTCCCCGCAGTTCACCGCACCGAACTCGACTGCGTACCCTGCTCGGTCGTGGCCGCTGCAGGCCACGGCACCGTTCTCAGCCTCACTTTTCCCACCTGCCAAATGGATGCAAAAACAGCCACCCCCCTCGCCCACTCACTAGTTAGAGTTACAAACAACATCGTGCTGCTCCTTTCCCTTCCTTCTTTACCTACTTTCATTTGAAGCTTAATTTATGTAGAGGGCACCAGTGACCAGAGGGCAAATATATATGAACGTCTTAGCTCAGGTTGCCATAAAACACTGCACAAACGGGGTGGCTTAAACAGCAGAAAGTTATTTTCTCATAGATATGGGGGCTGGAAGCCCAAGATCAAGGCTGGCTGGGTTGGTTCCTGGTGAGACCTCCCTTCCAGACTTGCCAACATCCTCCATCTCACTGCGTCCTCACATGGCCTTTCCTTGGGGTATATGTGTGGTGACAGAGCTCTGTGGTGTCTCTTATAGGGACATCAGCCCTATGATGACCTCACCAGTCTTGTGGCCTCATCTAACCTTACTTACCTCCTGAAGGCCTTATCTCCCAACACAGTCCCATTGAGGGCTAGGGCTTCAACAATGCTCATTGTGGGCAACACCATTCAGTCCATAGCAACGCCCAGAGAAGGCAGAGGAGGCCCTGAGGTGGCTCACAGCTCACAAGCCTTCCAGGAGGCAGTGACGTGCCTGGTGATGTCAGGGCAGTGAGGGCTGAGCCTGGGGGAGAAGGCAAGATGATGGGGTATTTGAGTCAGGGAGGGGACACATGGTCAGGTATGTAAGGTGGGATGCAGGCAGACAGCTGGGGTCTGCAGTGGAGGTCCAGGAAGGAGATGAGGAGGCCTTGGACTTGGAGCTGTGGTGTCTAGGGAGTCAGGTCCCTGGGGGCAGTTGGAGATTATTGGGAGCAGGAGAGAGGGAACGAGAGGAGCAACAACATATCCTCACCCTCCCCGCCTTGGGTCGGCAGCACTCAGCCAGCTGGGGAAGAAGAAAGGGAGCCGGGGTGCAGAGTCATAAGGCTGGGTTTGGCCAGGACGGGGTGCAGGAGACGTGGAGCTGCCCAAGTGGAGATGCTGTTTTGGGCTGAGTTGTGTTCCCACCACCACAATTCACGTGTTGGCGTCCCAACCCTGAGGGACTCAGAATGTGACTGTTTTTGGAGGTTGGGCCTTTAAGGAGGTCCTTAAGTCAAAACAAAGCCCTCAGGATGGTCTCTAATCCAATCTGACCGGTGTCCTTATAAGAAGAGGAAAATTGGACACAGAGAGACACCAGGTGTGCGTGCACAGAAGAAAGGCCACATAAGGATGCAGCAAGGCGCTGGCCATCTGCAAGCCAAGGAGAGAGGCCAAACCTACAACACCTTGACCTTGGACATCTAGCCTCCAGAACTGTGTGAAAATAAATACCCGTTGTTTCAGCCACGCATCCTGTGGTTGTGGTGTGACTGACACAGCTGCACAGGTGGCCTCAGAGATGCTGTGACTAACCAGCCGGGCGGAGCACCAGGCTGGGGTCTGGGAGCCCTCCCGACGCCTCCCTAATCACTCCCAGCCCAGAACGTTGCCGCAGCTCTGTGAGCACCACAAGAAGACTTGCAGTCAGGCCGCCCCAAAGGAAAAGCCTGAGAGGAGCAGGCGGTAGCCAGGGGCCTGACTCGGAGGCATCTCGCTGCCTCCTTCATTCACCCTTCGGCGCTAGAGATGCCGAACTCACATCACCTCCCCGAGCCTGTGACTGTGCTCCTCACAGACCCCAGGGTGGCATCTCATGAATATTAGCTGAGCTGCTCAGATTATGCGGCAGGGAGAACAAATAATGAGGAGAGAGAGAGAGAGAGAACCCACCCTTCCACCTCCTTCCATGTGCACGTCCGGGAGACAGCAAGGAGTTGAGGATGCTGAGACCCCGGGAGCCTGGTTTGAGAACTCGAGTTTATCCAGGGGGATGAAAGGAACAGCTCCTTGTATAATGAGATTGACTCTTAAATTGAAAGTGCCGGCGCCGTGCTGCAGTCCCGACTCCCCTGCTGTGCGTTTATTCCCAAGGCTCTAACATTAAGACATCGTACATACAAGCTGGGAGCGTTCAATTAGGTTTTCTGTTATTAATCAGTCAATTAAGCCGCAATCTCTGGGATATACATTTTCACTCTTAAAGAGGTGAGAAGCGTGCCAGGGGCCCCCAGCAGGTTTGGAATGCCAGCCCGGTGCGGAGGGAGAGGCCAGGGCCTGAGGACCTGGGCAGAGGAGAGGGGATGGGATGGGGTAGCAGAAGTGCGTGGGGCCTGTGGGCAGCGGGGTGTTTTGGTTCTGGAAGATTCCGAGAGGATGATAGTTTGAGGTTTTCTTGTGGAGGAAATGCCAAGTGGAAATCAGGCAGAAGGAGTCCCAAAGCTATGGAGTCTGGCGGACTTCAGAACTAGGTTTGGCAAGGGAAGTATGGCTTCGCTATCCTGAGCCTCAGCTTCCCAAAGTGCAGGATTGTAAATTCTAATTCCTGCTCTTGATTTCTCCCTCTTTTGTGAGACTCAGGTTCAATAAGATAATAAAAGTGGAAACCTTTGGTAAGCTATGACACGCAAGAGGTGAGGTAGTAGTGGCCACAACAGACAAAATAATGACATTTATGTGTAAATAGATCTAGGAGAACAATGGCCCCCTTGAATGTGCAAAATACATACTGAATGGCTAGTGAGCACCTGTATCTCATTTATTTATTTATTTGGGTGGTTCTAGACAAAAGCAAGAGAATATTCTCTCCCTGGAAAATGCTTCTGGGCCTGCTCTAAGAGATGGTTCCTTAGGGTCACAGCGCCCTAAAATGGGATCTCTGCTCACATAATCAATAACTGGGCAGGAGTGAGAAAGGAGGGAAGGATAACGAGGGAGGCCTAAAAGCCTTTCATGATAAACTAAAATTTTATTTATATTTACAATGAGTACCAACCAGCAGAAAGCTGTCAATCTGCCGATGACAGTGGATCCTTAAAGGAAACAGATAAGAACAACTAATAATTAGTCCATAAATCAATTGCAAATAAGTGTTCAGATTTGTGATTAGCATACAAGTAATTTGTTGTTTGACATTTTTGAAATTAAGTATTGGTGTAATTAGCACATAAATCATTTGCACATGGGTGTTCCTGAGTGTCTGGTGTGTAATTAAACATAAATCACTTGTATTTGGGGGTTCCTAAGGTGTTTTATACGTCATTAGCACATAATTTATACAGTAGTTTTTTTAAGTGTTTATTGTGTAGTGAGCACATGAATTATTTGCACATGCAGGGTGGGGAACAGTAGGTTTACAGTTGTTCATATGAAAATAATACAATAACTACTAATAATATAAGAATAAACTATGTTTTATGTACCCACAATTGCACACCTACTTTTGCCCTAGCTTGTGTGTATTTCAAATTATTTGCTGTGTAATTAGCATGAAAATCACTGGGGCATAGAATTTTCTAAAGTATTTAGTGGGCAGTGAGCACATATTTAATTTGTAAATGAGAGTTGATAAAGTGTCTTTTGTGATTGGTGTATGTATTATATATCATATAATATCACATATTATATGTTAATGTGCTATTATGTATTATATTATATTTTATGTATTATATATATGAGTCATATACGTGTGTATTTAAACTGCTTGGTTTGTAACTAGTGCACAGACAGATCATTTTGTGAATGAGCTCTCTTATCTGATTTATAATTTATACAGAAATCATTTATCAATGGGTGTTTTTAGAGTACTTGATTTATAATTAACATATATGCAATTTGTAGATGGGTCTTTAATGACTGCTTGAAAAAGTTCTTCCTCTCTTAAGAGATACTCTTTTGTCCTGTTTACATTTGCTTAGTAAGCCTAATTGCACGTGTAGAAAGAAATGATCAGTTGCTAAATTTTTATGCCTTCTCACTCACTGAAAGTGCAGAATGCACGTCTCTATTGTCAAAACGTTTCTCGAGACTCTGCTGTTGGTTTAATGAGACCCAAAGCCTGTGCTTTCCTGGAGATTCAGGTCAAATCACAAAACCTCTTCCATTGACGTGGAACTGTCTCCTGCTTCAGAAGATGATAAAATGTTCTGTCATGGACATAGTACGAGGGATCTGATTAATATAATCATGGCAACACGAGTTGATGAATTAATATGACCTTTATCCAAAGAAGAACCCCAGTATCCCAAAAATGACCATGAAGGAAATAGAAAAGGGTGTTAAAATTTCAAGCACTTAGTGGTTGCCAGAAATCATCCTAATTTCGCTATGGAAAAAAATCTCAATTAATCATAATAACCATCCTGAAAGGCAGTCATTGTAGCTCCAGCATTAATCAAAGACACAACAGAAAGAAACATCCCAGAGTTTAAAAGATCTTCAGAATATGTCTTAAAAACCATCACCACATTATATATGAAATAATGAAGAAATGACTATGACTAGCTGAATTCCACCTTTGAACCCCCAAAATGAATAAAAAACCTGCAAGACTCTAGAAAGAAAAAATTAAACATTAAAAATTATTTTCCCTTCAAAAGACTGGAATATTGAAAGAATAAAGGAATATTTAAAAAATAAAAAAAGGAATAGTAAAAGAATAAAAGTTGTGACCCAGGATTTTTATACCTAGCCAAACTGTTTTTAATTTATAAAGCAACAAAAGAAAACATTTCTATGCACTTAAGAATTTGAAAAAAAAATTATATGTACCTTCATGAAAAAAAATTACTTTCTAAATATAAAATGACATTGAATGACCTGAGTCCTGGACTCTGTTTAAATCAAGACAGACAAATGATTGCCCAGTGGTAGACTTTGGGTGACATCAAACTGCTAAATCTTTTTCCTGGGATCCCTAAACAATCCAACATTATTGTTACTAGACATAGGTATAGACAGATATAGATATTAGATGTATAGATAGACAGGCAGAATAATGTATTAAATGTATTCCAGCCAACAAATGGATGACTCAGAATTCAAGAACGGCTAAATGATGGTAAGAAAGGACTTGCACATAACCATCCCTTGGTTTGGACTTGGCAAGAAACTAGACCCGAATAATGTCGTGAACAGTGTGGCTCTGAGTTCGGTTCTGGAAAAGGCACAGAGAAGGGGCACCCCTGAGCGTGTGCTGTGTGGCTGACCTCTCCCCTAGAAGAGGAACATGTAGGGAGTGATTGCAGTCTCGCTGGATTCCTGAGTCTGCAGGTTGCGTCCAAACTCAGTGATGAACTTGTGTTAGCTTCCTCTGTCTTTTTAAGACTTCAGTTTGTCCATCGAACAGAAAGGTGGAATGAACGAAGTGATCATTTACGGTTTGTCCACCCCTAAGAGACTCTCCACAATATTAAGAAAGGCTTGGGAATCACCTCGTGCCTCAGCTTTGCCAAATCGTTTGCCGTGGGCTTTCCCAGCCCTCAGTGGTTGCCACCCCAGCTTGCAGCATCTGCATCAGTAATGTCATCATTTGCTTAAGATTTTTTTAAACAAATACATACATTTATTCAATACAAGTATTTATTAAATATTTAATTTATAGCAGGTTGTATCAAGCTAAAATTTCATAAAATTTTAATTTAATATACTTAACTATTTTAATTTAATTGTAATATTTTATTTAATAAGACTTTGTTTCTAAAGCTAATTGAGGTAGCCAGTTAAAAGGGAAATTCCTCATCACCAGTCATAAATAGAAGGCAGTCACAAATATAAAAACAACGGCAATACTGAATTTCTGGAATTTTGTGGTTAACAGGCTATGGGAGGGGTTGTTGTTAGTTTGTATTTGGTTTGCTCTTTTTTTATTTTTATACATTTTAGTAACTTTGAAATTGAGATGGAACTGACGATGAATAGTCTTCCACAATTAACTGGAATGTTCTGTTTCTTTCCTAGGTGTATGCAAAGCTAGCGGTGCCTCTCACAATCCTGGCGCCATAGAGTGGGGGATGCACAGTCATACTACCCTGCTCCACAGAGCCCGTCAGGTACCACTTCTTGCTGAAGGTTCTGTCTGAAGACTCCTTGCTGCCAAAAAAGGGAGATCCGCAAGTTCTGGAGAGGTGTTAAAAACAGAGGAGTAACAAGTGGGACCTTCCCATATAATCAAAAAGACCGAGCCTTGGCTGGTGTAGCTCAGTGGATTGAGCGCAGGCCTGTGAATCAAGGGAATCGCGGTTCGATTCCCAGTCAGGGCACATGCCTGGGTTGCAGCCCGGCAGGGGACGCACGAGAGGCAACCATACATTGATATTTCTCGCCCTCTCTCCCTCTCTCCTTCCCTTCCCCTCTAAAGATAGATAAATAAGATGTTAAAAAAAAAGATCGAAAGGGGTTTGGGGCAGGCCTCCTGCATCCCAAGGGCCAAGGTTCTGGGAAGTTCAGCTGCCTTGGTCCCAGAAGCAGCTCTTGACGTGCTCAGAGGGGAGCAGTGATGCCCGGAATTCTTAGCCAAGCTCCCTCCCCGCAACAGTCCTTCAAAGTGCAAGGCTCACGGGCCATGGCCCCAGCCGGACTGCTGAGGCAATTTGTCCGAATATGAGCAGATTGTCTCCAAGCCCCCAAGGGCAGGATGTCTCTGTACACCTTTAAAATAAAACACAATTTGGGCTCAATTATCTCTTTAGTGGTATCAGCCGAGAAGCCTGGCTTAAGGAGGTTTTCTGGGCTGTTGCTGAGCACTGGATGGTTAAATCCTCCTTAACTCTCCACTCACCACTGCCTGGACATGTGGATAAATCTTAAAGCATAACTGTCTCTCCCAGCCCTGGTCAGCAGCAGTGCAAATGCGTACAAGGGTGGCATGGTGGCGGGGCCCTCACTGGGACCTAGAGAGCACAAACCGCAGGGCTCGTGCTGTGTCTACAGAAGCAGAGCTTCAGAGAGAGGCAGAGGAGAAAATTTTACAACTCAGGAAGTTAAGTTATTTTCTAAATGTAAAATGGCATTGAATGCCCTGAGTCACTGAGCACTGTTTAAATCAAGACAGACAAATGGTTTTCCAGCGGCAGATATCAGGTGGCGCGTCGCACGCTTCGACCTGTCGCCTTCTCCCTGCGATCCCTAACTGATGCAATGTGAATGTAACCCTCTAGGGAGTATGTATGGATTAAAATACATGTCAAATAAACATTCCAACAAATATATTGAATAATCAAGTAGAAATTGAATATATTAAATGTATAATATTGACTAGTTGAATATGTAGTCTAATTGAATATAAATTTTATATTTATAAATTATAATGTACAACATATAAAAGTGTGTATAAATGAACACACATACACATATTTATTCATCTAGTTTGAATTGGATTTTATGATCTACCACAGAGAGAGTCCTAATTAATTAGAACACAGATCAGACTTTATCTCATTCCAAACCCATGTTCATCTCGAGGCCCCTCTCCGCCTAAACCAAAATGCCCCTTAATGCAAGCCATTTTTAATGGTTTTACTTCCAAACAAGCTAAGAAAATGGTCCCAGCAGGTCAGCCGAGTGAGAGCAGCCTGGAGTCTGGGAAGAGAGCCTTCCAGATTAAGCTACAGCTTCGGGGGAAAGCAACGCAGTGTTTTCTCTAAATAAGTCCCAACACAGCCTAACTGGACATCCCTGCTTTATTTCTCCTCGTTAGCTCTGACCTCTCTCCCCTTGCCCAGAGCTCCACCACGCACTCAAGCCTAATTTGTCCAAATAAAACCCGACTGTTTTGCAAGCCCAGGTAAAAGAGACATATTTGGATACATAGTTAAAGCCAAATATTATACATACATACATATCACCAGAATGCTGTTCTTACTCTATGAGCCTCAATTGAATAAGAAGAACAAGAGAGTAGATTTTATTTCAGGGCTGGTTCCCTGGCAGTGGACTTCAGATAAATTCTTTGCCTTCCCTAAGCCTCTGAAATGAGTCAAGGTGTTCTCTTTCAGCACTGACATTTTTTTTTAAATGAGAAATTAGGGGATCTGCACACTAAACACTCTTGCAAGCCCTCGCTCATTCATTCATTCATTCATTCATTCATTCATTCATTCTGGCCCTTGAGTGAACAAGCAGAGTGGTAAGGTAGAAGTGCAAGTAGAATCAGACACATCTGCATTCCAATTCTCATTCTGTGACCTAGGACAGCTCCATCAAAGTCCTACTCTGCAAAGTGGGGGTAGGAACACCACCCCCAAGTGTTGGAGAGCGATGATGCATGCAAAGGGCAGATGGAAGGTGCTGGTACCAAATCAATGCCTAGACAATACCAATTTCAGAGCCCCTCTTCACATTCCTTCTTTTATCAAAACTTGATTAGACAATGACTTTTGCTTCCAGTCAAGATGAAATAACAGGGCCTGGATTTATTCCCTTCTGAAAATGAAGTAAAAATACATGAAACAATGGTTTTTAAGATATTAGACATCAGGTGACAAAGAACAGTGATCACAGAGAGGTGGCAAACCAATGAGGTGAGCCCTACAGTGATCCCAGCTTGTGCTTGGAGAGAGAGTCCACTCCTTGAGAGAGAGCGGGGGAAGCCCGATTTATGGGGCAGTCTTGAGTTGAGGAGGTGGAGCTGGGTGCCCAGGGAGGCCAAGAAGGCTACAGTTTGCAGAGCAGAGAACCAGAGAGGAGGGGCTTGCACAGAGAAAGAGATCCAGAGTTCTGTAGAGGGTGCACCTCGAGTATTCAGCAGGAGACAACACAAGGCAACGTGGAAGAGCACCTGGAAGGGAAAAATATTCCTTGGAAGGGAAGATAGAAAAATATTCAAAATAGCCCCTATTCTCTCAGGCAAAGCTCTCAGAAGGGCATTGCCTCAGTAGTGGGGGCAATTAGCCTTCGGCCAAACCCTGCTGTGGTCCCACCTGGCAAAGCTGAGAAGGAAGACATGAAAGAATCAAACAGTTTCCAAGTAACTTAACTGCATCCAGGAACAAAGCTCAAAAATATGTGTAGAAATGCAAATGCATCCAGCAACTGCAAAGGTGCAATTCATAATGGCTGGCACGCAATCAAAATATTACCAAAGAGGCAGGAACACATAACCCATAATGAGGAGAAAAAAATCAATCAATTGAAACTAACTCCAATATGATAAGAACAGTAGAAGAGCTTTTATAATGATATTTTTTATGTTCGATAACCTGGAGGAAAGATGGATCACATTAAATGGTGCTATGGAAGATACATAAAAATGAATTCCAGGGATGAAAAGTACAATGAGATGAAAAATATACTGATTGACATTAATGGCAATTAGACACTATAGGAGAGAAGGTTAGTGAACTCAAAGACATTGAAAAAGAAACTAACCAAACTAAACAACAAAAACAAAAAGAGAGAACTCCAAAACTGAACAGAGCATTAGAAAGCTGTGGAAAAACTTCAAGCAGCCTCATACACACACAATTGGAGGCTCTGAAGGAAGGGGTGGGGCAGACAAATCCTTTGAGGAAACTATGACCGAAAAATTTCCAAATTTGATTAAAACCCAAATTCAAGAAGCTCAACAAACTCCAAGCACAAGAAACAAACAAGAACATCCCCAATGCATACAATAATCAAATGCCTAAAAACACTGATAAAATAAGAGCATCCAGAGGGAAAAGAGACACAGCACATACAGATGGGAAAAAAAGTAAGAATTTTAGCAGATTTCTCATCAGAAACAATGAAAACCAGAAGAGAGTGAAGCAGTCCCTTTGAAGTATGGAAAGAAAAACATTCTATATGCAGAGGAAATATTTTTTCAAAAACAAAGGCAAAATAAATATTTTCTTAAAAAGGACACAGGAGCCTCAGCTGGTGTAGCTCAGTGGATTGAGTGTGGGCCGAAAACCAAAGGGTTGCTGGTTCGATTCCCTGTCAGAGCACATGCCTGTGTTGCAGGCCAGGTGTCCAGTGGGGGGCACATGAGAGGCAACCACACATCGACGTTTCTCTCCCTCTGTTTCTCCTTCCCTCTTATCTCTCTAAAAATAAATTAAAGAAACAAAAGGGCACAGGAAAGCTGAAAAACAGCTCTATGAGAAATGTTTAGGTAGCACTTTAAGGCAAAGGAAACAATACCAAGGAGAGTAGGGGTGCATAAAGGAATAAAGAATCCTGCGAAATGTCAATGCATAAAGGAAAATCTTTGCAACCTTAGTTTAGGTCAAAAGTTCTTGGATACAACACCCAAATCATGAACCATCAAATGTATTGATAAATTTGACTCCATAAAAATTAAGAACCTCTGCTCTTCGAAAATTATTGCTAAAGAAATGTAAATATACACAGACTGGGAGAAGATATTTGCACGTCACATATCTGATAAAGTTCTTTAATCCAGAATACATAAAAAATTCCCAGAACACAGTAAGAAAAGGAAAAATAAACGCTGGTTTAAAAATGGGCACATGCTCAAAATGGGTGCTATAATTTTGTCAAAAATTAAAACTTTAAAAAGTGGGCAAAAACAGTTGAATAGACAGGTGACCGAAGAAGATGATACAGGTGACAATTAAGCACATGAAAAGATGCTCCACATGATTAATCTTTAAGGAAATGCAAATTCAAGTCATGATGCTTCTTTGGAAGTCCAACATGTCAGAGTCTGTTCACAGCAGGTGTTGGGGGGGCGTGGAGAAACTGGAACTCTCAGCCACTGCTGGGGGGACGTCCATGGCACAGCCTCTTTGAAAAATGGTTTCCAGCTTTTAAACTGTTTAAACACGCCACTGTCAGACAATGCAGCCATTCCACTCCTAGGTACTTCCTCTGTGACTATAAAGACCACACCAGTGTTCAGAGCAGCTTTATCTGTCATGGCCCCAAGGTGGAAGCCATCGAAATAATGTCCGCCAGCAGGTGACGGGACCAGCAAGCTCTCGTACAATGGGATGCTACTTTGCGGTGCAAAGAAATGAGCTATTGACACCTTGAAACACTTAGATCTCAAGGGTATAATTGGGTGAAAAATGCTAGGTACAAAAGATTACACCCAGCACGATCCATTCATATAGAATTCTGGAAGAGGCAGTGTAAACAGCAGTGACAGGAAGCACATCAGTGGTTGCCTGGATGGGAGGGGGGTGGGGGAGGGGTGGAGGGAGGGACAGGTTGCAAGGAGCTAGATGAGGCTTCTGGGGGTCACTGATACTGATACGTCCACGATCGGGAGGGTAGTGGCTGCTTCAATGGTGCAGACATACGTCAACACCAATGAAATAAGAAAGAATTGAAGAAGTAAACAGAAATCACAGACTCCTGCTTCTGGCCTTTGGACTCACTGTCAGCCCTCGAACATGGGGACCTGCCAGTTACCTCTCGCTCCCAGGAGGCCCAGCCACGTGGCACAGAGGGGGCAGTGGTGAGTGAAGGCCCTGACACCGCGTGTGCCTGTGTTCGCGCCCCCCGCCCCACCGCTTGCTTGCTGTGCGGAGGAGGACGGGTTCCTGTAGCCTCCGCCCCTTAACCTAGGCTTCACTTTCTGAGGTTTCAGTCACCCATAGTCAACTGAAGTCCGAAAACATTACATGGAAAATTCCAGAAATAATCAATTTCTAAGTTTTAAAATGCACCGGCCTGGGACGTGAATCATCCCTTTGTCTGACATCCCCACACGGTATACAACCCCCGCCTGTGAGTCACTAGCAGCTGTCTCCGTTATCAGACCGACTGTCACGACACCGTGGTGCTTGCGTTTAAGTGACCTTCATTTCTTGTAATAATGGCCCCATGGAGCAAGAACAGGGGTGCTGGCCATTTGGATATGCTGAAGAGAAGCCGCAAAGGGCTTCCTTTAAATGAAAAGGTATGTACGATACAATCTCTTCCTTTTAAGAGAGAAAGAGACCACATTTACATAACTTTTATTACAGTACATTGTTATAGTTGTTCCATTTTATTATTCTGTTACTGTGCCTAATTTATGAATTAAACTTTACCCTTTGCGGAATGTGAGTTTCCGTTTCTGTGAAGTGAGCACACGAGGAGACCGCAGGTGTTCATCACCTGTGTAATGGTCGGTCCACACGTCCAGTCTCCTCCTTCAGGGCCCAGGCCCAGCAGACAGGAGGAGCTCTCAATGTCTGTCTTATTGTCCCCCAGTAAAAAGTGACATCATGTACCATCCAGCCCAGAGCAACTCACAAATGAGCAAAGGCCACAGCCCCGACCCCAGACACGGCCCCAGCCTGCCATGGCCCATGTAGGGCCGAGAGATGCCCCCCGCCTGGCCAGCAGTCCCGCAGGGTCCTCCTTCCTACTTGGGCCTCTCCGAACCTGGCACAGGGAGGCGGCCAACATGACTGTCCTTGGCACCTATGTTATTTAAGAAGACACCCCTTCTCTCTTGGGCACTCCAGGCTATACTGTGTCTGAGCCTCAGCTTCTCCCTAGAAATGAGAATGATGCCTAGTTGCCCCGGGTACCTGACACATAGGACAGATCCAGCCAATTGTAGCCAGATACTGTCATTGTTATTGTTGTTACCGCCACCCCTGGCCCCTTCCCCTGGCTCTTCGTGGAACAAAAGCACAGATGCGTGTCGTCCAGGGCCCAAGCTTCTGCTTAGCGTGCTGTAGTCTGCTAAGGAACATTGGAACACTGGTCCTAAACCTTCAGCCCTCCCAGCATCAACGCCCTGTACCATGTGACCTTGCAGTGCCCACCTACCCTGATTCTAGATCTCTTACGTTACATGCTCTGACCAATGAGATGTCAGTGCATGGGATACAAAGGCTTGAATTGTGTTGGTGTGGCTGTGCTTGCTCTTTCCTGCCACCTGTCTCTACCCTGAGAAGTACCTGTATAAACTAGCCTGGAGGATGAGAGACACGTGGGGCAGAACCAAGATGCCCCCGTCGTCTCACCTGAGGCCAGCTTAGATCAGCCAGCAGCCAGCTGAGACCCAGATGTAGACAGGATCCCAGTCAAGAGCAGCAGAGCCACCTGGCTGACCACCCTAGACACATAAGCAACACAAGCCCATTTCTATATAGACACATAAGCAACACAAGCCCATTTCTATATGCTGCTGAGGTTATTCGTTACACAGCATTACATGTCAAGAGACAACTGACAACCAGGCGTGACAGTGAACCAATGTGCTCGGAATCTCACTGTTCTACCAACAGCAGGGACTTTTGGGATGACCTGTGCAGACCTGGATACATTCTGCCATAGCTCAGCTGGTATGAACATTTGTAAAACTTTTCATTCATTAACTGGAGGACTTCACTGCTTCTAGGATGAGACAGAGCCCCGAATAAGACTTTGAAGGCAAGAGAAGGGCAAGGGCCTTTGAAGGGAAACAAAAGTGATGAATGACTTCAGGCCCATGAGCGCTGTATTCTAAACCCCCCACCATCTGGGCTTACCTTGCACAGTTAGGGATTCCTGACCAGAGAGAGCAGAAAAAGTCACCTACAGGGGCGAGCGTTAACCTTAAAATAAACTTGAATGAGAATGCGCCTCAGTGGTGACTGGTGTGAAGGGTGGGGCTTGATAAATAGGGCAGATTCATGGACCATAGATTCATTTGCCTGGCAAATGTCTGCAGTGGTGAGGTGAAGCTGCCAGGTTCTGAGGTTAGGAAGCCTTGGTGTGAGTCCCAGGTTGCTACCGATTTCTAGTGGGGCTTAGGGCTGGCCTTCCTCTCCTTTGCTGGACAGTGGGGACAGCGGCCCCTAGCTCTCAAATGCTCGGACCCAGCCTGAGTTTCTGTCCTGGAACGTTTCTTTCTGCCACCCCTCTTGACTTGCTGGGCTCCCTAGCAAACCTCTTTCTTGCTGGGTGCTCCCTTTTCTAAATGTTTCCTTGGAGACAGTCCCCAGATTGGTCCATTTTGACCTTGTGAGTGAGGTTCATAGGAATCAGAGAAGTCACCTTTGGGGTTGTGGCACACTCTTCTCTAAACCCGTAGAGTATGGCAAAGGGATGTGATATTGCTCCTGTGATTGTTACGTAAAACTGTAATCCCCATCTTGCTAGAGCATTCTCCTTTGCTGGTTTTGATGAAGCAAGTGGTCAGGCCGCAAACTGTCCTAGGGAGAGAGCCACATGGCAAGGAACCGAGGACAGTCTAGCTAACAGCCAGGAACTGAGGCCTTGTTCCTTAGCCTTCAAGGAATAGAAAACTGACAACAGGTGAGTTTGGAAGCGGGTCCTCCCTGAGTCGACCCGTGAGATGAGACTGCAGTCCCAGGTGACACCTTGATTACAGCCTCATGGGAAGTCCTGAAGCCAGGGATCCAGGTTTCCTGATCCACAGCTGCTGCAAGATATCTGTCACATGGCACCAGATAACTTACACAGGCGATGACCCCCTGTGTCCCGTTTGCATTTCTAATGCAGGACCTCGTACAGTGTCTCTGCTGCAGTAGGCACTTACCAAACACCTGTCGGCTGGTTGATTGAATGCATGGTGCTCATCCCAGGCACTGCAGCTCATTGTCAAGGTGTGTGTGTCTGTGCACGTGCACTCTATCTGCCTATTTATCGATCAGGTTAGACTTTATTAGACTTTCCAAAATACGTGACAGGCGGAGCTAGATTGACTTGGTCTCATGGGTGATTTTTTCCCCATAATTCTCATCTGTGGCCTTTGTTTCTTATTTATTTTTTAACATCTGTAAAGTGATGGGTTGAATTAGACCATCTCTAAGGTATCTTGCAGTTTTACCTTCTATTTGAGTCTTTGAATGAGAATCAAATTAATATTTGGTTCCTTATGTTCTAGTTTTTTTTTTTTTGGCTGGCCTAAAAAATGTAAGATTGTTCAACTTAGTGAGAGAGAGAGATAGAGAGAGTTAGCTCGCCCAGGCAAGTCCTGCTGGCTGAAGTCTAGTGAGATGCTTATTTAATATTACGAGAAGGGTGAGCAATTAGGACATCCTCTCCTTGTGCCTGCAGACTCCATCTCGGAGACTAATAGATATTTACTTAGTCTTGTCGGTCGTGCTGTGTTTAATATTTATCCATCACAGGAAGCTGCTACATGTTAAATGTGAGCCTCTCGATTTTGACAGCTCACAGCGATGCACAGCTGGAATCTCACAAATAGCCCCCGTGGCCCTTGGCCTCCAGGCTGCCCAGCTTCATGGGGAAGCCATCCCTGTGGCTGTGTGGCACTTGGAATGGCCCCCTTGGTGAGTCCCTTTGGCCCTGAAGGGCCTGACCCAAAGTGCCTCCAGCCAAGTATTCTGTTTGGTGTGTTGGTCAATGTCAAGGACAGCAGAGGCGGGAAAATGGGAGAGGCCTCACCTTTAGTGGCTGACATGTAATGGGGACCGTGCCAGCTTCTGAACTCTATTCTCTCGTTACATCTTCAGCAGGGATGTGCTCCGTCTTACTCGTTTGCCCCTTCAGATCTTCTCTGCACCCTTCTCTCTTTGCTAGGCACCCCAGGAGCTGTCTTCCATCTGCTTTATCAAGTGCCCCTTGACCTCTAGCTTCTGGCTGGGTCAGCCAATAGGGAGTCTCAGCCAGAGATCTGAGGGCAGGACAAGAGAGAGGTGGGGGTATTTATGCCGTGCCCTGCCCTTCCTCCCTCCAGCGTTGCTGCGGGCTGGCTTTCTCGCTGTCTGAAGGCCTCAGCTCCCACTGCTAGGCAGCCACCCTACTGAGTGTTTTGTCTCTTTGTCTCTGTGTCTCGGGGTCCTTCCCCACCCAGGTACCAGCAGGCCCTCCCTACTTCATCCTCTGAGGCATGGGAGTGCAAGTAGCTCTGTGCTATTACTAACCCTGATTTCTCTACGTCCTGCCCCATCTTGGCAAATACTTCCTTAATTCAACGATTCAGATTTGAAATATACTATCTCTTTCCTACAGGGATTCCGTCTCTACATCCCTGAGAGGTAGATATTGTTTGTTACCTTTACAAAAAAGGACATGGAGCCTCAGAGAGCTTGGGTGAATCACATGAGGTCACAAAGAAGTTATGGGCAGAGCTAGCGTCTCCCAACCACCCATTTGGTGAACTATGACTGACTGACTGACACTGTCTAATCCACTGCTCAGAGGTGGCAATGTGGCAAGGCCTGCTTTGTGTGATGCTCCATTGCCATTCCCTCACCTGGGTGATGATTTCCAGATGCATTGCAGTACGGCCCCAGCCACCTCTCCAGCCCCTGTTTACATACACACACACTTGTCTGATCTGCCCCATTCAAGATAACCTGTGCAGGAGCTATTGTCCCTTCTATAAGGCTCCATAGACCAGCATTGAGTGAGTTATAAGTTTCAGATTTGAGCTTAATAGCTGTGAAAGTGAGTGATCTCCCTGTCACTGGAGGTATGCAAATAAAAATAGGCCAAGCATCTCTCTGTCAGTGAAGCTGGATAGACATTCACACAGCAGGTGAAGTTAGAAGAGGGAATACAATGATTAAGCTCTAGAATGCCAACCCAAGATCTGAGCTGCTCATCAGCAGATCACAATGGAGGAGGCAATATTACAAATACAGATTCCTGGACCACAGTCTCAGAGATTCTGATTCCACAGAACTGGGTAAGGCTCAAGCATCTGCATTTGATGTGAAAACTTCCTCAAGGTTTTAACTGTAGATTCCATAATGTCTGAGGTCCCCTCCAGCTCAGTAATTAGGTAACTCCAATTCCAGCCTTTCAAGGTGAAGGCTGTAAGGTCCTTTAGCCAGTCAGCAAACACTCTGGCCAGTTAACTGATCAGGGACAGGAATGGGACAATAAAGCAGAGACCTGGGTTCTAGTCCTACTCAGGGTACTCAGTCGTGCACCAGGACTGAGAGGGAAGAGATGAGCATGTGGGAGGTCCCAGGGCAGTTGCTTAGATGGTGTAACAGACAGATGGGCTCACATCCACACCCCTGAGCTTTATGACCCTGGGGTGACTGATTTCACTGCCCAACCTGTTCTCCACCTATACAATAGGTAGAACAGGAATACAGGTCCACAATCCCCCCTCCAAACCTCTCAAGGCCAGGTCTCATTCAGATTTTAGAAGCTGCACCATGGGCTGAGCCAGCACTCACGACCATCCAATAGCATTTTTTTCAGCAGCAGGCTGTGTGGGCTCCCACGACACAGGACCCTTAATGAAGACCCCAGAGAATCACAAGTCAGTTTAGGTTAGGATTTGCCACCAAATCTGTTACTTAAATACTTGAAGTTTTCAGAGCCTTTGGGATTATGGAATTGAGAAAGAGGGATTGAATCTACCTTAAAAAGTTTCTTGTGAAGATGAAAACAAATCCTGCCTACAGAGTACCTGGCATATGGTAACTGCTCAGTGAAAGTTAGCTGGTTATGATCATCATTAGCAGTGGGGTTAAGAGGAGTAAAATGTTTAGCACAAATGCTTTAGAAATATAAGTGTTAAGGAAAGAAAGTTCATGGTGATTCTTATCATAACTTTAGACTAGCGTCCAGTTCTGCATTTGCTCCATTGCTTCTTTATGACAAATAACAAAGGCAGCCCTGCCTGGGTAGCTCAGTTGGTTAGGATGTCATCTTGATACACCAAAGTTGAGTGTTCGATTCCCAGCCAGGGCACATACAAGAAGCAATCACTGAACGCATAAATAGGTGGAACAGCAAATGCATGTCTTTCTCTCTCTCTCTCTCTCTTCTTCCCTTTCTCTCTAAAAATCAATAAATAAAAATTTAAAAAATCAACAAAGGTGGAGGAGATGCTGGCCCCAGAGCTGTGAGTTTTGGTCTGGGGGCGCTCTGATCTCTGCAGATCCCCAGACCCCTTCCCTGGGCCACGTGACACCCCCTCCTGTTTCTCATTCATACAGTGAGGTCCTTCTGTTCTCTAAACTGGATTAAAAAACAAATGTACCTAATTAGAAATAAAATGTTTCCAACTAGGTCAAAATAAAATGTAATTACTAATGATATTTAAATGTTGTAGATATTTTATTCTTCAAAAAAAATCCCCTTAATTAAAAAAGAGGAATGACTTTAATTTAGTGGAGGATGCATTAAGTCGAGAGGAAAGCGGCCCAGCCCTTGGCTCGGGGTCTCCTGTCTTGTGAGAAGGAAGACCGGGGCTTCCTGGAGCATCCCCGTGACCGGCAAATTGGCACAAAGGCTTATTTTGGTGTGTGTGTGTGGGGGTGTCTTCCAGGGAGCCCTGCATTTTCCATCGGGATCGTAGTAGGGAGGAAGTTTGCATGAAGACTTTAGCCGACCTAAGTTTATGTCCTGGCTCTGCCATTAACACACCATTTGGGCAGGTCCCTGCACATCTCAGTGCCTCAGTTTCCTCCTCTGTAAGAGGAGAATGCCCATTATTCCTTGAAGAAGGTTTAATGAAGTTAAAGGACATGAATGTCTCTGGACCACTGGCAACACTTTGGACAAGAGAGGAAATGCCACCAAAATGCACATCACTTTCTCTGTAAGTTTCATGAGGACAGGAACCATGTTGATATTTTTCTGTTTTGTGTCCCAGCATTTAGCCCAAGTCTAGTGCAGAGTAGATTATTATTCAAAATCAGTGAATAGATATATAGCTGAATGAATGACACATGCAGAGGATATTGAGGATATTAAGGATAGAAGATGTCATACAGGGAAGCTGGCACAATCCCTACTGAAAGCTTGAAACCTATGTATATGTGGTGATTGACTTACTTCTGTTTGTTTGCCTCCAGGGATGGGGAGCTTCCTACCACGTGCCCACAGCCAATTGCAGTTTTGCAGTACTCTGACTGCTAAAAACACGCTGGCTCCTATACACTTCAGAAATCAGGTTCTCTTTGTGTTCTGGGGCCACATGGGATGAGACAGGGCCCCAGGAAAGTAATTCATAGACTTGTCATTTTACAAGATAGTTTTCCTCATCACTTGGCTGGCAGAGTAACATGGTGGTGACTATAACATAAGCCAGGGGTTAAGCTGTCACAATTCAAACCCAGTACCAGCTGTGTGATTCTAAATAATTTACTGTGTGACTTTGGGCAGGGGACCTGGCATCTCTGAGCCTCAGCTTTCTCATGGAAATGGGTGGTCAAGAGAGACTAGGTCTCTGCTCACAGCACCACCAAAGCTCACAGACTGGTGTGGGAAAGGGTGATGTGAGTTTGTGACGGGAGATCCAGGGAGCTGGACTGTGCCCACTGCTTGGAACACTCTCCACAGTTCTCCAGGTGGTTTGCTCCTTTATTCAGGTCTGGTGTAAATGTCACACTCCACAGAGGATGTCCCTGCACCCGTGCTGTCTGATAGGCCCCCACTCACATCTGTCATCCTCTGTCTCTCATTCTGCTCGGTTTTCCTTCACAGAACTTTCCGAGGCCTGACATCACATGATCTTTTCATGGTTTCTTATTGGCCCTCTCCCTTCGATTGACTGTGATTGCCGAGACCCCTGTGTCAGGCAGGTCTTGGACACGGTTGGTGGCCTGATATGTAGGGCCCCGGATTCTTGTTCCACCCTATCCTCACTGTGTGCCCTTGGGCAAGTTACCCGGCCTCTCTGAATCTCCTGTTTCCCCTCATTGGAATGCTGGCTGTACTTATCTCGAAGACCTGGACCATGCTGAGTCTCCATGATGCTGGTCAACCCCCAGCGTGAAGCAAGGACTCCGTAGGTTCTTATCCGAGTCTTGGGTGAGTAGGGGTGAAAGTCAAGCCAGCCCAGGCTTGACATCAAACAAAATACTCCCAGAAAAGAGGTCGTTTTGCAGCCCATTGGCCCACCTGGTTCATAGCATGTGTTCCATAAAAACACATGCTGATGAACGAGGGGACAGTGTGTAAGGGCACAGGGGTCTGTCCCACCTCAGAGTCTCAGGGCAACTGTGCTCCGAGGAACATCCACGTGTGTGCCAACTGCCAAGGGGCCACTGCAAGGTGAGAGTATTCTGGAGTTGCTGGTCATGGTTACATCACTGACACCATCATTTTTCAGAGCAAATTCCCTTTTTCTTTTTCCTTGAAGTTGGCAAAGCGAGAGTAGACTTTCTTTGCCCAATAATCACGGTACTCCATCGTCGCTGGGGGATGGCTAGCTAGTGCAGAGCAGGTAACAAAGCAGAAAACAAAGTTAGCCTGCCGCTCAGGGAGGGAAAGCCACCAGAATTGCCTTGATACAGTTTTTTTTCCTAAGTCCTCTTAAAAACAAAACAAACCAAAGCAAAACAAAACAAAACAACAGAAACAAATCTTGCCGAATTCACATTGTATACCTACGGTTACATGCTGATTATTTTATTTTCTCTTTTCTTTCTCTTTTAAACATTTTCTTATATCACTAACAATGCTTTCTCCTGGTCATATTTAGAGCTATGTCATGTCCCCAGGAGGCTGCTTCAGATGTCCCTGGTGTCACCTTATTGGGGTTGCCACCTAAACTTTGCCACTACAAATAAAGCCACGACAAACACCTTGCCACTGATTACCCTCCAGGCTGGATGCGAGCAGGCAGATGACCAGACAAAAGAATCTCAGCCTGTCTAAGATCCTGACTTGATTATCTATGCGATCAGCCATATTCGATTCATTTATGTATTTGTTCACATATTCATTCACCATGTAATTAAACATTTGTTTTGTGCGGGGTAATTTTTACCTTTAAGGAGTAAAATATAAACCTCCAGTCACCCACCCACCCACCCACCGTTCATCTACTTCTGTTTTTCACGTCACCTCTCTGTGGCACGATTCTGCTTTCTGTCTATTTCTGCTCTCCCCCCTTCTGCCCATCTGATGCTCTTGGCAAACGTCTCCCCTCTCCTCTGCTCCACGCCCTCCCTTCTCGTCGACCACGGCCCTCCTGTCGTCTTGTTATGATGCCCGCCTGTGTGCACCTGCCTCCAGGCCTGGCTGTGAGTCCCTTGCAGGAAAAACCTGGGACTCATTTGTCTCCAGGCCCCGACACTGGTGCCGGGCCCCCCACACACCAAGTGTCCATAAACGTCCACTGAATGAGTGTCTGTCTGTCCCTGGTCCATCTGTCCTTCCATGTATTTTTTGTCATATTACCTACTTCAAAAAAATAAGTTAAAAAAATGTACACACAGGAGAGTGCATGCCTCAGGACACAAGTCTTCAGGTTATAACTCGACGGACTTGCGTGTATGTGGACGTGCCCATGGAACCGTCGGTTGGGTCAAGGTCTAGGACGTTTCCGACACCCAGGAGGCGCCCTCCTGTCCGCCCAGGTTAAAGAGGTAATGGTTCTTCTGACGCCTCTTGCAGGTTTTAGTTTTGCCCAGTTTCAAAATCACGCCAGGGGGATGGTACACTTCCTGCTCTTCTGTGTCCCGATCCTTTGCTGATGCGTCCGTCTGTGAGACTGATGCACGGAGGCCGTGGTAAACAGCTCTTCTTTGCTGTGTGTGAGATGGTACGTTGTTTCTACAGAGATCCAACCACCCTCACTTCCCTTTCTTCCTTCTTGTCTCCCACCTCCTCGCCTCCCCCGTTAATTCTGATATGGCTCATCTATTCCACTTCAGAGCCTGTGCTCAGCCCCTGCCATGCAGCTGGTAAGGCTCAGCCCGTAGGAGGCAGGCAGGGACAGGGACTTTCCCTGTCCAAGGAGGTGAGTGTGATGACAAAGGCGCTGGGTGTCACCAGGGCCCAGGAAGGAAGAGAAGAGGCGGGGTCCTCCTCTCACCCTGTCCAGACTGCCTGCTCCGTGTCCGTCTGCTGTGTGTCTGTCCCTCTGTCCTTTCATTCACTCATACACACATGACCCATCCCAAGGTTGGCACAGGGCACACCTCCCTCCCTTGCCTCCCCCTCCCCACCATGCGTTCCCTCCTGAATGCCCCCTCCCTGGGTGAACAGTCACTCTCACTCCGCAAAACAGCCAACTGCACCCCAGCCAGGAGCCTGTGTTGGAGCCGGATCTACTCTGGGGTAAGAAATAAAAAAAAATATGGCCAAATGTTGGGAATCGGGTGTTTGAAGTTCGCACTCCAGGACGCCGAGCCTGGGGAGATCACACCTCCCTTGGCTGGGTGCCCCTCAGTCTGCCCATCCGGCTGCTGAGCCCCAGCCTCCCCCTGGGGCCCCAGCTCCTGCACATCCCACCTCCCCCAGAGGGAGGGTGCTTTGGCTGTGGTGCCTCAGCTGCGCGAGCTGACACCCCAGGTTTGGGAGCCACGTGGGAACCTTCTGTCTGGGGAGTATGGGCGTCACTCCTACCCCATGTGGGCTTGTCCCCCAGGGGGTGCTAGGAGGGGAGGGGTGGATGGGTAGAAGAAAGGCCATGGTCACTGTTTCCCAAGCCAGGGGACAACCTGCTTGAGGTCTGGTCTGAAAACAAAGACCCAACCCCTGAAGGCAGGCAGACTTGGCCATGGGGCCTGGGGCGATTTCCCCTCTGAGCCTCCATTTACTCTTCTTTAGCGTGGGAATAGGGAGGGAAGAGTGCTTTGAGTATTAGGCAAAATTTCACATGCAAAGGTCACAACTGAGGGACAGCCCCCAGTGGGCCCCGACAAACTTTACAGTTGCTTTGAGTGGAGAGCTACTGCTGGTGGCCCTGTGACAGGCCTGTTCCCCGCTTTGAATCTCAGTTTCCCCAGGTGCCACGTCTGCCATTCCTTGCCACGTCTCTCTGCCACTTCTGACCTTCAGGAAGAAATGCTGCAGGTGCCATCCAAAATCTTGGATTTGTGAGCTCTGTGTGACCCGCGCTGCCGTTTTTCTAACTGCGCGATAGAGAGATTGGTTAGCTGACTCTGAAGGGCATGCTAACCATGGCAACCAGGTTCATTTTCAATTCATTATATCAAAGGGTCTTTATTTACGAATCTCAAATATAGACATTTTGTATATGTGCAAACTCCACCTTTTGCCAACAAAAAAACTCCTTTTTGTTCTGGAGTTCCCAACACAAGCAGTTTCTGGTGGCTGCATAAGTCCCTAGCAAGCGTCGGTGAGTTCAAGGCATTGTCGGGTCATCGTCCAGCCTGGCCCAGCCCCCTCCCTTTTGCCTTTTTTTTTTTTTTTACTGTGTTCTTATTCTCTTCATTTGGCACTTTGGTCTCTCTCCTCTTTCCTCTCTTATTCCTTCTTCATTCTGTCTGTGTTTTGGACTGAACTATGTCCCCCCAAAATTCATGTGTTGAAGTTGTTTCCCAGTATGACTGTATTTGGAGACGGGGCCTTTAGCTGGGGGTCATTAAGGTTCCATGAGCTCATAATGGTGGAACTCAGATCCAAGAGCTCACTCTCTTCAGACATGCCCAGGAAAAGGCCACGAGAGCAGACAGGGAGATGCCGGCCCTCTGAAAACCAGGAAGAAATCTCTTTCCAGAAACTGAATTTGCAGGCACCTTGAACTTGGACTTCCAGCCTCCAGGACTGTAGAAAAATGAACTTCTATTGTTTAAGCCATCCAGTCTGTGGTACCTTGTTATGGCAGCTTGAGCCAACTAACCCATTCTGTGTTGAAAGGTTTCTATGAGTTGTCTTTACTTAGAGAACACTTGTCCCCTCCAAGAGGACCTGCACTGGGCGGAGTCTAGACATCGGGGGGCAGCTGCTCTGGTTCCAGGCCCTGCAAGCGCTCCCTGACTGTGGGACACATGTGAGTTCACAGAACCGGGATGCAGATAGACCGAGCTTCACCCTCTGGCCCACGTGTGACTCTTCCGTGAGTGTGCACTCACAGTGCACAAACCTTCACATTCCAACCTGTGAAATGGATGTGATGGGCTCAGTGGTAGCCATCTCCTGTGGCAGGGCTGTGACTGGGTATTGTGTGTGAGAGCAGTGTCTGACAACTCAAGCAGGCCATGTGTGCTGGAGGGGAACGATGACTTGCTAGAGACCAATGTCCCTGGTTACAGACCTTTACCCCCTTTGGTTGGTTTGGGCTGCTTACTAATGGTGTCTGCCACTTAGAGAGCCCCAGCTGAGATCCCAGCATGCAGCATGGGGTACGTGTGACACTTGTTGCCTCAATCAGTCCTCACGGCAGCCCTAGGAGTCTGGTTCCGCCATTGCGAAGTGCCACACAATGGTTAGAAACTCAGATGCAGGGGTCAAATGTCTGGGGCTTGCGTCCCGATCTGATCCTTACCAGCTGGGTGACCCCTGTTTTCTCATCTGTAAAGTGGGGAGAGGGATTCAACCCACCTCATAAGGAGATTGAAGGGATTAGGTAAGCAAACATTTACTGAGCCCTCAGAACAGCGCTGGGGACAGAGCGAGTCATCCTCGAGTGTCTGTTACTGTCATGATCCCCGTTCCACAGAGAGGACCCTGAGGCCCAGCACGGCTCGGGCCATATTGCCACAGCTCCCACCTGACCACCAAACTCCAACTCCCCACTCTGAAATACCACTTGCTGTTATTTGCAAGGTGTTCTCACCTCCCTGACATTCCTGTTGCCTTTACCATAAGATCCAAATTCTACTTGAGTTACTTAGATCTCTCCAAGATGCTGTGGCCATCTCTCCTCCAGGCTCACCTCTTGCCCTCTCCTTTGATGCCCCACCGGATCTCAAAATGACTTTCCATTCTGGAACCTGCCACCTCTTTCCTGCCTCTAAGCCACTGGCTGCTTTCTTGGACTCATCCTTCAAGGCTAAATTTAAATATCACCTCCTTGAGGAAGCCTTCCAGGTGTCCTCATTATTCCTGTAGCCTCTGCACGTATTTCAGCAGCATCCCTTGTCACGGCATGACTGGTAAAATGTCTACCTATCCGTCCTCCTCCAGGTGTGAGCTCATGGAAGACTGTGGCTTTCCAGGGGTGACCATGCTTCCTGACACTTGTGTATGCTGAGTAAATGCTTACTGAATGGAGGAGCAAATAAAGAGGTAACTGGGAAAACGGGCTAGAACCACATGTTTGAAAGTTCCAAGAACGATGGTATATTTTATTGTTACAACTTTGAAAATGGCTTAATTTCTATTTTTTTTTAATTTGCACTTGGGAGCTTATTAAAATGCCAGTTGCTGGGCTTTAATCTGTCCACTGAATCACAACTGAAGGGAGGTCCTGGAATCTGTATTTAAAATTTTTCCCATCCCCTCACTCCCCTCTCTTTTGGCAACCATCAGCTTGTTCTACGTAAGGGTCTGTTTCTATTTTGTTACCTTAATTCATTTGTTTGTCTCTTAGATTTCACATAGAAGTGAAATCGTATGGCATTTGTCTTTGTCTTTTTTATTATGGCTTATTTCACTTAGCAAAACACCCTCTAGGTCCATTCATGTTGGTGCAAATGGCAAGATTTCATTGCTTTTTATGGCTGAGTCACATTCCACTGTGCGCACGTACCACATCTTCTTTACCCAGTCACCTGTTGGTAGACCCTAGGCTGCCTCCGTATCTTGGCTATTGTAAATAACACTGTAATGAACATAAGGGTGCACGTACCTGTTTAGTTGTGTTTTTATTTTTTCAGGTAAATACCTAGAAGTGGAATTGCTGGGTTATATGGTAGTCCTATTTTTAATTTTTTGAGGAATCTTCATACTGTTTTCCATAGTGGCTGCACCAGTTTGTGTTCCTGCCCACAGGGTATGAGGGGTCCCTTTTCTCCTAATCCTCACCCACACCTATTATTTGCTGATGTTTTGATGATAGTCATTCTGACAGGTGTGAGGTGACACTTCAGTGTGGTTTAAATTTGCATTTTTCAGTGATGTCAAGCATCGTTCTGAATGTCTGTTTGACATCTGTGTGTCCTGTTGGAGAAATGTCTGTTCAGGTCCTCTGCCCGTGTTTAGCTTAGATGATTTGGTGTTTTTGGTGCTAAGTTATATGAGTTCTTTATGTACAGTATTTTAGACATTAACCCCTTATTAGGTGCATTATTTGAAAATATCTTCTCCCATTAAGTAGGGTTTTTTTTTTTTTCATTTTCTCGATGGTGATTATCACAACTTTTTTCAGGCTTTCTTAAAGATTTTTAATTGTGACGGAGTCTAATACATTGGCTTATCTTTGCTTTTATAGCTTGTGTGTTTTTGTTCTTTTCATATCTTATTTAATAAAGTTTTACCAAGCTCAATATCACTAAGAATCATCTCCTATATTTCCTTCTAAGGGTTTTATATTTCTTGAGGTCATGAGCTGCATCTGTCATACTCATCTGTTTGAAACGTAGTTCTTAACACAGTGCCTGGCACGTAAATGTCCATAAATGAGTAAGTGGATGAATGGATAGGCAGTGAATGAATAATTTACCCCACTTCCCACCCGCCGAATCTATGTGCATCAAGTTGCAGGAGGTACACAAGTGAGCAAAACACAAAAATAAAAACAAAACCAAAATTTTCTGACCAGTTTGTTCTGAGGCTTAACTAAGACCCACCTGGAGCAGATTCCCTTTTTTAAAAGATGATAGAAATTCTGCCTTTTCCAGAAAAAGCAATAACAGTAAAAGCAGTTTTGCAAATTGAACTTTATTAAAATTTGAAAACATCTCTTCATCAAAAAGACAATAAGAGAGTGAAAGGCAAGCTGCAGAGCAGGGGAGCCATTTGAAATGCATACAGATGGCAAGGATCTGTCCGTTTCCCACATCCAGAGTGGGGAAAGGACAGACAACCCAGGAACAAATGGGCACAACTTGAACATGCCCTTCCCCCCAGAGGACATACAAAATGGCCAATGACCATATAAAGAGGCAGGCAACCTCATTAGTCACTTGGAAAATGCAAATAAACATACACCAAGATCTCGCTACCCATCCACTAAGATGATGAAAATCAATAAGACAGACACTATTAAGTGTTGACAAGGATGTGGAGCACCCGGAATTCCCAGAGACTGCTGGTGGGAATGCAGAATAGTGTAGGAACTCTGAAAGTCTACCTGGCAGCTTCTGCTAAAATCAAACAGACAGCTGCCCTGCCGCCCACACTCCTAGGTACAAACCCAAGGGACCGGTCTGCACCTGCTCCCCAAAGAGGAGCACAAGAATGTTCCCCACAGCACTATTCGTAAGAGGCCCACGCTCAGCACTGCTCACATATCCCCCAGCTATAGAACTGACAAGAGAATTGTGGCATATTCGCACAATTGAATATTATCCAGAAACAAAAATGAATGGATCACTTCTACATGCGATAGCATGGGTGAAACTCACAAAATAAGATTGAGCCAAAGAAGATCAGGTTCAGAAGAACGTATTATATGATTCTATTTATGCAAACTTAAAAAAACAAGTAAAATTATTCTATGTTGTTGAAAGTGGAGTTCTCTTGGGGGTGCAAGGAGCAGGTGGCGCTGGGAAAAGGGCCTGAGGGGCACTTCTGGGGTGCTTGTCATTTCCATTTACCTGGGTGCTGGGTGCTGGGGTGTCCACTTGGTAAAAACTCATCAAGCTGCATTCGCATAATCTATTCACTTTTCTGTATACTGGTTACACATCAAAAACAAATTTGATTTAAATAAATGCTGCCTGCCAAATTAAGTTTAGGACAGTTTTGCCAGCCCCCTTGCTATGCCTTGAGTCCTCTGGGCCAGGAGGGTATCACCTTTACTTGCCATTCCTTAGAGCCTGTACCAGGGAGAAGAAATCTTTTTTCCCCTTCTTATTCTTTCCTCTGCCTTGGCCTGGAGCTATTGTACATATGCAAATGTGGGGATGTCAGCTATGGAGGCGAGCTCAGCTATTTATAGCTGGAGTCTTGCAACACTTATCACAGCTACTGCAGACTTGAGGAAGCTGAAGCACACACACACACAGACACACACACGCATGCACACACGCATGCACGCACACACACTACACAGAGTATATTTTTATTCCCCAGGATATAAATTTCCCATCCCATTGCAGTCTGGGCCGTCGCATGCAACATTGATTGTCTGTTATATTACATTTATTAAGAAGTGATAACTTGTAATAATTGGATGTTAAATTAAAGAACTCTCTCCTAGTTATTGCCGTCTCAATTATAACTGTCGTTGGCTGGCAGTTATAATGATATATGAGGGCTGTATTTTACGCAGCCGACCATGACCTGGTGAGTAATATTCCCCCAGCTATGGGGGCATTCATGCACTCCTTGGCTTCTAATGCCTTGCTTGGGTGCTGATTGGAATATTAAGTTTCTGCAAGACTGCGGCGCCGAAATCCACACAGAGAACTGCGCCTCTGCCGCGGAGAGCCCCTCCGGCAGTTTCCACCCACCTCCTGCTTCTCCGCACTGGTACACGTCCAACTCGTTCGGCTTTGTTTTATGGTTATAGGAATCAGGTTTATTTGGTGAGTTATAAAGTCATAAAACGTGGGCGAAAGTGTGTTTGTGGTTTCCTTTTAAATGAAGCCGCTGCAATTAGCTCTTGGGTCCAAGTGTCAGTGGAAGGGGAAGGGGCAGTTGGAGGTAGGATGTGGTGGGGGAGGGGTTGGCAGGCTGGATTTATTTAGAGGAACCCAATGGAGAATTTGGCCATGTTTCTTCAGGGATGTCAGGGAGATGTGGCTTTCAGGTCTGGAGCAGAGTTTTAAGTGGACTTTTGAGGTCTCTGAATGCTTGTAGCCCTTCAAAACTTCTGGCCAGTCCACAGGTGAGAGGGATTGACCACAAGGCTCCATGGGTCCCTTTGTGTGCCCAGATCTTGGGGACAAGTCACAGTCCACCCAATCTACAGTCAGCCAGTGGGCTCCGCCCATCAGGCATATGCAGCCTCTTTCTCATCTCTTCCTTCCCTTCGTCAGAGCTGGCAGAGGTGGCTGCCAGCATACCAGAGGGGTCACAGGACATTCCACAAGGGACTATTATGACCCAGACCCTTGGGAGCACTCTGTACAGTGTGTGGTCCTTAGCAAATACAGGTTATCATTCTCCGTTAGTGCCCTGGGGCTACTGTAACCAAGGATCACACACTGGGTGACTTCAAAGGACAAATTTGTCCTACCACAGTTCTGCAGGCTAGATGTCCAAGATCAAGGTGAATGGGGGCTGTGCTCCTTCTGAAGTCCATGGGAGAGGATCCTTCCTTGACTCTTCCAGATTCTGGTAGCCTCAGATGTCCCTTGGCTTGTGACACATCCATCTAATGTGCCTCTGTCGTCCCGTGCTCTCTCCTCTCTGTGTCTGTCTGTGGGCGAGAACTTCCCCTCTTCTTAGAAAGATATCAGTTGCTGGACTTACGGCCCACCTGGATCTAGTACGACCTCACCTTAGCCAATTACATCTGCAGAGACTCAATTTCCAAATAAGACCACATTCTCCCAGGTTAGGACTTGAACATATCTCTTGGGGGAACACAGTCTAACCCATAACATATTCCAAATTTAAGGGTGAGAAAACTGAGTATTGGATGCCTGGAGTGGGTG
The DNA here is from genome assembly GCA_004027475.1 of Anoura caudifer. Classification (NCBI taxonomy): domain Eukaryota; kingdom Metazoa; phylum Chordata; class Mammalia; order Chiroptera; family Phyllostomidae; genus Anoura; species Anoura caudifer. The sequence goes on along the minus strand of PVKU01000017.1, from coordinate 503,269 downwards.
CCCCAGTCCATGCAACCAGCAAATGGCAGAGATAGGATTCGAGGGGCTCTGCCTGAAGCCTGATTTCTTTGCCACTTCTTGTGCTTTCTTCACCCTCTAGACATCTTGGCCAAGGGGCATCCCTAATTCAAGGGAAGTCATCCCTCACAGGTGGGATGCTCTGAGTCTCACCAGAAGGTGTTCCCTGACATCTTTCTAAGGTCACAGGGGCCAAGGAATTCATCATTGCTTGAGTTACAGACTTCATTCATTCAACACTTACTGATTCCAGGCCAGATCAGCAAATGCAAAGCCTCTGAGGCAGATCGGGCCAGGGAGGCTACGGAGGGTGAGCGGTAAGGCTGCAGGCTTTTACACTGTGGGAGCTGGGGTGCACCATGGGGGGTGGGCTCAAGCGGACAAGTCACGTGACCTGGTGTACATTTTAGCTCTTAGAATAGACTGCTGGGAGTTATGTGGAAAGCATGAAGACATTTGGAGGCTGCTACCATAATCCATCATCTCTTGGAGGCAAGAGACGATGGTGGCCTGGCCTTGAAGGTGAAGAGAGGTGTTTGGACTCCAAATAAATTATGAAGTTGGAACCTGTAGCATTAGCTGTATGTGGAGCTGAGCAAAAGAGAGGAGTCCAGGATGATGGCAAGGTCTTCACCTGAGCCGGGGGAGGGCTGGCACAGCCCTTCGATGCAATGGGATGCTGTCAGAGGGAGCAGGTTTGTGGGGGCTTGGGTGGGGGTCAGTGTTTTGGCTTTGATTGTGTTCAGTTTGGGTTTTATTTAGTCATCAAAGTTGGGGTGAGGAGGAGGCAGCTGGACGTGGGAGGCTGAAGTTCAGCAGAGAGACACTGCCTGGGGATAAACACGGGGGAATGCCGCACTGAGGGCAGGCCGTGAGCCCTCTGAAGTATGCTCAGGAAGTGTGCGGACAGAGAAAGAAAAGGCCCACAGGATGACCCCGGAGACGGGAGGGGTGGGGCGTTGTCAGAGTGACCAAAGACGCGGCCAGTGACGTGGGAGCAGTGAGAAATGGGTTGGGGGGCTGTCTGGGAAGCCAGCCAAGGACCCATCTCCCAAAGGCAGAAATAATATGATCCTAAAAAATTACATAAGACAAGTGAGTCTAGGCCCCTGGGGGACCTGCGACAGGCCAGGTGAAGGGGGACTAGGAGGACGATCTCGGGTTTGTTTCTGTTGCCATTGAATTGATATCTGCCTCTCACACTAGACGAGCATTGGGTCTAGGTCTGATTAGCTCCCAAGTCCATTGAGGAGCATGTGGGAGGCCTTTGATCAGTGTCCACACTGACAACTGAATGTTGCTTCCTCAAAACAGGGAACGGAACCATCTATGGTTGGAGAAACAGACTGAGAGGAAGGCAAGGTGACAGAACAGGGACTGGTGCCAGGTGTCTTGACCGCTGCCCCGAGCCTGTCCCATCCCCCAATCGGCAATTTTGCAAGAAACCAACCTTAGATTTCAGTCACTCAGGTGCTCATGATAACCTGGTGATGTTTTAGTGAGTTCACTTTACTAAGGTGAGACCCTTGCGGCTCAGAGACCCTAAGTCACCTGCTGCAGCTCACACAGCTAGAAGGTGGTGTGACAGGGATTTGAACCTCGGTCTAACTCCAAAGCCCCTGTGTTTCCCCACTGGTCTATTCCTTCTGCCAGGAAGGCTCTTTCCTCCCTCACCCTGCCTTTAACCGCCTACCTCCTACTCACCTTTTCTGGTTCAGGTTCATTATCTCTCCCCCAGGAAATTCTTTCCCAGCATCATCAGGCTCCTATGGCAGAGCTCAGCGCTCCTTCCTCACAGCACCTGCCAGAGTCTGTGATGAAATGGCTCTCCCGCCCCCCAGACAGGAGGCAGGGACCACGTCCAGTATCCTTGAGGCTGTGTTCCCACTACCTTGCACGCCTGGCACATGGTAGGTACTCAGAATAATTTTTTTTCCTGGAAAGAAAACATTCACTGAATGCATCCCGACCTCTGTTTTAACAACTCTCACAAACTGTCCCAGGGCTTCTGCTTAGACCAGCTGTCCCCTGTCATTCAAGGGCAGGGCCCAGGGCTTGGTCAATGCAACTTTAAGAAAGATGGAAGGGACTGAGAAGGATATCAACAGAGCTCACACTTGACCCTACTCGATCTTTGCTCCCGTCACCTCCCTGCCCGCCCCCGCAGCCCTCTGCCCTCTGCCACCATCCGCCACCCAGCACAGCGCACCCGGGCTTCTTTACCTCTTACTTTGTTATACTGTCTTCAAGCATTTGTCTCTACAGGACACTTACACTTCCAGATGTTTGCTTTCTTTCTCCCACCATTGGATGGTGAGCTCTGTGCGGGCAGGACTCATCCACCTTTCTTCCTGCTGTACCCTTGGAACACAGCCTGCAGCCTGCCCCACAGAAGGTGCTCTGTAAGCATGTGAACGAATAAGGAACCAGGTAACTCATACACCTTCTCTTGCCAGGAGCCAAACTAAGCCCTCAATATATATTTTCTCCTGAATTCTGACACTGTCTTTGGGGGTTTAGCCTCCTGATTTACAGATGAGTAAGCTGAGGCTCAGAGGCAGCAGGTGATCTATCCAGAGCTGGGATTTATGTCTGGGCCAGAGTGCCCACCTTACCCACACTCTAACTCCCCCTGGAGACCAGCCCAGAATTGGGCCTAGACTAAGGGGTTGACTCCTGCTCATCTGATGACCACAGAGCTGAGGGGCAGCACGTCCCACGGACACTTGTGTTTCCACGTTGTCCCGGTCATTTACAGGAGACACTACTGTCCTTACAGGAGTGTAAGGACACTTCTTAGAAACATCTGTTTACTCTCCAGCTTTTCTGTGAACAGAGCAGCCCTTCTCTCCCACCCTCTTGATTTTCTTTTTTAAAGAATTAGTTGCCCTTTTAATGGCTTTGGTGTGTTTATACTCGTGAGAGCCCTGGCACCCTGCGCCACAACAACATTTTCTACAGAGAAAATCTGAGCAGTCATTAAGCACCAGTGAATGTGGAGTGTATTAATGGGCAAACAGCAAGTCGGGGAGAGGAAAATGTTTTTCTCTCGCAAAGTACATAAGAAAAGTTGATCCAAACCAAAAGCGCTGCCATAAATCTGTTAATTTTGGCAAATTACGGGGAGGTAGCAGGGGCGGCGAGAGAGACAGTGAGGCAAAAGGTTGCCCGGAAGCTGCCCACCCGTCTCAGGAGGGAGCCACTGCCAGCCTGAGGGAGCAGGGCTCTTGGCCCGGAGACTGGCCTCTCTTTGCAGGCCTTATCCCTGCTTGAAGCCTGTGATCCACAGCCTTTCTAGGTAAGGGGGGAAACGGGTGGGCTATGAACAGTGAAGATTGGACCCTGATGCTGGGGTGAAGGGGGGCACAGGTCTGGGGGGGCTGCAGACCCACAGTGGGCCTCCAGGGCTCCTCCCCTGCCAGTTGCATGGTGAGTCTTGTCTGGGCCCCTGACCTGGGCTACCTCCTCCACTCCTCCCCCCCCACACACACCCAGCCCCCCTGTCTGGTTTTGGCCTGTTTCCTTTGGCGTGGGCCACTGACTGCTCTATCTGTTCCGGGACTGAATTGTGTTCAGGGCTGGGGGTGGGGAGGAGGGGATTGGCTATAGGCTGTGTGTCAGTGTGTGCGTGCCTGTGAGTATGTGAGCATGCGTGTGTGTGCCCTCTCGCACTAGTCTGGGTGCTGGTGTGCCGGAGAGGGGGTGCGGGGGTCCGCTGGTGTCACTCAAGGCTTTTGATAACAAAGAACGTTTTTCCTTCTCGGTGGAAACAAAAACCAGCCTCGCAAAGGCAGGCTCCTGCCCTCTCAGTCTCCTCCCCTCCCCTCCTCCTGTCTCCAGGATGTGTGCTCTCTGCATTGTTCTTTTTTCCTCATCTGGGAGGCTTCTCTCTTTCAGTCTTCAAATCACTTCCATTTTTTTTCTGTTTCTCATTCATATTTCTGTCTCTCACCATCACTTTTCTCTCCCCTTCCTGTCTCTCTCTCTGTCCCTCTTTCTGTCTCTCTCTCCCCTTTCCTCCCCCAAGCCTCCCAAACGCACACGTCCTGTGGAGTTTGGAGTGACCACACCACAGATTTCCACTTGAGCAGAAACCCCGACATCTCATTTCTGCGATCCAGTCTTAATTCACAGATTCCGTGGGGGGCAGAGGCGACAGCAAGAGCCAGAATGCCAGGTCCCCTTCTAGCCACGACTCCCTGGGAGGGCACCTGGGGACCAGAAGCAGGCGTGCCTGTCCCAGGCATTTTTGTTCACCCCTTCCTTTTCCTGGCTGATGAAATCTTCCCACTCCCTGTTTGTCACTTCCCAGGCTGGCTGGGATGCGCGCTTTGCTGCCTGGGAAGTGGGGCTCCCTGGCCTCCAGGGGCTCCCTGGCCGTGTGCTGCAGCACGAATAGGTTAATGTATTTATAGTAAATACGTTCTTGGTTCTGTGGAGGAAGGGACCACTTTGGTTAACCATTTATTATGGAGGTGGCTCTTTTCAATGTGTTCCACATGATTATTCGGCAAAGCTGCAATTTGGCACTTGTTCTGGGCTTGAAGGAATCGCTTCCCCAGAGGTGACCCTCGGCAGGAGATTGCATGTCACCGCGTGAGGAATGGCCGCAGCGGGGCGTGATGGGTAGGCTGTCTGCCTCCCCTGACCTCAATTGCTTTCCTGTGGCGTGGCTGCTGGGGTGGGTGGGGGGTCGACACAAAGTGCTTATAATTTCTATTGGAAGGCGGTGGAATGATAATGGGGTGCCAAGCCCCTAGTGGTTGGCCCAGGGCCTGATCCGCAGGCCTGGCACTCCTGCTGGGAGTGGTCACCCAGCAGGGGCCAGCGAGGCTGTGGTTAAATTAAGAGATGCCCTGAAGGAGAGGAGGGGGCCGTGGATTCAGAAGGCTGACCCTAAGGGGACTAAAGCCAGGAGGCCAGGCAAGGACTGAAGATGTGCTGAGCACCTACTGTGTGCTCAGCACCTGGCCAGGCTCTCCTGCAGAGGTTCTCCTATCCAGATGCCAGCATGCTGGAGGATCGGAGAGCAGAGGCAGTATGGCGTGGCAGTTACAAACCCTGGCCCTGAGCTCACACGGCAGGGCTGACACTCCCTAGGCCCGTGGCCCTGCCCGTGTGACTCAATCACACCCGTGCCTCTGTTTCCCCTCTGTGAGAGGGTTCAGGATCAGTGCCCTCTCAGAAAGTCTTTCTGAGCCTCCAGTGTTCTCATTTATGAGAACAGAACCAGGCCTGGAGCAAGAAGTGCTACCATCATTGTCATAGGTGTCGCTGCTGTTGTCGTTTGTGAGGGGATAAAGCAGACTTCATCGGATGAATAAGAAAACCGAGGCACTGAGATGGCAGGAGACCTGTTGACAGAGGGAAAACTCTCAGGAGTTGGAATCAGGGACAGAAATCGAACCCTTCCCATTCAAGTTCATGTCCCTGGGGGGACTGTTCTTCTGAGGTCAGTCTCCCTCCTTCTTTCCTTTTCTTCCTTCCCCTTCTCTTTTCTCCCTTCTCTTCTTTCTTCTTCTCTATTAACTTTCTATTTTTCTCCTTCCAGTTCAGGGGACAGACCAGGGACTTGGTTATGTAATGGACACTTGTGGGGAGTTGTACGAGTCCTTTGGAGAACCTAGCAGACAGGGGTGTCCACGGTCACCCCCTCAGCATGCCGGCACAATAGAGCAGGTGCTCATCGGCTGCTAAGGTCTCAGCGGTCCTAGGTCCAGAAGTCTCCTTGGCTTCTCTGAGCTTCGACACTCGCTTCTCTGTTCTCAGTTCCCTCTTCACAATATGCCAAACCAGGTGCCTGGGAGCTGGCACCTCCTGACCCCAATCCTGCCTCTCCCTGTGACAGCAGACTGACTGTGGACAAGTCGTGTGACCCCTGGATTCAGGGTTTCTGTCTGCAGAACATGCCTTGTAGGAGTTATGCGGTTTACGGGAAGAGAAGATACTCTGTGGGCTACAGAGCGGCTAGCACGTCCTGACCTTAGGCTTCCTTGCAGAGGTGGCCCTGGCTGTAGCCAGCATCTGTAAGTATTGGACTGCACTAAACTATTCCTGAACTTAAAAAATGAAAGTAGCCACACTGCTGTGGTTACACCAAGTAGAGACTGGAAATACTTGAGTTCGACAGGGTGTACCAGGGCAGGGGCCTGAAAGGAAGGTTATGCTAATTTATGCCAGTTTATGAGCTCTGCTCTCTGCCATCCTTTTGCAGTAGCTCTTGTATTTTCCATTGTGTGTATGCACGAGGGCACGGGGAGCCGGGTCATGTGGCCTTCAGGAGGGTTCACTCTCCATGCGGATGTTTGACTTGTGCGTCACCTGAAGGTTGCTTCAAGCTGATGAGGACCATGGCCATGGAATGTTGTAAGTGCTTCCAGGGCTAGAAGGTCAGGCTGTGTCCTAGTGTCCAGGCAGATAATGGCTTCCTTGCCTCACATGTCCACCTTGAGATGTAGAAGTTCATTTCAGAGATTCCTCCGAAGCACACCCAAACCTGAAAGCACCTTGCCATCCCCAGAATCTCCCCCAGAATTTCTTCAGAAGCAGGCATGGAGGTCAGGATCCAAGGGCAAGGAATATTTTGGGGGATCAATCCCAGGATGCTCCAACAGGAGAGAGGGGAAGTGAGGCAGGTAATAGAGGGTGTGTGATCAAGCCAGTTGTCACTGAGAGTGACTGGAGGTTATTCCTGTAGAGAAATTCTAGAAAACACTGTAAAACACTAACTTCAGCATCATCCCACCTGAAGAGGGAGGGAGCTAGGGTATTCATACACCATCTCCCAGGAGTCGTTGGGTGAGGTCTGCTCTGTGTAGGGGCTGGAGAAGTCACTGGCACTTCCAGCCTGCCTTGCAGATCTCTAGAACCGTCCCTCAGGCTCACAGATACCTGCGGCTGAGCACACTGAATAATAAAGTCCGAGGGATGCAGGCAGGTTCTGACGGAGCTTGTACACAAACCTCCCTCAGTCTGGATCCCCCATGCCCCTGGAAGCTTCCCTAATTCTCCAGGCTGTGTTTGGGCCTCTCCCTTCTGTGTGCTTCGGCCTCCGGTCCCGTGCTTCCTACACCGTGTTTAACTGCCTAGTTATTTGTCCACTTGCCCCCATCCTGTGTTCCAGCTGCGAGCTCCACAAGACAGGGCTACATCCCATCCAAGTCTGCATTCCCAGAGTAAATGTTCAGTGTTAAAAAAAAAAAATGATTCCATGGAGATGGGGAGGACAGAGGCCTTCAGGAGAGAGCAGAGCTGCAAGGAGAGTTGCCAAAACCCCTGTAGGTAGCAGACATCGGCAGCGGCCAAGATGAGGACACTTTTCTCTGGATTCGCCCCAGTTCTGACCATCACCATCCCCACCCAGCCCAATTTCAGGAACAGGAGAAGGGGAAATGGAGCCGCACCCTTATTAAAATCAAGGCCTTTGCTCACTGTGAGTGGGAACAGATGAATCTGAGATCATCCTTGGCAAGCAGTGCTGGGAAGCAGAATGCTCCTTTTTGGATCTTGACGGCCGAATCTCAGCCCAACTCCTGGCTTTATTTCCGTGCTGTTGACACCTGTGATAATTGAGAAAAGTTTGAGATCATCTGTTGGGCCCCGACCCTCACAGGTGGTCCTGGGTCATGGGTGTGCGGCAGTGATGGGCAGCCCACACCCAGGGCTCTGTGGAGGTGAGCAGCAGTTAGAGCACCTTGGTCAAGAGGCCTAGAAGATGGGAGGTGACTCCTTTCTAATTCAGCACTTCCTGTGAAACAGGAAGTGAAGAGAAATATACAGGAAGTACAAAGAATAGTACAGGGAAGCCACTTTTCAGAGCAGGGGGTTGATTGTGGATCCATAGAAGGTTTTTTTCTTTATTTTTTAAAAATCCTCACCCGAGGATATGCTTATTGATTTCAGAGAGAGAGAGAGAGAGAGAGAGAGAGAGAGAGAGAGAGAGATATTAATCTATTAGCTCCTGTAAGCGCCCTGACCAGGGATCAAACTCACAACCTTTTGATGTATGGGATGACGCTCCAACCAGCTGAGCCACCCAACTAGGGCAGTTTCATTGATGTGCTTAATATTTTTCATCCCGAGATGTTAGGAAGACAGGACATGTCGCCCCTTACTAACTCTAGGTTAAAGCCCTTTCTCATCTCCCGGTGTTGGGAGAACTGTCAGGGCAAGGAAAGAAAGAAGACAGATTGGCACAGGGCCAAAGTCAGGGAGTTCAGGGGACTTCAGACCCTTAAGAGATGGGTGTTTCACAACAGTCCTGCCACATCTCCTAGGAAAGCTCCCTTCCTGCCACCATCAGAAGCCGGTGAGATGCCTACCTACGTCACTTTAAGCAAATGAGGAAGAGGACACCCAAGTTATTTCCTTTATAGAATGAATCCCCTGTGGTAATCATTGAACAAGCAATGCAAGTCCTCTGTGCGCCCGAAAAGCGATCTGGTTTTAAAGAGGATTTTATTTTTGAGCAATTTTCTGAAAACTAATGTTTGTGATTTCGCTAACCAAGATTTAATAGTACCAGCATGGCAGACGTTGTTCTCAGTTCTTTGCCAATTCTCATTTAACTCCTGCAACAATCCAATGAGGCAGACAATGCTTTTATCTCCATTTTACAGGCCAAGAAACTGAGGCATGCGGAAAGAAGATACCTTGCTCAAGGCCATCCCGCTGGCAAGTCTAAAAGCCAGATGTAAATCCAGGATGCTGGGGGCAGAGTCATGGTCTGGGCTGGTGCATTTTTCTGCTTCTGTGAGTGGGAAGAGACTGGCTGGTGCCTGGGTCTGCCCAGGCTGAGGAGAACCGGGCTGCCATTTGTCATGGTGTGAGCTTCCAGCCAGAATGGTCCACTTTGGGTCCTTCACCTTCTTACCTGCCCTGCTCACCTCTACAGTTTCAGTTTGGAAGATGCTTCATGAAGCATTTGCTGAAGGAATGGTGGGTGCTGGCCACTCAAACAATGCACACAGACACAGAAAAGGGGGAAACTGAGGCTGTTCTTGGGAGGCTCAGGCCAAACCCTTCCCTGACTTTGGTGACTGCCTTTACCTCTGTTTCTGAGGAATTCCATAGGAGCTGCAAGTTCCCAATACACAGCACAGTGCTAGGCTCTTAGTAGGGATATTCTACATGCTGAATGCATGAGCAGTTGTGGGGATGAGTAAACAAATAAATGAGCACGTAAGCGAATGGCCAAGAGAACGAACATGCATTTCCTACCCGGGTAAGGCCTAGCTCAGCGGCTCCCAAACTTGTAGAAACATCAGAATCTTTTGGAGAGCAATGCAGATTGCTGAGCCCACCTCAGGAGTGTTAGACTCAGCAGGTCTCTGGGGGGCCTGGGAACCTGCATTTCTCCCAATGTCCCGGGTAAGGCTGGTGCTGCGGGCCTGGGTCCCAGCCACTGGGTCTCAATCTTGATTGCACATTGGAATGACCTGCAGGGAACTAAAAGCAATCTGCCTTCGCAGATCCTCTCCCAGAGACTCTGATGGAATTGATCTGGGGTGTGGCCAGGCTCCAGGAGACTGGTTTGTAACAGTGCGGCGCAGTAAGAGTGCTTCGGGCTTAGCGTTTATCTGTCGGCTCCTTACCTTGATGTTCTTTGTGGCTCACATGTAGCTTAGCTCACCTGGGGGTCCCCCTTTTTGTCCTCCTGGGCTGCCCATCCCCCCATCCCCAATCTGACACTCCTGCTCTGCCCTGTGGTTGCTTCTCAGGCTACCGCTTGCTCGAGATCTGACATTTGCTCCCTGACACCGTGCATCCCTATCCCAGTGCTCACCCACCCCGTATGCTGCGGTGTCTATTAAGAGCAGATGCTAAACCATTTCCAACAGGCCTTGAAGCTAATGCGCTGCAGAATGGATTCGGAAGGGCCTATTTCTTTGCACGCTGAGAGAGGGAGTGAATTAATGCTCGGAGAAAACCTCCAGAGAACCCGCGTCAGGGCTGGGGGGAACGTGGCGGCTAAATCAACAGTTATAAACTCGTCCCGTCATTTTTCATTATTTGGTACATTGGAAAGATATTTTCCTTTTCAAATGCAGTTGGAAATCCGTTTGGTCAAAAGTCAGTCGGCAACCTTATCGCCATTGCCCCCCAAAACACGCAGCTTCTGTCAGGGGGTAGAAGAAAAATGGCCCAGGGCCTTAGCAGACGGCGACGGAGTCAGAATGGGGTGTAATGGGGGCTGCCTGGGGCAGAGGCTCCATGGTTTTCCAAATATGTTGCCCATGGGTCCAAACTATAATAAGAACCTGAGTACACGGTGGTTTCAGCTGTGGCTTTGGGAGGGGAAGCTATGCACCTCCTGTGCTCCCCAGGAGAGAACTCATCCGGGTCCCCCTGCTCTGGCTCCTGCCCCTTGAGGACCGCTTTTTGGCCAAGGTGTGAGCAGAGCATCGCTAAAACCTCACTCGGACAAGTTAATAGAAACTGGCGGTGGAGCCCCACTCCCCTGTCATGGCTGACAGGGACAGGTGGCCCAAGGACAGGCCTGCAGGGCTGGTGTTTGAGTTGGCCCTCTTCTTCCCAGCAGGCACAGTGGGGAGGGAAGGCCCTGGACAAGGACAGTGCCTCCGGTCTGAGACATGGCTCTGCCCCCACTCCAGGCCGTGTGACCTCAGGTAAGTCACCTGGTCTTTCTGAGCCTCATCTCTCTCTTTTGTGGAAATGAAAGCGGTGAGGAGTCTTTGAGAAGGTGGGTGTGCAGGCCCCTGGCACCTATCCCAGCATGGTGAGGGTGCTGGCTGACGTGTGGGAACTGAAGCCTGGGTCAGGGAAGGGATGGGCTGGGGGAGAGTTGGGGGAGCAGAGAGGATGATGGATCTTAGGGCCAGCATACTTGTCTTATGTGATAACTGAGATGCTCCAGGGACAAAGCTCTCAGTTACCCAAAAGGTTGGGTTCGGAGGAAAAGGCTGTTAAGAGGTTGGGTGCTCCTTCTGCATTCCATCTGGACTAACCTCAGCTTGGAGGGAGACCTTGCAGTCAGCTGAAGGAGCCTAGAGCCGCCTGGGAGACCGGCCTGGGTGTGGGGCTGTGTTCAGATGTCACTGCCAGGCAATGGGAAGGCCTTGGGGTGGAGGTTCCAACTGGCAACATGGAGACCAGATGGAAGGGAGCAGCAGAGCACAGCGCTGGCTCAGGCGGGGGCCAGCGCACTGGGACAAGCTCGCGTCTCTGAGCCTCAGCTTCCTCATCTACAACGTGGGAATGTCTCTATCCTCCTTGAGCGTTTGAGTCACAAGGGGTCTGTCTCCAGCCTGGTTCCAGTTGCAGTGTTTGGAAGGAGTCTGCAGCCAGATTAGGGTTGAAGGAGAGACGGGTGACAAGGGGGAGCAGTCAGGACACCTGGCCACCTTGCCAGGCTTCCGCAGCTGTGAGAGAGGACCTCGATCTCTAAGGGTGGCAACAATTGTAACAGCGCAGCAATGGCAGTGTCTGTTGGCTGCTCACAAACTAGCACCATATTATGCCCTCAACATGCCCTGAATCGCTTACTACCTGCCAAGATTTAGGAGTGGCACATCACTGTACCCATTTAACAGATGAGAAAACTGAGGCTTGAACACACTAACTGACGTATTGGCCTCAGAATGCACTGTGCTTCGTTATCACCATAGGGACCTGACCCCTGCCTGTTCCTTTCCTGGTTCATGCCTTCTGAACAATCAAGACATGACAAGTCTACCCACTCAGCAAGACGTCTCTGAGACGCCAGCCCTGGCTGGTGGCTCCTCTCAGCTCCATGGTCCACAGATTCACCCGATGGAAGGCAGTGGTACTTCTGACGGAGGTCCCGCTGATGGCTGTCACAGGCTGGGGCTTAGCCAGACTGACTGTGGTGACTGGTACCTGGTGAAGGGTCTCTGAAATATCCCACCCAGGCTCATGGTTGAACACTTACTCAACAAATAATAAATATGCACAAAATGTGAGATGCTGAGCTGCGTGGACAGAGTCCCAGCCCTCGGGGAGCTGGAGTGGCCGTTAGAGGTCAGCCTCACAGGAGCCAGAAAGTGTCTCCATAAAGGGAACGGGAATCAGTGCTGCGGGCGCGGAGCCCTGGAGCGGGGGCACTGCCACCAGGTGGGCTCCCTGCCCGCGCCAGGCCACCCTCCCAGGCACGTCACTCCTGTCGCTGGCCAGGCACAGGCAGCCCACAAGTAAACAGTGTCTGAAACCTATTCTCATTAGGCTAATTTACGAATAAATTACCATATTCAATGGCCTTATTTTTACTGCTCGTTAACAGGCCCATGATAGGATGATAATTACGGGATTTTAAGTGGCTAATGGCAGCTGGGGCGTCAAAAGCAGTTTTTACGAATCTGTTTATGGCGGTGAAGGTGACAGGAGGGGAGGGACATTGAAATGTTGAAATCACACTTTGGGAAAAAAAGCTTTAATTGTTGAGTATTTATTAGAGAGGAGGGAAGGCTGTAATTTAAAAAATGAAACTCTGAAAAACAAAGGAAATTAATTAGTCTTCCTCGGGGGATGCTGTGACCTTCAGGGGGTGGGCGAGGGGGGCAGGGCAGGGCAGGGCAGGGCAGGGTCCCAGGAGGGAGGCGTGGAGTCCAGGAGGAGCCCACCTGGGCCTGTCCTCTCTCTGCTTGGCCTCTGCTGCCCCTGAAGAGAAGGCCCTGAACTTTCTGAAGTCTGTCCCTGCGGGGGCTGGGGAGGCCACATGCTGGGGGTCTGCGGAGGGACCCCTGAGGAAGGCAAGGGCCTAGCAACCCTGAAACAATGACAGCATTAACCACGGGACTCGTCCTTTCTTCCTGGTCGGGGTCCTCACCATCTGATCTCACCTGTTTCCCTTCCCCTGCTAAGTTTCACATGCATTCGTTCATTTAACTCTCCCGACCATTTTAAGAGCTAATAATTACTCTTAACATATATTAGATGCTCCCTATATTCTGTGTAACGACTCACTGAAGAGGTGTGCCAAACCCCACAGCATTAGCACTATCACTATTATTCCTGTTGTATAAGGGAGGAATCAGGCACAGAGAGGTTAAGTCACTTGTGCAGGCACACACAGCCAGGACTTGGAGCTGTACCCACTTGGTCTGCCCAGGTCCTCCTCCTTTTATCAGCTTCTTCTCATTGAAGCCACAGCAAGCTGATGGCAGGGAGGCTAAGCTCAGAGAGGGCAAGCCACTTGCCAGGGGGTCACAGAGCCCGCGTTTAAAGGCAGGTGTCTCCTGAGTCCAAACTGGCAGGTGATGTGCCCTTGAAATGGGCCTCTGAAAGGGCAGCTCGGAAAAGGATTCTGGACTTGTTAGTCTGTGTCCAGGAGGAGCTTGTTTAGGGGCCGTTTCCCCTGCTCTTAGGTGTCTCGCGTGGATTCCTCTCTCTCCTGCCCACCTGCCCGCCTTCCCCTGACCATCCTAGCTCCGCATCCCCTTGCCATCCCCTTGCCACGGGCTATCCATCTCGCTCCTCTCTCCAGTTTAGTATGCAGGCCTCGGAAAACAAACGCGCTGCAGCCTGACAGTGGGAATAAATATCCTGGCTATGTTGATTAGCATTTGATCCCAGCTGGGGCTCTGGAAGCTGAAGTACTGGAATGTCTTGGCAGTTTTTTAATGCTGAATAATTTGATTAGATCAGTGACTGAGCCTGCTGCTCCTGGTGAGATAAACCCTCCCCACATTACAGGGGAGAGAGGCAGGGGGGAGGAGAGTGCATCGGGTCCCCCCCCCCCCAATTCTGCTCCTCCCCCAGCCCTCTGGCTTCCGCTCTGTCTCTGTCCCTAGCTCAGCCCTTCTCTCCACCCTCTTTTAAATTTCTTTTTCTTTCCACTTCCTTTCTCCTCTTTATCCTTTTACTTTTTCTTCTTCTCTCCTCGCAGTCCCATTCCTCCCTTTATTTATTTTCCTTCATCTCTTCCTCCTTCTCTCTCTTATGTCTCATCTTCCTTCCATCTCACCTCCCTCCTTTTCTTTCTTCTTCCAGACTCTCAATTCCATATCTCCTTCCTTCCCTTTTTATTCCCTCCCATCCCTTCTCTCTCCCTCTTTCCCCATCCTGCTTTCCGTCCTTCCCTTTCTTCCTCTGCCTCTCCATTCCTCTTGCTCCTCCCCCCTTTACTCCCCCACCAGCTCTCTCCATCTTTCCAATTCTCCCCGCTACTCCCCCAGCCCAAACCCACCTCCTCTTTTTATGAACCTTTAAATACATCATTTAATCAACTCCACAATTTCAATTTCACACAGTTGTCAGCTCGGATGTCTGATGAGGTGGTGAAGACCCCACAGATTGCAGGCAGGGGTGACAGGGCCACCAGGCCTCCCCCCACACTCCCCAGCAGCTCCCAGCCCAGCCTCAGCCCTGCCCCCACCCACCCCTTCCCTAGCCAGCCTGGGAGAGATTCCAGAGCCTTCTGCAACTGTCAGTCAGTCGTGTAGATGTTTCTCTTGTCATCAGTGTGAAATTACCAGAGTGGCCTCATTATCTGCTTACTCCAAATTTGGAGGCAATATTTCTGTTTAAAGATAATAATCTCCATTTAAAACGAAAATAACCTCTCCTCAGGTGGAGGTGTAGTTGGGGAAGGGAAGATGACAGCTGGGGACAACCCAAGATGAAAGGAATTATCTAGGGTTTTTGATTGAGACATAACACGTGCAAAGTCCTTTGCTGACCTAACACCGAACCTACCTTTCCTGAAAACTATTTAATCTTTTTTTTTTTGCCAGCTGGGGGGAAGAAAGAATCTGCACATGACTTTAAAACATACATTCCTTCTTCCATCCTGTCGCCTTAATCTCATCTGAACCCTACTAGAGGCATTGCTACTGAAACAAAAAAGTAATTGGATCAAATGGACAGGAAGGAGTGGCAAAGGTTTAGGTTTTTATGCAGATTCAATTACCAGCACTTCCCCCAGGCTTGTGTGGGGGTGCTGTCTGAACCCCATTAGCGGTGGGAAGCGTGGTCCCTTCTCACCAGTGGCATTGCAAAGCCATCTGACCCTGCTCTCCATCCGCCCCTGTCATCTCATCACCAGAGAGTCAGGCCCCGGCCTTATTTATTTTTCTCAAATGGATCCAGAAATGGCTGGGAGAGGCACTTCCCAATAATTGAGTGCTGGCGTTGTCGGGAAAAGCCACACTCAGGGCTGCTAGTGTCCTCAGGCTGCTGTGGGTGGGATGAGGCTGAGCTCTGTGTGTGGGGGGTGGGGGGGAGGAAGGGGGAGAGAGAGAGAGGAAGAGAACACCACGGGGGAGTGGGGAGGGCATTGAAACCAGTCCTGGAGTACGTTTTCTTGCTGCTGGGTGACCTTCAGGAAATCTGCACTGCGGCCTCTCTGAGCCCAGCTCTCCTCACCTGCCGAGCAGGGACAGTATTACTACAATCCTGATGGTTAAAACGAAATGAAGCAGGGGCCCCTTAACTCCCCCTGTTGTGAGAAGTACATCATCATTGTAGTCCTGGACCTTTACTGACCACACAGGGACCCGTGCCCCTCCTCCTGCTGCATGAGCTCGTTCCCGCCTCTTCATCTCTCTGGGCCTCAGTCTTCCCACAAGCAACTGCTGTACAGTGGGGATATTCATGCCTCCTCACAGAGTGCTGGTGAGGCCTGAATGAAATGTGTCTGCTGCTTCTGATTTCTTGCTCCTCACCCCTACCTCCTTCTTCGATTTTAACCTACCAGTGTTGAAGCCTTCCCTTGAAATGGCCTTTGCTAACTTAGCTTTCCAACTAGCTTTCCTGCTATAAGTAAAGTTAGTCAGGCATCTGCAAGTTGAAACATGGTCTCTTTGATAGTGACTTCTCTGAAATTTACATCTGGGGTCCTGGTGCCCAGCATGGTGCCAGACACATTGTAGAAACACTGAATGAATGAATGAATGAATGAATGCTTGGCACAGGATGAGTGCTGAATGCTTTCTTATGAATGAGTGAGTGAATGAATGAATGAAAGCTCCTTGCACAGGATGCTGCTCTACTGTGTGAATGGATGAATGAATGAGTGAAAGAATGAAAACCCCACCATCTGCAGGCCAGCGCTTCATCTTGTTTTCTGTAGAATGTGCTTTCCCTTCCCCACCGTGGTGTCTTGAAGTTCCAGAACACAGGAGCCGACAAGAAACTGGGAATAAAGGGGTTTGATCTACACGCTGCAAACACCTCTTGCAGAAAGAGGAAGAAAAAAATTGCCAGTTCCTTCTAGGGGGGAAGAGAAGGCGTCAAGACATGTTAAATGGTTGGGAGGAAGGCGGCTGCTTGCTTTCCTTCTGCCTTTTGCAAGCTGAAGGGAAGGTGTGGGGGGAGGTTCATTATTTTTCGGCGCTCTGAAGGCAGGTGAACGGGGAAAGGCAAACTGTAGCCTGGCACCGTGTTCAGCAGCTTTGAAAAATGTAGAGCTCTCAAGGCAATGGAAGGGTTTGATGCAGTTTAAAAAAAGACAGACTCCCACACCTCTCAGATCCATATGTTTCCATTCAGATCTGGTTCCCCTCCGAGGCGGGCTTCGCAGCCCGGCCAGGCTGTGCTGCTGCCACTCGAGGCCCCGGGGCTCCCAGAGGAGGCAGGCAGGCTGAGCAGCCGCACGGGAGGGTTTGAGGCGACAGCAGCAGACTCTGGGCCAGGCTGTGGTGGGCAGCGAAGTGGTGACACGGTGCCACGTGGCGCGCAGAGTACGTGCACGGTCAGGTGGTCGCTCTCTGGGGAAGGTATGAATTTGAAGAAATAAAAAAGAGTAAATGAACGAAATGGTGTCATGTATATGGACCAGGGGATGTGGCTGCCTGTTTCTTCCCTCTGTGACGGGTTCGGCCCTCCTGTAGGTTTTCTTTCCCAAGATGCACTCTTTGTGTTATAAACAGGTATGTGTGGAAAAAACAAAAAAATTCTGTGACTGAGTTCTGCGACCGAGTTCACCTAGTCCTTATCCTTCCTTCTTTCCCTCCTTCCTTCCTTCTTCTTTCTCTCTCTCCCTTCCACTTTATTCACCCAATAATTATTCAACACTCAGGAGCCATTCAGTTGTTCGACCAGACCATGATCGAATAGCGCTCCCCTTCTAAAGGGAAAGGCAGGAGACCAGGAGACGAACGAACAAGCGAGGTAAGTTCACCTGGTGACAAGTGCTAGGAAGGAGACACCCTGGGTGGTGGACAGGGCGTGCTGGGTTGGGGTTGGGGGGACACCTTAGGGAAGGTCTGGGAAGGCCTCTAAGCAACGGTGACACTTCCTCTGCCTCCTTCACGGGCAAGTGGAGCCAACCCTGCTGTAGTGAGTTTGAACAGATTCAATAAAGCTGTTGAGTGCAGGACTTGTCAGAGCCTGCAGCGGGGCAGAAGCGGTGTCTTTGGAAGCCCTGGGTCTGGGGAGCTTCTGGAGGGACAGGTCTTCTCTGGGGTGCATGTGGATATATGCCGGAGAGGGGCTGGTGGCTTGGATCCCCTAGCAAGAGGGTGGTGGCTGTCACTTTTCAATAGCCTGGCCCTCAGGCCCCGAGCAGAAGGCCCTCTCACAGAGCAAGCCAAGTCCCTTGCGTCACCCCCACCTGTAACCTGCAGCCCAGCACCAGCACCCTCCCGGCATCTGCCTCCTCTGGGGCAGACCTCACACTGGGACCTGGCTCTCCGAGTCCCACCGTTCTCACTGCGCACTGAGGGCAGAGCACCCACCAGCCCTTTTCAGTAACAAGACACCCGAGGCACGTGGATCTTGTGGAGGGCCAGAAATGAAACCCCATTTCCCTCCAGCACATGTGCTCAGCGGGCCTCCCCCTGAGCCCTCTCCCCTTGCTCAGTACGCACTTCACCCCCACCAATCTCCTTCCTCCTCTGAACAGGACAGGCCTGCTCTCACTTCCGAACCTCTTGCCTCTGCTCCTGCTGCCTAAAATGTGTCCCTGAAACTGAACCGGCTCGTCCTCACCCTTGGTTGTGCGGGAGGGCTTTTTACAGTGTGGATGGACAGTGCCCAGGCCCCACCCCAGGGCAGTGACCGCCAGATTGCCTGTGACAAACACGGGTATTTTCAAGCTCCTTGCCTGGTTCTAAGGTGTCACCAGGACAGAGAACCCCTGTTCTCTGCCCCTTTCTGGTGCCCTGTCACTTATCACAGTTTCATCTCCAACATGATGACCTGAGTGAGACCCGTATCCAAAGCTGCCCGCACCTCCGTTGCTCATCACCTCGCTGGGATTAAGCTCCTCCAGGCACTGATCACCCTTGACCATTACCTTGCCTAGTCATTTGGGTAGCAGCCAGCTATGGTCTGACTCTCCCCAATGGGATGTGAGCTCCTGGGGGTGGGTGGCCTGCGCTGCTGAGTTTTCTTTTGCATCCTCAGTCCCAGGAGTGGTGCCCAGCTGGCACATGGCAGGAGGGGGTGGGCACTCACATCTCTGTTAACCTAAAGGAGGTTCAGAGAGTTTAAGTTCCTTACCTAAGAACTCCCAGCTAAGACTGGGACCCATGCTGGGAAAGCTGCACCTTCAGACTTCCCAGCCACTGCACAACTCACTCAGTCTGTATTTCTTGCTGCATGGATAGGAAAAATACAGTCTGGGGCAGGAGCATACCCCCACCTCCTGCAGGTCTCAGGTACCGTTGCAGACCCAGCCTCCCGCCTACCAACTGCCCCTCCTCCCAGCACTGCCATCCACAGGAGCTGGATTGCTTGGTGACACCCTCTCGTTTCCAGGAGACCTCCAGGCTGGGAGGAGGTAGATGAGACAGCTCACGGGCTTGCCTCAGTTTGAACAAGCTCTCTGGGTCTGCCGCTAAAGCCCATGAAGAAGATCAGAAGAGAAAAAAGGCAAGTGTGCATCAATTTATATTTCCTTCTCTCTCTGCATACTCCTGCCTCCTACCTATAGGATCCTGGGGGATGTGGGGTTGATTTTCCCTGATGGTAGAAGACCCAGGTGGACCATGTGAGAGGGAGAAGGTTTGGGATTGACAGGCAGGAGGCCTCGTTTGGGTTCTGGGAACCTAGGCTAGTTGCCTTTTCTCTTGTAAAACAGGAATCATGCCTGCTGCCCTCGGAGTTCTACACTTTGCCTTTTCTTTGACGTGATGATGTTACTTATTGGGAGAAAATGAACATAAATATGTACAAGATGTGGCTACCAGGATGTTCAATACAGCATTACTTACATTAGGAGAAAGCAACTGGAAACAACCTAGTTGTCCAACATTAGGGGATGGGTGCGGTAAAATGTACACACGAAAGGCGAAGCACAAGGCGTTTAAAGACCTACTGTAGGAAAACGTTGAATTCCCTGGGTAGGTGTCCTCCCTGTGCTGTGTCATCTTTTTCAAAGAGCTGGTTGCAAATCCTGAAAGCACAAACTGCCTTTCTTTCAAACAATACACATTCACCAGCAGGAAGAACTCCAAAGGTACAGGTTGAACCGTTAACCTTGGATATGTTGGGGCAGGAAGCACGGAACATATCGATGTCTTGCTTGCCTATATTTTTTATGGCATGTATACTTTCTTTTTGTGGTAAAAATGACACAGAGGAAAGTTACATGCCATTGTCATCTCACCATGTTGTTTTGCGAATCAACTAAGAGAGACAGCATAAATATATTTGCAAAAGTTCCAGGTGCGATATGTGTGTAAGACATGATCACACTTGCCTAGAAATGGTATTGCTTATGGAATTTGATGAATATTAAATTATCTATCTATCTATCTATCCAGTATCCTAATGTTACTTGTTCAATACTGGGGGAATTTCTAAGTGGTGAACTCCTACTTATCTCACAAGGCCCAGCTCATATTGCCCTTTTCCACATAAGTCTCTCTGCCTAGAGAGATGGCATGGGCCCCTTTGTTTTCTCAAAGCATTGATCCATCCCTATATTGCAAACTTCATCTGTTTACCTCTCTGCCTGCCCCGCCATACTTGGAGTCCCGTGAGAGCCATGACCACGATGCTTATCTCTGAATCCCTAGTTCTTTACAGAGTACCCAGTACATAGTAGTTGCTCAATAATTGCTTGGTGAGAAGTTAGATGAATGAATGACGTTCGCATCAGCTCCTTCCACTCCAGCAAAGGCTTCTGAGAGTAAGTGTGTAATCCTGCGCTGTAAATTGAATTGTATTTTTAAATACATCAGGGGACTTGCTATTTCAAGAAACTCTGATGTAAATCCTTTTTATAAAATGAAGACATCTTGAGCAATGTGAATAATTGCTCCCTGACATATCTGTTTATAAGTTGAGATTTTTAAGGATCAGGAGACGGGTGCGCTTTTAAAAGTTTATTTGACAAACATTTGCAATGTGCGTGCTCTGGGCCAAGCTCTGTGTTAGATGCAGGCACAAGGATAGAGCAGCCCCAGCCCTTGAAGGCTTAGAGGTCTGGCTGCACTCGCTGACAATGTTGTCTCAGGAGCTCAGAGATCAGCAACAACCTGCTAAATTTGAATCCTGCCTTCCCCATCTTGCTGCTGTGTGTCCCTCGGCTACTTACTTAACCTTTCCGAACCTCGGCTGCCATGTGGGTAAGCTGAAGGTAACAGAAGCACCCATCTTTCAGCTGTCATGAAGATAAAATGAGACAGTACATATAAAACGCTTGGAAAGTGCCTGACACAACACATATTCACCGTTATCATTGGAAGGCGAGGGGAAGAATATCCAAGTGGGTGCACTTCATGGGAAACTGTTGGCTCATGGAGAGTCACCAGTCTGTGTGGCTTCATTTTTCCATTGCAGTTAGGGGGCCTCATGCCTCAGTTTCCCCACTTCCCAGACAAGGGCAATAATCCCTATAAAATGGTAGATAGTGGAGTTGCGAGGAAAAACAAGGCATGAAAGGCGTTCAAGAGATAATCAGACAAATATCAATCTTCCTCTGTGTTTTAATGGGACAACAGATGATTAACTTATGCCTGTTCCCATCTGCCCCTCACTCCCTTACCCCCTGCTCATGGAAGAGCATTCTAACTCAGGAGGGAGATGTGTCCCTCTTTCCCCGTGGGCACTTTTAGACAGAGCTTTTCCAGGTGTGCTCAGCTCTGAGACTGAGCCCTGTGGGTGCCTATGTCAATGGGGTGACAGACACGTTGCCTACTGTGTGCCCACACTGGACATGCAGGGGAAGATGGCCATTCATTAGCACTAGTGACCGCAGGAGACACATGAACCCTGGTTTTAGATGGAGGGTAACCACGTTAGACAGAGGCGATGATCTTCTGTCCCCATTTGGCAGGTTGGGAGACTAAGCCTTGAGGTCTCATGGCTGTTCAAAAGCTGCAGAGCCACATGGATCTGAGGCTCAGGAAAAGTCCAGTTTGGAGAATAGCTTTGACGGTGGCTGTGTTTACAAAACCACAGCTGTCTCTGAGGAAGTTTCATGGCAGGCCATGCCGAGGTCTTTATTCCCCAAGTACCGCCCTCCGGGGGGCAGAGCACTGGGCTGGGGTTTGCAAATGGGACAAGGGTATCAGAAAGCAGTAGGGAGGGTGCAGGCTGGCATCTCACTGTGAGTCCCATTCCAGGTAGCTTTCCAAATTGCCCTGCTGTGCACTATAAACAAGAGAGTGTCACCTGCCCAGTCTCTGGTCCTAGGCTGCTGGGGAGATCCTACAAGATAAGGGGTCCCTAGGGTCATCTAGTCCAACTCTCCTTCCCAAAACCCTCCTCCTGTCCCAGAAAAGGGCAAAGAGACTGGCGAGGCCCATCCATTCAGTGAGATTAGATGCCCACGGCTTAGACACCTCACTGGCTCTCCTTGTATCCTCATAATGGCTTGACAGTATTGGGGTTCGTTTGGCCCCATTCATGTGTTTGTTTAATGAACCTGGATAGAACATTGATCATCTTTCAGTTCTAGTGCTCACTTCCTCTTGGTCGGAGCAAACCTTTAAAGTGGGTATTATAATCCCCATTTCATAGACTCTTTGACTGAGGCATAGAGAGTTAGGTCCTTGGCCAAGGTCATACATAGCTGGTGAGTGGCAAGCAGCCAGGTCCCCTGGTCTCCACCCTAGCTAACCACCGTGCTCTGGTGCGTGGCCTCTCACAAACAAAAGAAGCTCACTCCGTTTTGTCTTATCTTTCATTTGTTTCTGACTTCTTTGAGGAGAAAGTCTCAACTTGGTGTTACGCTGTCTTTAACAGCTCTCCAATGCTTACTAATATCTTTTAACAAAGAGAGATGGGGCCTCAGGCTCAGTTCCTGTTTACTGGGAAGTGTTATTAAGGTGGTTCGGTCCGTGACCAAATTTGCAAAACACTACTATTTGTAGAAATGGATTTCAAGAGATCCAGAGACTTAGACTCAAGATCTCAGAATAGGCAGGTCACTCAACAAGAACAACCACAACAAAATGGGTCTCTGACCACCTGCCTTCCTGAGCTTTTTCAATCCAATCCAGCTCAAAAGCGATTTGACAAACAGCTTTGGAACGACTAGCAAGAGGCATAACAGTATATGAACACGGCAAGAATCTTAACCCTCATACAAATGCAATGTCTTATGATTTTATGATTACTTCTTATTGAGGGGATGATTCCTTTTCCAATCCTTCCTTCCCTTCAGACACTTTCTCCCGAAAGGGTTACAATCTTAAGGAAAGCTTTTTCGTAAGCACAAAGAACTAATATTAGCAGATTGGGGTTTCTGTAAATATTCATTGTAATCTGTGACTTGGTGAGCATCAAATTCCACCCTCCCGAAAGCTGCACATTTATAACTTGTGAATTCATAAATATTTACGAATTCACACAATCATCACTGACAAATTATTTCATCTGACAGCTCCACACAGGCTCTGCCTGGCTTCGTGAAATTCTGATCAAATCTCACGTAAACTTCCCGGGTGACAAGCAGAGACTGAGAACAGCGAAAATCACAACCAGATTCCCCAGATTTGAATGGGTCAGTAACTGATATTTACAGTGGTGACAACCCGAGCTAGCGAGATTTTGTTGTATGATGGGCCGCCAACATTTGCAACAGCTGTACACGTATTTATAGCCACGCATCTCTGAAGGTGTCAGAAATGAGGTCTTGTCGAGAGGAGGGATGTGAGCACGTGTTGCGGAAGGAGATGACACGGGGAGCTGGACAGGCCAGGGGGCTGTGTGATCTTTTAAAGTTTCTGATCCTTGCTGAACTCAGCCTCTTCGTGTTGTGTCTCAGGATCACAAAAGCAGCAACACAGCAGAGCTGTTGTACTAACTGGTGCTGCTGGTAAAGCCCCCTCCCCCCCACCCTACCCCACCCCACCCCACCCCACCCCACCCCGTCCAGGGTCTGCCCTCAAGCAGGGGATTCAGCCAGTCTTGGTTTTATTTTTCCTGGTGCAAATGATCATTTGAATAATCACGATTTCTGGCGTGACCGGTTTTCAGGGATTTTTAAACGCATGCAGAGGACAGCCTGCTCCAAGGCCTTTTCCGTGTTGTTAAAGACATGTAAGAAGAACATTTCTCATGTGTGGTTTTCATCTTTGTGCCCCCAGAAAGAACTCATGTGCCTGCCACACATAGACTGCAGGTCACCCCAAGTATTCATCCCCCATCCACCCCCACCTGCCAGGGCAAGACACA
This sequence comes from Anoura caudifer, assembly GCA_004027475.1. Taxonomy (NCBI): domain Eukaryota; kingdom Metazoa; phylum Chordata; class Mammalia; order Chiroptera; family Phyllostomidae; genus Anoura; species Anoura caudifer. The sequence continues at coordinate 479,704 of PVKU01000017.1, read as the reverse complement.
ATTTGCCTCTTTTTTCCCGTCCCTCTCCAATCTGGAGATTGAATGTCATGCTGGAAAACATGAATTTACTTCTAGATGAGTGAGAATAAGCCCCACCATCATTCCACGGGGCTGTGTCAGGGTGCCACGAGCCACATGTGAATGAGACAGTTGGACTTGGGTGATGGGGCCTGGGCTGGCCGTCTGCTGCTTAGGCCCGTTTGATGCAGTCCAGTCTACTACAGTGGTTACGGCCTTCACTTTGACTCAAGGCTGGGCACAGGACTCCTGGGGTGTGGGGGGCAGTTATAAAGGTCATATCAGATCATGCCCGGCTCTGCCTTAAAACTCTCTAGTATTTTCTGTAGCAATGCACCCAGCCCTCCCTCTCCCCAGGTTCCCTCCAGCTGCCCTGGACTTCTTCTATTTCTTCACTAACCTGAGCCTATTCCCACCTATGGGCTCGTGACCTTGCTGTTCTCTCGGCCCAGAATGTCCTTCTCTCTCAGTCTTCGGGGATCTGCCATCTTCTTGTCACCTGGGTCTCCTGTGAAGGGCCACCTCCTCAGAGAGCCCTTCCTGAACCCCTAGCTAGAGTTATTACCCTTTACCAAATCACTGTCTTTTTACTGCTTCCATTTGATGTTCTTCCTAGCACTTATTCATGGATGCTTTCTAATTTTTTTTTCTTATTTTCCTTCTTCCTCCACTCACTCTGAGCTCCATCTGCCAGGGCAGGATCTCATTTATTAGTCACAGCTGTATCCTCCTGCTTAGACTAGCCTCTGGCATACACTATGTGCTCAATAAATATTTGTTGGACTGAGCACATAAATAAATGAATGTTTATCCTACAAAGAGGATAGGCACAGGATTCAAATACATGACAGGTGAACTCTAGGCTCTACCACATGGTAGTTTTGTGCTCTTGGGCAACTGAACCCCCACAGTGAGCCTCAATTTCTCCCTCTGTAAAATGGACGTAGCGACTGGACTTCACTCTCAGCACTGTGGAACTTCAGAGGCCCCAGACACGTGAAGGGTCTAGCGTAGTGCTCAGCATGGGGAAGAGTCATGTATGGCTGATGACTCAATTTAGCGGTGACAAGTGATGCTATCTAACTGATGAAGTCCTAGATTTGGGGACCCATTGTGTGGGGACTTAAAGACTTTGCATGTGTTTCAGCTTCTTTGACTTTTCCTCTACATCAGGCTTCCAGCATCTTCCAAGAGTGTTTCTGGAAAACCATTGGCATATTTGGAGAAAACAAGCTCACAAGTTGATTGCAGTGGGGGGACTCCCATAGATATCAGGGTCCGGGCAGAGGGACGTCACCAAGGGAAGTTGACAGCAAGATGGACGACAAGCCAACCTACCGTGGAGGAGAACGGGCTGTGTGGTTGAAGTTTTGCAGCGTGAGCTTTTCCAGCTGCAGATCAAGTCTTCGGCTGAGGGTGCAAGTGTGCTCAGTGCTGCATTTAAGCACCTGTGCGTGTGTGGGTGTGCCCACAAGTCTGCACATGTGTGCATGCACGCACACACACACACATTTCCCAAAGTTACCTTCAGCCAAAAGTAAGGAAAAAGATTTGTTTCTTCCTACACTTTTGCAGATTCAGCATCTGCCTGTTTGGGCAAACTTGACAAGGATGATCTCTTTTGTCTTCCCTCTCCTTTATTTTTTCCCCTCCCAAGCCCAGAAATTCCATGAGAAGTGTTTTTCAGAGTGCAAGCTGACAAGTGTACGCGTGCCGTCCGCAGCCAGGGAGCAAGCCGCCTGGTAGCTAACTTGTTAGACAGCAGCTAGATTACAATCATAAATAAATGATTTGCTGTCTCCTCGCATTCAGACTTGTAGCTTTTAAAGTGTGCCTGTCATCGCGGAATCAGATTTAGTCAAATGCTGTGTAACTGCAAAATTATCCTATCCTTACCTTTTTATTCTCCTTCTAATGGACAGTTAAATTGGATTTTCAAATTTGAAGTGCATATGTTTTTCAAATCCCCAGAGGCTGTCTATTTTTTCATTTCTAAAGCAACTCACTAATGTTTATCATTACCACACAGAAATATTACAATTCTTAAGGGGCGCCTTACAAAATCAGCGCAGGAGAAATGTGCTTTATCGTCTCAAAATGAAACCAATTTCTCAGCTGATTTGCAATTTATTTACATGTTAGCATTTGATTTCTGGCTGATTTATAACCCCACATGGCTCTGTCTCAGGGTTTATTTAGAAAGCAGACAACGGTGGTCGGGGAAGACTGCGGAGAGCTGCGTGGCGTGGGCTGTCTGCTTCTCTCCAGCGGGAGTCAGCGATGCCAGTCCCGAGTCTCTTGGTTTAGTTCCACCTCCAGTGAATTCAATGCCCAGGCATGTACAAATACGCAGAGTGCTAGGCCCAGCAACTGCATGGAGATGAGATGCTGAAAGGCAGCCTTTCCTAAGGAACACTTTCCCTCCTACGCAGTGACCAGGGATTCAGGTGGAAGAAGGGAAGAAGATGGCTGGGTTATACTGGGCTTGCATTCCTTGGCTCACCTGCATAACCCTACTGGCTAGTGCAATGCCTAGATTTAAGGATGTATTGGGATTACTAGGGTTTATTGCTTCATCTGTCTGACAACCTACCCATTGACCCATTCTTCCAGCCACCCATTCAGCTATCCTTCCATTCTTTAAACCATTGACACATCTATTCTCTTATACTTTCTGCCCCTAGTCTGTCCATGCATCCATCTATCCATCCATCCACCTACCTATGTACCTGTCCAACTACCCACCCATCCACTTATTCACCCATCCTTCTAACAATCTGTTCATTCACCTATCCATCCATGCATCTATCCATCCATCCATCCATCCATCCACCCACCCACCCAACCACCTATCCACCTATTCACCCATCAAACTACGAGTCCATCTATTCATCTGCCCGTTAGTCCATCCATCTATCTGCTCATTCATCTCCCCACTCATCCATCCATCTACTCATCTACCTATCTACCCATCAAACTACCCATCCTTCCATCTACCTATCCTGGTAATTTTCAACCAGTGTGCTACAAGAATTTTTAAAACATGCAATACCTGATGATGTAGTCGGGGACACTGACCTTTTTTCCCCTTAGATAGTCAAATTAAAAAATGACAATAGCCAACACAACAATAACCTTTCAGTGTGAATGAATCAAAACTATATCTGCTTTTTTGTCAGATCAGCAAAAAATATAATACATTTGTTGTGTGCTGCAGAATTTCAGTAATTCGTTTATGTGTCCCATGAGATGACAAGGTTGAAAATCGCTGATCTATCTAACCACCTATCTGTTCAATCCACAGTTACCACTATAGGCCTTCACGCTGAGAGCCAGGGTTACAAAGATGACTGAGAAACTAACATGGTCTTCACAATGCTCATGGTTAAGTGAAGGAGACAAACATATCTCTCTCAAGGTCATCATGAAGCTCAAAGATATAACCTACATGTGGAATGATGTAATGCGTTAGAGCACGGGCTCTGGTCAGCCCGCCTCCTTCCAGTGGAGGAACCACTGGGAAACAACTTTATCCTAGCGATCCTTAGTTTTTTCATCTATCAAATGGGAGGAGGGGGGTAATAATAACAACAACAACAACAACAATGTCTGCTTGGCAGGACAGTTGGGAGGACTTGATGAGATAACCCATGTAAAGTGCTTAGCATAGTGCTTGGGTCATAGCATGACATAAATGTTCTTCTTCTTACCATTGTTATGAGTATTACATATTATTATATTATATCATTACATATTGTAGATTACTATATACAGGAGGTCAGAGTAATTATGTCTAACTGAGAAGATGAGGGAAGATGTTACAGAAAAATTGGCTTCTGAGTTGAGTTAATAGAAGAGGCAAGTTTTTCTCATGTGCCAGGGGGAATGGCATTTCCATCAGTGAGAACAGCATCACCAAAGGCTTGGGGCCTGAAGGTGCGAGTAAAGATTCAACAAAAGGAGAGGGGCGTGTGGCTGCAGCATGTAGCCCATGGGGAAGAAGGGAGGAGATAAGTCTGTTGAAGTAGACTTCAAAGCCCTTGTATATCAGGATCTAGAACTGGGGTTTTGTCCCGGGGTAACAGGCAGCCATTGGAAGGGCCTAATCAAGGACATGACCCGATCCAATTGGCTCCATAAGGACAGTCTGCCATGCAGAGAACAAATTTGGAGGCAGGCAGCCCCAGGGGCGGGAACTGGAGAAATAGCTCCCTGGAGAGCAAAGAAGACAGGTCCCAGGGAACTGGTGCAGGGTTGGTGAGAAGTGGCAGATTCAAGAAATCAATTTTTAAATAGAATCTGCTGGAACTTGGGGCCAATTGGAGAAGAGAGGAGTTATAATGAGGGTTTCACAGACATCTCCAGGAGGACCCTATCAGAGGCAAAATCCCTGGGACTGAGATGAATTTTCTTCTCACTTTGCTCATATCTGCCCATGCCGTGCAGAGCTGACTACTCTGAATAAATTTGCATAGATTTAGGCTGCAGGCAGCCAGCACTCACTCCTGCAAAAGGAGCATCTCTCTCTCTTTCTCTTCCTCCCTCAATCTCTTTCTGAATATGTGTGCACATCCAGCACAATTCCCCTCCTGGGCAAAGAATCAGGAGCCAGGGATCTCTAGGGATTTCCTGAGTGAACTTGACCACATCCTCACCAATTCCAGCCTCAGACAGGATCATCTCAATCGTGTGTCTCCGGGGTCTCTAACTCTAGGAATGGAGAGGAAAGCAGGCTGACAGAAGACCCAGTCCCCTGATTTATAAGTGGTGTACCAATTAGGACAACTGATGTTGTGAGTAATAAAAACCTGATTCAAGTGACCTTAAAAATAAAGAGTCATGTGTTTATGTAACAGAAAAGTTAAAGGTTTCAGCTATCAAATGAAGCTTTGTCCAGCAGCTCGATGAGGTCACTCATTAAGGACAACCACTATATTCTGTCTCATCCATCTCCCACATGGTGTCAACTATGCCTGGTGGACACAGGCTCTTTACAGAGCTCGTAACCACACGCTTTTGTGTTCATACCCACCATGCAGAAAAGGAGTGTCTTAATCTGGATACTGCCCCCTCCCCACACCAAGACTTTGGGATCCATTCTCAGTGGACAGCTCAGTTCCACTTCTGAACCAATCTCTGTGGGCCGAGGGAGGGGGCTTGCTGATAGGCTCTTCCTGGGTCACAATGCTCCTGCCCCTACTCATGAAAGTCTATTGGTCCCCACACAGCAACCAGGGATTTCTGGGAAAGGTGAGATGCTGGGACAGAACAAGCACATGTCCAGGAAATATGCCACTAGAGAAAACTTTCTTTATCCCTAAGGAGGAAGGAAGGAGATAGCTTTAAAAACAGATGTAGCCTCTGGGAAACTTCCTGATTATCTGTAAAGTACATGGCAGAAGTCAAACAATAGTACTTGACTCCGGAACTTTGAGGGCAAGGGCTTGCCTCAAGGCCAGCTGCCTATGAAAACGTAAAGAGAGTCGGTGTCCCTCCCAGTGGTCTAGGCTTTGTAGTCTCCACCTGATGGCCCAGTCCAGACCACCCAGGATCCTTATTAGCCAAAGGCATCAACAATCTCATGCTGAAGATTTGGAGTGGCAGGTGGGAGCATCAGGGGACTTAGAGAAGAATGGGTGAGATTGGAAGTGGATGTATTAGATAGGATGGTAGATTATGCTGCATAACAAACAATCCCCTCAAATTTAGTGACCTAACAAAGCAGATACCTGGTTTTTTGGTCTCACAAAGTTCATGCTGAATTTCAAAGACTCTCCAAGGCAGTTGTCCTTTACACAGCAAGTCAGCAATACAGGAAATTTCAATCTCATGGCACCCCCGAGACACACGTGCTGCCCCAGTAGGAAAAGAGAGTGGCAAATCATGCCCTGGTTCTTAATTTTTCCTGTCCGGAAGTAACACACAGTCCATCTGCTTAGGAGACTGTGCCCCATTTTAAGTAATCTTCTCCTGTTCCCTGAAGGAGAAGTGAATTGGAAATAACGTAGAAGTAAAGATATCTGTCTCTGAAAAGAGAAATGGTTAGTGCCTTACTCAACTTTACCTTTGGCATGTCTCACATTCACCCCAAAGGTGAGAGGAAGAAACTATTTGTTATCTGCTCTCTACCAGGTGCTCCGGATTAAGGGATGAATTGCCTCCTAGCAGTTCACGTTCAACTTGGGGATACAAGACCAATCGTTAGAAAAGAAGGAAAAAAAAAAAAAAAAGGAGGGAAAGAGAGAGACAGAAAAGTAATTTTAGAATCTGCTTCCTGAGCTTATTGTGAGCACTAAATAGGAGAGGAATTATATGACATACTTGGCATGTTGACCAGCAAGAATAATGAGTTTTATACATACAAGCTATTCTTGCCATTTTACAGATGAGACCATTGAGGCTCATTGTGGTGGAGCGACCCTCAAGGTCACTCAGTGATGGTCACCAAGTGATTGGGTGGCTGCAGAGTGCAGTGTTAGTAATCTTGCCCTTGACCTCACTTGCATTCCACTTACATAAGAAGCCACTCTTCCCTTTGCATTGCTCATTCAAAGCCTCTTAATGGTTTCCTGACCAGCTCTGGGCACCAGGTCCTTGAATTAACACAGATGGATGCTGACCCTGGTGGTCCCAAAGGTGAGCTGCTCTGCCATTTGCTTGCCTCTTTATCTGGGCTTGGATCCTTCTGTGAATCCCAAGCCTCTCTCTCACCATCAAATCAGGCAGTGCCACCATCAAATTAGGCAGGCATGATTTGATGGTGGCACTTGCCATTTCAAGGCAATGGGAGAAGTGCTCCCCCATTTCATGCCCAGGGCCATCTTGGGACTCTTCATTGGACTACGAAGCCAACGTTTTAGATGACATATCCTTCCTTTCTTTCTGAGATCCCACCACTCCAAAGCTCTAGCACTCTGGATTCAGCTTCAAGACCCTGGGCCAGTGCTGTGCCAGAGAACTTTCCACAGCAATGGAAATATTCTATATACATTAGTGTTGTCCAGTATGGTGTCATGGTGACCCTTACCTTCATGTGGCTGTTGAGCATTGAAATGTGACTGGTTAAGAAGGAACTGAATTATAATTTCATTTATTTGTAATCATTTTGAACGTAATCAGTCACATGGAGCTAGATGCTACTGTACTGGGAACCAGAACTCGAGACCCTCTTACTCCAATTTTCTACGGTGGTTCGGTTCCTACCTGCCCACAATAACCACAACTGAAGAAGTTCTCAACTGCAGCACAACCCCAGTTTCGGAACTGGAACTCAGAAATATAAACCTGGATCTTATACCTATCAGTGAGTGTAAAAGCTGGTATAGTACAGTCGCAAGCAGCCTCCTGCCCCCCTGCCCCATGGCTTGAAACCACAAAGATTTGTTTCTTGCTCATGTTGTACATTCATCTCAAGTTGGCAAGATCTCATCATGGTCACTGAGGTACCCAGCCTCATGGACAGCCGCCTTCTCAAAAGTTGCTGGTGAAAGTGCCAGAAGGACAAGTGAGTTTTGAAGGGTCTTGCGTTGGTTATTAAGTCTCTCCGGAATTGGCACATATCCATCCTGTCCCCAGTTCCTTGACCAGAACTAGTCATTGTTCCTACCCCAACACGGGGATGCAGAAAGTGCAACCCTGAATGTTCTGGAAGGGAGAATCCAGAAATATTTGGCACTAATGATGACAGAGTATGGAAGGTCAAAAGCTGCGATACAAGTAGGAGGAAAACAACCAAGTCAAGGGGAAAAACAGCCTGGGATACTTGAAAGAGCGCTGGACTTGGAGTCCAGAGACAGAGACCCTGGGGTTGCCATTTATTTGCTATCTGATCCTCAGTATGCCCCTCCTCCTCCCTGGGCCTCTCAGGTTTATACTTAGAATAATAACTGAACATACATTTGATACTGTGGGAGTTATCAGGACTTTTATAGTTGCTGTTCTTCTGTATGCGTGATTGAAGAAGGACCGTGGGCCCCTGGGTTGGTGTTTGTGCTTCAAGCTACTATGAGCTATACATATATTCATTCACCTCTTCTTTCTATCCCGAGAATTGTTATTTTTCAGGGGACGAGTAATATTTTCCCATATAAAAAGCCCCACATGTCCGACCTTACTTGCATGTGGAATGCCATGTGACAACTTCTAATAACTTGTAAGAGTATGTTGTTGTGGGGTGCATCTTCCAGAAAGCACCCTTTGTGAAGGAGGCAGTCTGAGTCATCACTTACTTCTTCATCATCAGACTCACCCTTGCTTCTAGTCTGGGTGGAAGAAGTGATGGCTGGAACTCCAGCAGTCATTTTGAAAGCATCAGGATGCAGGTCACACTTTAAGGATGGTAGCATAGCTGCTTGAAGAGCCAGAATCTCTGCTAAGATCACAAGCTACCATTCTTCCAACTTCTTTTACATGAGGGAAAAGCAATTCCCTATCATATTTAAGGCATTTATTTTTGAATTTTTTTATTATGTGTGTGCAGTCCCTGATGATAAAACACTGCAGAAATCAATTGCTCTGTTGGTGACCAAAAAGTGGCTCTCTTTGAAGGGTGATAAGGAAAAGACAGGCATTGAAATCACATAGGCCTGAGTTTCCATTCTGATGTTTATCAGTGTGACCTCAGGCAGGGAACTCAGCCTCTCTAAGCTCAAACTTCCTCAGGTGAAAATGAGGATGATAATGAAGCACCTCTTCCCACCTTGTCCCCGCATTATATTTGTATGGATTCAGTGAAATGACACCCATAGTACCTGGCACACAGTAGGTGTTCAATAAACAACAGCAGCAATAGCTCTCATCATTGTACACCAATTCTGTGCCCTGTGTTGCTCTCACTTAATCCTCAGTGAGTCCCAGGAGGGGTGCTTCCTCACCCCCATTTTATAGATAAGGGAACTGAAACACCGAAGTGTGTGTTGAATAAGGATTTGAATAACATGCTGAATAAATGATTTAGTGCTACAGGCATCCTGAGCTACCAGCCTCTGTGGCTTTTGTCATTTCTGACTCTTACCTTGTCACCAGTACTATTATTGACTTAATATTTTTCTTTGATTTAATTCTAGATGGAATCATATATATATATGAATATGTGTATATATATATGTGTGTGTGTGTATATATATACACACACACACATATATATTCTCATTCTAAGCCATAAAATATGCCTGGAACCACTGCAGATATATATCTATAAAACCATATGGCACTACCTTCCTGAACTAAACATACATTTATGCTACATGTTCATATGCTATACTTTGGCCCAGCTATTCCAGACCTGGATATATAAACTACAGAAAAAAATGCTTGTAACCACAAAAAGACACAAGACAGAATTTTATAGCAGCTCTTTATTTGGACAACTCAAATGCCCATCAGTAGTGCAAAGGATGCATAAATCTTGATATATTTATGCAGTGGAATACTACTCAGCAATAAAAAGATACAAACTACTGACTCATGAAACAACACAATGGAGAGGTAACATTAAGTGAGAGTTTGATACCGAGTGGTACATGCTCGATAAAGGTACTCATAGGAGATTCAGAAATGGGATGGGAGTAACACAGATCAGTGTAGTGTTACATCAGCATGGTTCTTAACAGGGAGGGATGCAGGGAGTCACCTGGGGGGCCTGGAAAGGGCTACCCCCTGATCTGGGTGGTGGGCATGCACGTGCAAAAATTAACTGAGTTGTTCACTTCATACTGGTGCCCTTCACTATCATTGCTGCACCAAAATAAAAAGTCTATTAAAATTTTTTATAAAAGGACCAAGTGAGTCATAGGCCACGTGGACTCATCCCACACTCTGGGAAGCGGCATGCTCCACACAGGCCTGGGTACACTGGGTGCTCTTGGTAAACTGAATAGGAGATGTGCTGGCCCCCTGGGACTAACAGACTGTAGGAGAACTGGCCACCTCTGGGCCCTGCCCTTGCTCATCTCAAGCCCTCCCAGGTTCCATTGGGAGGGCTGGGCTCCCCGGATGGCTGCTGGGTCCTCTGTGCCAAGGCACTGCCCCTTAGAGCCAAGTCCTTGACCTCCCAGTCACCGCTCACTCGCTGCTTCCCTCCTCACACCGGCTCCTGCTTGCGCTGCTTTTTTGCCTCCCTGGTTCCCTAGCCCCATAGCATCCTTCTGACAAGGGCATTGGTTTGGGCCACTTGTTAAGCATTGAGCAGACTGTGGTACTTGAGGAAAATTCTTTCCTTCGCTGAGCTCAAGGGGTGAAGAGCAAAGTTAAGATGGTTGGGGGTGGGATATGATCTTGATGCATGCATGCCCCTTTAGGGGTCATCTGTGTTAGGGGATGGAGACAGCTGTGGAGAAGGGAGAGTATGGGGAGTAAAGGCAGCTTCACTGCTGACCTTTAAAGTCTCTGCATGCGTGCACATGTGTGTGCATGCATGCATGTGTGCATGAAGGGGTGGAAAGAGACAGGCAGGCGAGACAGAAATAGAAGACGGTGATGTATCGAGGCAGAGAGGAGGAGAGGCAGAGAGTGTTTGCAACTAGAAAGAAGAGAGCTGCTCTCCGTACAAACCAAGGTGCCCTCCCTTGCCCCGTTTTTTCTCTGCATCAGCCTACGTCCAGCCTGTCTTAGTTTTTGTGGCTCTGTAACAAATATGCAACAAACACCAACCTGGTGGCTAAAAACAACAGAAATTTATTTCTTATGGTTCTGGGGGCCAGCAACCTGAAATTAGCTTCACTGAGCCAAAATCAAGGTGTTGGCAGGTCCATGTTGCCTCCAGAGGCATCCGGGGAGCCTGTGTTTCTGGCCTCTTCCAGCATCTGGTGGCTGCTAGCATTCCATGGCTTATGGCCGCACCACTCCAGTCTCCACTTCCGTGATCACATCGCCTGGCCTGTGTGTGGGAAGTCTCCCTCTGCTTCTCTCACAAGGACACAGGTGATGACATTTAGGACCCACCTGGATAATCCAGGATAATCCTCCCTGCCTCAAGATCCTTCACTTACTCACATCTGCAAAGACCTCTTTACTTACAAGGTAACATTTACAGGCTCCAGAGATTAGGATCTGCTCTCTTTAGGGGGACATATTTCAGCCTGTTATCTGGGGCTTTTTATCTGGGATCATCATCAGTGTGAGCTGTTGCATTTCCAACCCTCCTTCTTGCCTCCCTCTTCTGACCACAGACCCTGGACCTCGCTGGGTATGTAATACTCCTACATCAACTTGTCCCTACCTTCTTGCTCAGCATTGGCTTTGTGACACCAAGGGCTGGTGACAGAGTAAAGGAGGAGGCTGATGGCATGGTATCCTCTGTCTGTGTCCCCAGGGCTAACAAACCTCCCTGCACACAGCCCAGTCACCTCTTGGGCTGAATGTCAGGCCCAGAGAAGGGCCAGGTTTGTCCAGAAGCATGCAGCAAATTCTTCCTTCATTCAACAAACCTTTACTGGGTCCCTTCCATGTGTCAACCTCAATGCTGGCTGCTAGGGACAAACAAGTGACACATATCCCAAGGTATCCCCTGGACCTCAAAATCTGTTAAGGAAGAGAGAAAGTAAATTAAGTTGATCATTCATTTCTGAACATGCACAGCAAAGATATGGTAGAGAGGAGGCATGAGCAGAGAGGAGTAATTATCTGCAGGGACTTGAGAGGGTTAACTTCTGAAGGCTTCAAGGCAGAGGTGGCATTCAGCCTGGACAGGTATTAGCCAGGAAGAAGGGATGTTCCTGGCTGAACGAACAACTTGTGTAAAAGAGATATAGAGTCTGAAAGGATTGGGTGAGCTGAAGAAGCTCATGGGGCACAGAGCTCTGCATTTGGTATGCTACATCTTTGTAGGATCCTGCTCAACAACTTAATGTGATTATACCCATTTAACAGGTGTCAAAACTGAGGGCCCAGCCATAAGAAACTTGCCTGAGATCACACAGTGACAAGGTGTCCCACTGGGGTTTTACACTCTCATTCTCTCCTATCCAGAATTCCTCATCCTTGAGAGCTAGGTCTGACTCTATAAGTTTTGGCATTCTGCCTTTTTCCCTTAAGGATCCATCCTCCCCAATACCCAGGAGTGCCCTCATTGCTCTAGTTTCTGTGGCAACTCTGACTGCATGCTAGTGGCCAAATGGAATATTTAGATGGATGAACTGGTTTGAGTGTTCTGAGATTGATTAGTAATGTCTGCCCCGGGCACTATACTTAAGAGTAGTGGTATGTATGCCATGGACTTGGTAAGTCTGGGCTAGTGGCTTCATGAAAGCATTTAATTTTCTCTGGCTTTCAGGACAAAATCTTCATCCTTAAAGGGGCCCTCATTATGCAGTAAAACAAACCAAGAGATTTTTATGAAGAAGGGTGACTTGTTTACCAGTTGGGAGTCATACAGGGACAACCTTGTCTCCCACTGGGCCCTGATTTGGAGAGCTCCTCAGTGTCATCTAGCCTTATACTCCTTCTCAAGCCCTGCTTCCCCCATGACCTCCTTCTGACTCTTCTTATACAGAACATTTTCCCCGTCCCATTGCGTCAAGTTTCTCAGCAGCCAGAGCTTCGGAAAGCAACTATTCTACCCAAAGTAACCTGCTCATTCCTCATGGGAAGTAGAGGCAAGAAGCAAACAAGCAACCCTACCCTACCCCACCACCATTTTTCCTATTTTTCCAAAGGAAAAGGGAGGGGAAGTCTTGAGAAACTGGCCTCACCATCCTCAGTGAGGACGCACGCATCTCAGACCCTCGTACGTCTGGCTCGACACCCCAAGTGGCAACCAGCATGCACCATAAAAAAAAAAAATTCTAACATGACATTAATAGATAAATAAAAATAGCTTCCACAAGAAACGACGAGGAGTCATGCAACAAAATTATTTTCTTTCTGTGAGCATAAACTCATGAATAATCAAACTGCACATTCCCCAAAGGAGCAGAGCTCGGCTCTTGTCAACCTCATTCCAGTCTCCTCCTGGAAGGTCACCTCAAACCTTCACAGGCTTGGGTGGCTCTGCCCCTCATGTCTCCTCCCCCACCCCTCCCTACACCCCCACCTCCTCTTCAGAGGGGAGAAATTAATTCCCGGTGCTATGGAAACGTGCAGAAAATCTGAATGAAAAGCTGGGCAGTGCTCATGAATCATCGAGTGGAAAGGGGAGTTTGATAAAATATTGGGGGGGTCCTCAGGCCATGGCTTTTGTGAGCTGAACCGGAGCCCTTGTTTCAAGCTTCTTTCGTGTCACATTTTAACCTACCAGCTGCCTCGAGAAGCAAGATGATCTTCCCTGCCTTTTTTTCTTCTTCCTTTAAAAAAAATGTATTTTTTTATTTTCCCTCATGTGTTAAGGGAGGAAACAGTGACAGGGACAAGTGACAGCTCGCTAATTATTCCCTTACTGCCACTGCTGTTCTGGCTTTGGACGCATTGCTCATTTCTCCCCGTCTTCGCACTGAATAATGCATGGGTCCCTATCTGTATTCAAGCGGCACCTCCAGGGACCGCCAGCCTAACTAGCTGATAACTGATTCAGTTTGTAAGCAGGGCCTCTGGGAGTTGCAAGGAAAAGTAGCCAAGAACAAATTTAACACTTCTTTCTTATTTCTTCAGAACATCAAGGAGAGGCAGATTGGGGAGCGGGTGGGGGTATGTGCTGGGGCCCTTGGAGGGCACTTGACCTCAAGTTAGGAAAGTCGAACCTTGGCTCCAGCTGTGGGGAGAGGCTATAATCATAATGATGATAGTGATGGTGGCGGTGGTGGTGATGATGATAAAAATAGTTAAGGTTAGCTGAAGGCTTACTCTGTGTAGTACACCCCTGTGCTAAGATCTTCGCACGCATTAACTCTTTCAGTCATCGCGAGAACCCCTCTAAGTGACACTTGGGCAGTTATGTCACTTAACTGTTACCACAATAATGCTGTGTAACAAATGGCTTTCGAATTTCAGTCGCTGTCAATAATGCATATTTATTTTGCTTGCTCAGGGGTCTGCAAGGGGGGTTAGTCTGGCACTGATCTCAGCTGTGCTTGCCTGGGCTTGGCTGCAGACTGTGGGTCTGGGTCGGATCTGCTCCACCTGTCTTGTTCTGGGGCCCAGGCTGAAGGGGGAGGCGACTTGATGGCAGAGGTGAAGCACCTTTCCAGCCTCTGCCTGCATCACGTCTGCTGACAGCCCATTGGGCAAAGCAGATCACATGGGCAAGTCCTGGGTCAAGGGTAGTGAGCCCTGCCCACCATGAGTCCGTGGCCGTGGTGTGGATGTCTAACCACTGCTACGGGGGAGTGAGCAGTTAGGTTCCAAGAAAGAATTCCCGGAACAATCCCTTTTAGGAATCAGCCAATACAATTTTTGCAGAAAGACTTATAGCAGACTGGGCTTTTCGTTAAACGATGCCAGAAGTCTACAACCAAATGATAATCGTAATCAGAACGGCAATTTCTCACGCAATGTCTATAGCACCAAACACTATTATGAGAGCTTTAGATGTATCAACACATTTTCCCTTCTTAATAACCCAATAAAGTGGATGCTCTTATTATCTGTTTTACAGATGAAGAAATAGGCACAGAGAGGTTAGCTAATTTGCCTAACGTCACACAGCTGGTAAAGGGCAGAGTCAGGATTTGAACCCAGGCTGGTTGCGGAGAGGCTCTGATCCACTGTAGGTGAAAATGGATTGTCATATATAAGTTTGAATTTTAGATGCACATGCTATATTTGAAAGGCCAGGATGCAGCTGGATTTGAGAAATATAATTGGACAGGGTCAGGGTGGTACTGAGTCAGGGCCAACCAGTTTCAGAGGGGCCTGGATACTCTTGCGAAGAGCCACCCCCACTTGGCTCTGCCCTGTGTGCAGAGTTACACCCCCTTCTTTCTCTCTGGATCAACCTGAGTTTTCAGGACACACACTCTGGTCCCTGCCGATGTGTGACGCCCTCTGGAAGCTGCTGGTGGGATTGCTGACCTTCTCCCAGCAGACCAGGTGCATCCAGGTTTCCCTGGGAACTACAGGCATACTGGGACAACACCTAGCTTTCCACCACCAAATGCAGCCTTCACCCGGTTTGGACTGGTGATCATTACCATGCTCTATCCCCCCACCCCCTCCTCCCTGCTCGTGGCAGGCCACAGCGACAAAGCTGGCTCTCGTTTTATGAATGACGGCGACACTAGGCAAAAATCCACCTGCTTGGAGATCGAATAATCTACAATTTGTCCCTTTCTAGAACTAGGAATGTAATCCTCCATCAGATGAAAAAAAGCCCTGTCCTGATATCACGCTCCATACATATCTGCAGAAATTTGGACTCTTAGAGCCTTGCAGTGCTTGGTGCAGAGTAGGAGCTCAGTGACTCCTGCGTGAATGAATGAATGAATGAATGAATGCCATCGTTTAAACAAATGCTTTACAGATGAGAAACAGAAGTTTAGAGAAGTAGGGCTATTGAACAAGGACTATTCCTCTTGTTCCTTACTAATTGAGCAACTACTATGTGTCAGACACTGTGAAAAGGCGCTAGGGACCCAACCTCTCTGCTGTCCTGGCCCAACAAATGGCTACAACAATGTCAGGTGGTGAGGACTAAGGCAGGATGTGGGGAGAGTGATGATGATCAGTGTGGGCGCCCTCGCTTCCCTCTGGTGCCCGCGCTGCATCAGGCGCTGTGCTAGCTGTCTGGCACACATGACCTCATGAAGAGCCCCCCAAATACCCTGCATGGTAGTTGTCTCTACTTCATCAGTATACCCATTTCACAGATGAGGAACTGAGGCTGTGACAAGAGAGGTGCCATGTCACAGTCACCCTGAGAGGGTAGACGACACCTAAGGTTAGCACCCAGGTCTGCCTGCCTGGTGTCCGAGCTGGGAAGGACGGTGGGTTTCCTTCCACCCCCACCTGGAGGCTGCTGGGTCAAGGAGTCTGGGCACTGGGCTTGGGAAGGGCACATGGGGTCGCCACCACTATCACCTGCCTGGGCGTGTGTCTGCCACCAGCTGCCCAGCGCTGTCTGCTAGGGAGACACCAGGCTCGCTGTCAGGAGCCGCATATCAAGACAGCAGCGGGGGAGGCAGGCAGGCTGTTGGCAGGTGGCTTAAAATAGCAGCGCGTCCTCACGGCTGCAGGAGCTTGCTTCTCCCGGCCCAGAATACTCAGGGAGAAGATTCCTCAGCCTGGCAACCACCCTTCACTGGTGACCCTCTGCAAGAAGCCAGAGAGATGGTGTTCCAGTGGAAGATTCCCCCCTTGCTCCTATGCCATTAAAGTCAAACTGTGACCTCCAGAACCTTCCTGAGCTGCCCCGCCCAGCTCTGTTCTCCTTGCAGCCCTTTCTCTGGGCACCCTCACCATGCCGCATGCAACTTGCCCCTTGTACCTTTGCTTTGACTGAGCCTGGAAGACCCTCCTTTCTATCTTCTCCAACAGGAAAATATAAGGAATACAGTAGGTGCTCAATATATGCCAATGAGATCCACATGCAGATAGAGAAATCTTACTCCCCCCTCAAGCTCAACTCACTTGTCAGACCACTGGGTAGCCTTCTGCATTCTCCTAGGAGGAGGAATTCTACCTTCTTCCAAAGCATATAGCACATACTCAGATCAAGGTTGGAGACAGCCTCACTCTTTATGGCTCTCTCCCACCTAGCTGACTGGGTAGGCTGCCACAACTGGTGAGAACAGCACTTGCTCAAGCAGGGTGGCAGCTAATTGGCACACAGGCCGGAACTCTCCAAGCAGTGCCCATGGCAGACATTGCTAATCAATCATAGCATCCTTCCTTTCCAAGCCCTGGAGCCTCCAGGAAGCCATGAGCAATTGACTGGAGTTGGCACCAAGATGATGCCTTAATGGGTTCTCACTCTCTAGTGTCATTAACTACAGTCTTCAGATAAATGGCTTCCAGAAGCTTGTCTTCATGACTGCCTTGGCCATCAGACTGGGAGACTCTTTAGGACATAACAATGCCACTTACTTCAGCATCTCCTTCTCTTGGCACAGAGCCTGGTCAAATACTAGGTGATAAAGAAATGTCGGTCAAGTGTGGGAATCTGGGAAGTGGGGCGAACCCTTCAGACTGTGCTGACAAATACGAAAGCACCTCACCATGTCTGCTCTAAGCCCCAGGAGCTCTCCTGGATCCTGATTCCACTCCCCCCATGCTGGTGCCTGGGAAGCAGAGCCCGGAGCCTGGGAAACCCAAGGCACAGGGTCGTTGAGATTGGTTCAAAACCTCATCTCCCCATGACTAATTGCACAGAGGTTTGGGGTCAAAGATAAAAGATCCTAAGACCAGGAATAGAACAGTGAGAGGGACAGGGGCCCAGGAAAGCCATCTCCCCAGGCTC
The DNA here is from genome assembly GCA_004027475.1 of Anoura caudifer. Taxonomy (NCBI): domain Eukaryota; kingdom Metazoa; phylum Chordata; class Mammalia; order Chiroptera; family Phyllostomidae; genus Anoura; species Anoura caudifer. The sequence continues at coordinate 462,360 of PVKU01000017.1, read as the reverse complement.
CATCATCTCCCCAAGCCTCAGTGTCCTCATCTGTATAACGGGAACAACAGGAGTGTCAACCCTACAAGGCGTTTATGAGGTAATGAATGGAAGGTCCCATCTGGTATCTGACAAATGGTAGTGATTATTAATAGGATGATGGGTTCACACTTCTCACTGACACCTTCTCTGGGAGGGAAAATTGCCTTCAGAGAACAAGAGCTCCAGTTTTTCCCTGATTCCCATTCTCCCAGGGCCTCCCACTACTAGGAGGGGTGCCCGAAGGAGGCCGAGGAGGTGGTGCCCCATAGAAAAGGAGGACTGTGTGTCTTCTGGCAAAAGGAGGGGAGGGAGCTCTTCCCCAGGAAATGGTAGGTCATTACATCATCACTCCGTGGTCCCGTTTTTATATGTGGGGAAACTGAGACCTGAGAAACAATGGAATGAGTCTACCTGAGTAACAACTGTCTGAATCTGAACCAGGATCTGTTGAGTCCAGTGCCCATGGTATCATACCTTGTTGAAAAGGTACCCATGCTGATCACTCATTCACTCACTCACCTACTCTCTTCAGTTTTATTGCACATGCTCTGAAGAAGGACTTTACCGTCTAGTGGAGGGAACGGGGTGTGGTCTGATAGGCTGTAAAATTATTTCAGTATCACAGGAAGAGTGTTTGAGCTGAATTTGGGGCAACCTTTACAGAAGGGCTATGCTGGTTGAGTTTTGCAGTGTAAGTAGGAGTTCATTAAGTCATTAAATGGAAGGGCATAACAGATAGCGGAGGTAACAGGAGCAAAGGCAGAGATCCAGGAAAAAGTATGGTGTGTGTGGAGACCATTTAGCAGAATTGTGTGCCCCATCTTAGGGAGTGTGGTGATAGAGCCGCAGGAGATGATGAAATGAGGTCAAGCCAGAGCCCAGAAGTCCTTCCATGGCCCTTCTATGGATTATCCCTGTAGTCAGGGAAATCATGAAGCTGTGTTATAGTTCAGCTGTTCACACCCCAGCTTCTACTTCCCCTCACATTTAGCTGTCTGGTACCAGGTTGCTCTCACCAAGGCCAAAGGGAATCCCGGAGTGGGGCCAAGATCAGCGTGGATCTTTCAGCATAGACCATGTTACTCCCCCAGAGAGAATGATGCCCAACTTCTCCAGGAATTTAAGCCCCAGAGACACAGAAGCACAGAATCCCACCATTAAGACTCCCCAACTCATGGAGCCAACAATCTAAAGGGCTGCTTCACTCATCTATTCATTCAGTCATCGGGTTAATGAAATTGAAAATCACACAGCAGAAAATGTATCAGGTAGTTATTGCTGCAAAACAAACCATCCCAAATCAGTTAGTCACATCAGCAATAGCTTCTTGATTGGTTATTTGCCGAGGCTCACTCTTGCATCTGCTGGTCAGTGGGGTGGGGGTGGGGGGCTCTGCTCTTAATTGCACTTGTCTGGAGGTGGTGTTCTCTTCCATGAGTCTCTCGCCCTTCTTTTGAGACCAGCAGGTAACCAGTTAGCATTGGCTTGGGACTTGGGGAAGGTGAGGAAACGACAAAGGGAGTGTGGATGACCCTCTTGAGCAATTTGGCTGCTAGGACTCATAGAGTCTGTGAACCAGAGCCTCTGCAATCACTCTTACAGCTTCCTGAGGGGTGAGCCCAGGCTGGTGCCAGTGGCACCCAGCCCTGGCTGTGGTGGGAAGAATCAGGAGCGCCCAAACATGGTCATGTCTAGACCAAAGAAGTCCTCATTTGGGTCAGTGGGTCCACCTCTCCTGGGGTCAAACTCCCATCCCGGATCCACTTTGCTCGGCATCCCAACCCTCAGAGCACCCCCAAGGACTGCCCGGCCAGCTGCAAGAGCAAGCGAGCTCCCCGCCTTTCCTCAGTGGCAACCCCCTTGGGGAGGAAGGAGCAGATAGCAGAACTGTGCTATTTACAAGCTTTCAAATGGGTTATTGAATCATAAACTGAAATCACAGGCTATAACCAAATCAGCAAGAACCAGATTCAATAAAGTGAAAAGGGAGGGGAAGAAAAATCCCACCTAGGAGCTTGTTAAAGCCTCTGCCTCTCCTGGCCCTGCGTTCTTAACATCTCATTCTTTCTGGAGAGTAAACCCAGCCCAGGCGGGTTTGATGCCGGTGCTATTAAATCCATATGTGGTTTATGAGTGGAGGAAAAGGCCGTCATTACGCGCCTTTGGAACTTGAAAAGAACCCAACAGGCGCTTCATCTATGCTCTTCGGGAGCGGCTGATTCCCTTGCTGCATTTTGAGCATCTCAGATTCTAACAAAGGAAAACTTTTAGGGTGGGGGGGCATGCTCCCCACCATCATGTGGTGACTCCATGCATGCCTGGGGTCATTGCTCCTAGGAGGTCCCGATGGCATGGATGACCCTCTGCTAGGGCTGCGTATATGTGCACAGGACTCGACAGTTTGGAAAGCACCTGCGTGTGTCTTCTGTGAGTCATGACACATGATGCCAGCACAGTGCCTGGCCCCAAGGGTGCTCATTGTTGCCTATTACATGCACGCCTACCACGAGCCAGATGCTGAGTGTGTGTTACCTTGGATTCTTCCAACAAGTTCTGCAGAATTGGAATTATTGTGTCCATATCACAGATGAAGACTAAAATTCAGCCTTGTCCAAAGGCATCGGCTGGGCAGGGAGGGTCTGGGCATCCACCTAAAGGCTGCCAGACTCCAAAGCCATGTGCTTTGCACATGCAGTACCTTTGAGAGGGGGGCAAGGCACCTGCCTGATTAGTGGGTAAGTCAACTGAGTCCCAGAGAGGCTAGATGGCCACCGAGCACAGCAGAGAGGTCTCAGAGAGACACTATTTCCTTTTTTCTGACTTGGCCTTAACAGAGTCTTATTTCTAAATTAAGAGATCACATCGGTGCTGGACTTTCTGTAGATGTGAGTTCACCAGTGGACTCACTTCACAGATGGGTAAACCGAGGCTCAGAGATGGTAGTGCCTTGTCCAAGGTCACTCAGCCAGGCAGTGGTCAGAGCTCGGCTCTGAACCTGCAGTTGTCTGTATCCACAGCTTGCGTTTCTGCCCTGGCCATGCTCAGTTCTGGAAAAGCAACCGGGGCGGTGCAGAGGCCAGGCTCGGGTTCCCTGGATGTGCCTGCCAAAGCCAGCCCTGCCTGAGGGAGGCCGGGTATATCCCTTTTCAGCTTAAGGCTGGATTCCCTGGCCCAGAATCACTTGCATTTAGCCTTGACTTTCAGGTTGAGCTCAGTAGGCAGTTAGGTCAGCGCTCAGAACCTAGGTTCAAACCCCAGCTCAACCTACTTCCATCTGTGAACCTTTGGTCAAATTATGCCCTTTTAAAATCCTCAACTGTCTCTTCCTTAAAATAGAGACCATATGGATAGCATGCTTCCCATAGGGTTCTTGTGAAATCAATAAGCATCGTTAATATTTAATGAGTACCAACTACTCTTGCAAGCACCGTGCCTGTATTAGGCCTCCCAATCCTAGTTTCATCCCCATTTTAGAGACGAGAAAGCCAGGAAAGTGTGGTGATTGCCCAAGGTCGTGCAGAGTTGAGGTCTGTACCCAGATAGGCTTGCTCCTGAGCCCAGGTGTTACCCATGACCCCGAGCTGCCGCTTGTAATAACAGCACATGGGAGAAGCTAATGTGTCACGCCATTCTGTATTTTGGAGGATGTGAATTTTTTTACTGTGCAAAAGTCCCTCTCATGCCTCCTCTGGCCCCCAGGGAAGGACGAGAGGGACCAGAGTCCTTCCCACAGGGGGACGGCTGGCCCTCCCTACCAGCCCCCTCCCCCCATGTGCCCTTTCCATGGCTCTCCATGACACAGGCCACAATGACCTTCTCTCTGTGATTGGCATTTCCCTTTCTTGGCCCATCATACCAGCCTTCCCACATGATGTTCCCTCTATCTGGAAAGTTCTCTGCCCCCTCCCCACGATCAGGTTTCAGCTGGATTCTCAGAAGTCTCAATCCAAGGAAGCTCAGGGTAGCCTTGTAGACCTCCCCAGACTGGATCAAGCATTCCTAGTCCATCAGCCTTCCCAGCTCCCTCTCCTCTCCCACAGCCCTTACTCCGGTTCCCAGGTAAGGCACCTGGCAGATTTTACCACCATTTTTTTCCCACCCTGGACTGTGTGTGAGGCAGATAAAGGCAGGGCACCCTCCTGGGACACCCATTCCCCTGTTATATCTCCAGGGCTCAGAAACATTTGAAAAATGAATGGCTGTTCTCCAGCTCAGGGAGAAGGGCTGAAAGGGGAGGCACAGGGAGGGCCTTGCATCCCCTGCTCTGACCTCAGTTTTACCAACTCTGAAATGAGCTCATGATCTCCTGTCCCTTGGAACCTGGCAGTGCCCTGCAGGATGGTCCCAAACTACTTGGAGCTGAGCCAGGTAATGCAAGGTCTGGAAGGAATGAAAATGAGGGCCAGCGTTGGAAGACACCCAGGCCACCTCTGGTTTTTCTGAGCCTGTGCTCAGCTCGCTGAGAGCCAGGACATGGAGCCGGAGCCCTGAGTCCTGAGAAGCAGTGCAGAGCCGTGTGCCCTGTGCGGCGTTCAGCCCTGCCCAGGGCCCGGAGCCCGGAGCCAGTCCCCATGTCCTGGTCGCAGTGCCCATGCTGCCCAGCTGCCCAGGCCTGAAGGAGACGTGGGGGCGCTTGTCCAAGACTTCCAGAAGAAACTGTGGGGGCTTGTGTTTCACCCCCAAGAGGAACGTCACAGGGCCCTCAAACTTGGACTTCTCCAGTATGTTCAGGCGAGCCAGAATTTTTATACGCTTCGGTGAACGCTCTCTTTTCTAGTCACATACCTTTAAACAGCCAGCATTATTGTTAACTGCAGTTGATGTGATTCGTTCAGAATTATTTCTGGGTGCCTGTCGGGTACAGGCCCTGGTTGGAACCTGGGGGACACTTTGGTGGTGGAGGCTGGCAAGGGCACTGTCTTTTCTAGGTCTGCAGGGGAGCCCCATGGTTATGAAACATGTGTTTGTGGGGTGCAGAGGGTGGGAAAGGGGAGCAGAGGTCTGTGCAGCAGCACCCCTGTCTAGGGGCAGGGTGTGGCAGTCACGAACCTCTCCCTCCCTGAAGAGGTGGTTCTTTTCCATCACGGCAAAATGTGCATACCATAAAACTGACCGTTTTAACCATTTTTAATAGTGTGGCTCAGTGGCATTAAATACATTTACTTTGTAGTGCCACCATCCCCACCATCCCCACCATCCGCCTCTAGCTCTTCTTCATCACCCAACCTGAAGCTCAGTCCCCACTGAACTCTATCTCCCCTCCCCGCCCCCTTCCCCTCAGCCCCTGGCAACCACCACCCCGTATTCTGTCTGTGGGTTCGCTTGCTCGTATAAGAGGAATCATACAGTATTTTCCTTTTGTGTGTGGCTTATTCATTAGCATGCGCTCCATCCATGCTGCGGCATGAGTCAAAATTTCCTTCCTCTTCAGGACGGAATAATATTTCACTGCATGGATAGACCACACTTGGCTTCTCCATTCATCCACTGATGGACAGTTGGGTTGCTTCCACCTCTTGGCTGTTGTGAATAGCGTCACTGCGAACATAAAAAGTGCTACTTGGACTGTCCATTAGAAAGAAATGTTCACATTCATTAATAAGCCTCTGAGGGATTGTGGAAAGGGCTTTAGGATCAGGCCCGGGCTCAGACCCCCATGCTGTCATTTACCAGCTCTGCGACCTTGGGCAATCTACTTGACCTCCCCGAGCTTCAATCTCCTCATCTCCAAGAAGAGGGGAAGAATGCCCATCTCCTGGTGTGTATGTTAGGTTCGAAGCATTGCCTTTGGGGACTGGCACAGGGCAGGTGTCAGTCATGAACCAGGCCTCGCTCATGTCCTTCTGCCTCCAGGACCGCCATGTGAAATTCTGCGTGATGTTCACTGCCCAAGGGCACCTGGGCCAGGCACTCAGATTGCCAGTCTGAATTCAGAGGACAGCATGCAGCTGGAGTGGCACCATTTTTCCACCCACACAAAAGGGGCACGTGTGCTAGTGTGGCCCCAGCCTCAATCGACATAGGCACCTGGGCTTATCCCTGCTTGGGAGGGCACAGAGAGGCTAATGAACCAGCCCAAGGCCACACAGAGGCTGTGGCACCCTTTGGGGTGTAGGGACTTGGCTCCACGCCTGAAGAAGAGAGCAAAGTGTGCAGCCTGGTGCAGGCAAGCGGAGGAGGGCCTCGGGCTGCCCCTCAGCCTCCCTCCCCCTTCCTCTCTCTCATTAAGAAGCGGAAACTGAAATGAAAAATAAAAAATTCTGTCTCTTTCATGGTTAGGCTCCATCTCGGGGAGGCGGCCTTAGGGTGGCCACTGCTGAGACAGGGCTCTGCGTTGTTGACGGTGTGCCCCCTCCCGGCCCCCTCCCTGACTTGTTCCTTCCATCCCGGGATCATTTTCCAGACAGCCCAGAGCCCAGCCCGCCAGACTATTTAGTCTGGCTTTGGTGACCCCCGTCTGACGTCTGACTGCGGGCGGGACGCGCTCAGGTTTCGAGGCCTCCTCGGTGTAATCAGGGCGGCCCCCTTCCCGGCCCCCTCCCAGCTCCCACCCCACTTCTTACACAAACACTTACCTTCAGGCCCAGGGCTTCCTGGCAGCTGACTTTAGACCCAGCCACCAGCTTCTAGAAGGGAGTCTGGTGCTCTCCAACACAGCTCTGTCCAGAGCTCTCCAGGCCCCTGTTTGTCACCCTCAGGCACCCAAACCTAGCTGTGTGACATTGAGTCCTCAGCTACCTCTCCTGGACTCCCTGGGGCCCTGGGTACTGGATATACAAGTTCATTATGAGAAAAAAAATGATGTTAACTTACAATATGTTTCCAACAGTTAATGGGTGGTAGGTAAGCTACTCGTTCTTGCTTTATGTCTCAGGTGGGGGAGTTAGGCCTCAGAGGGAAAGGAATGGGCCCAAGCTCAAGAGGTGGGAAGTGGCAAAGCCAGGAATTGAACTCAGATCTCCGGGCTTCCCATATCGTCTCAACCTTGACATAACTCAATTTCAGAGCTCCCTCCTCTACCACCATTCCTCTCTGTTCTGGGCTCTGCACGCTATGTTTTAACACTTTTTCTGAGAATCTCCTGAGACACCAGGAAATTGGGTATCTTATTTTTGTTGTCTTACTTGGGCACAAGGGAGGACGGAGGGGAACGTTGCTACATCCTGCATCCCAGGCAAGTCAAGTTTCTCTAAAGACCGCGTGCCCGGCCCCTTGCCAGAAAGGGTGGGCAGTGCCCAACATCAATGGCTCCAGTTCGTCAGGCGCTCACCACGTGCTGAGAACCACGGGAAGCTCTCCGTGTGCCATCTTTCCATCGGTATTATGTCTACTCCTCATTTCACAGATAAAAAAACTGAGGCCCAGAGTGGGCAAGTGACTTGGAGAAGGTCACACAGCCAACAGGCAGAGGAGCCTGGACTCTAGCCCAGGAGCGAGGCCCGGTCCCACCAGAATATTCCATGCCTGGGTCATTACTCCCGGGAAGGAGGGGATGGGAGGCTGGAGTTCAGGAGTCTTTTCCATATTTCTGTATTTTTGCCTTCACCGTGAACATGCTTGATTTTCATAATACTAAAAATAAAACAACATAATCCACAATAACAACAAGCCACATGAGCCACCTTGGCACCCATTCAGCTTTCCTTTAAATGTGTTACACTCGGCCAAACTTCCTTTAATTTCCTCCTCCCCATCCCCACACTTGCCTGGGTTAACTGTTGCTGACAGTTTATTGTATATTCCTACAGATTTTCCTCTTATCAAATGCTAATACATATGCAGACGTATCATTTTATAGGGCTTTCTAAGCCATACATATTCGCAAAATTTGATTTTAAAAAATCAATAGGAAATGTATTGCTTTTGCTATTGGGAAGAGAATAAAGACATTAAAAATTAAATCGAATTTCAAAACGTCCCTGGGCTGGGCGTTTCGAAGTGGCAAAGCCAAAGTTCTATTCCAGAAAGTTCCACACCAGCGAAGCTGGATTCCCCACAGAGATGCTCTCATCCCCCGCTGGCCTTTGCGGGAGGCGGGGGTGGGAAGCGAGCAGAGGACTCCTCTAAATCCCATCAGCTCGCCCAGCCACCCCCACCCCACTGCCCCTGGTCGATGAGCATTGTGTTCAGTTTGTCAACTCAGCAAAACACACCGCCCTGCTCGCTCTCTGCTCGGATTGGAAGGTGATTGCCTGCTAGCCAATTAATTCTGCTTTAATTGCTCAGGCTCTAAAACGCAGGCTTGAGCAGCTAATCTGGTGGGGGGTTGGGGGAGGGCGTTCGCCTGGCAGATGCTGCTCTACCAGCCCTGGGGAGATGCTCAAAGGGTCTGAGAAAAAAAAAACAAAACCGAAAACAGCGAATCTCTTCAGGGCCCTCTGGGTAGGCTGGAAAGGAGGGGCAACTGGTACGGGAGGGGGTGGTGGGTGCAGAAAATAGGTCCAAGCGAAGGGCACCGCCACCAGTTTGAGAGGTGTGATGGGGTCTAGTTGTGGTCCCTCTCCCCACTCCTGGCCTTTTTGAGTGCTTGATGACTCCTTTCCCTCCTGTGGTCTGCCTCCCCAGTCTGAGGGTCTGCTGCTGGTGGGCAGGGCCTTGGCTTTTCCACAGCTGTCTCCGTGCTCACCCAGGACCCAACGTATATAGTAGATGCTCAGTAAAAAGAGTGGTTGATTTGGTTGATTTAATGAACATGTTCTGCCCCTTTCAAATCACCTCCTACCTGCAACTATTAGGGAAGAATCCCAAGAGATAGATGGAGAAACTGAGGCCTGGAGAAGAGATGTGGTTTGAACAGACCAATGCCTGGCTTGAGCTATGTTTCAGGTTTGCTCAGCATGAATGGCCCTTTTCCAAATCATCCTCAGGCATCTTTTCAGGAGTGGTGTGACCTGTCACTGGCTGGGCTGCACAGCACAGGAGGTGGGAGCTCTCAAACCCCTTCCTGATCTGGCAAACTGCTTACTATCCAACACTGAGTTCTTCTCTCCTCTGTCGGTGCCTGGGAAGGGGGTGGGGTTGGGGGAGAGTGGGCTAACTCGAATCTGTTCTCCTGGGAACCATCAGTGCAGGCCCTGGAGAAGAAAATGATATGTATCTAATCTCTGACCTTCAAATGAAGGCAGGGATTCATCAAGGATTTCAGATGGAGGGGCAAGGTGGCTGTGCAAGTGGGGGCTGGCTTAATTCTGCCCCACCTCAAGCCATTCCTGCCTGCCACGGATGCCTCCCAGGCTGGTGCTGTGGGAGGAAGGGGGCCGGAATGAAGAAAGGAGGAAGAAGAAAGTGAGGTGGGAGCTAAGGAGAGGAAGGGAGCCAGCAAGTCAGGGTGGGAAACAGAACAAAGCGGGCAAGAAGCAGAGGAATAAAACAAAACAACAAAAAAAAATACAATAGACAAGAATGCCAACCCATTCAGGGTGGAAGCGAGCACAGGAGGAAACATGCAAGGGAAAAACAAAGAGGAAGAAATAAAGGGTAAGAAGAAAACTCAATAGGGCTTGAAACAAAGCCATGGGGAAAACAAAGGGAAAGAAAAAAGCGACAGAGGAAGAAGGAGCTTTACAAATGAGGGGAGAAGGCTGCAGAGGCCTATAGAATGTCATGTGTCCATTCTCATGTGTCCAACCTCGCCCTGGTCTCTCACCCCAGCCCTGGTACCCACCGGCTCCCAGAAGCCTTTGGGGCAGACAGCTGGACCAACTCCTTCGTCTCCAGCCCAACTGCTCTAATTGGCCAGTCCCTTAGGAGGAGGCAGGCCACGCCCAGCCACCTTAACTCTGCCGAGGCAGAGGCCCCAGAGACCCAAAGGCTTCTTGAAGAGGTTCGGAGCCACCCCAAGCCCTCCCTCCCCCTTCTTCCCCACCACCTAGAAAGCTGTCCAAGTGGAACAGCCTGCAGCTATTACAATAAACACCTCAGCCGCAACCTGTCTCTCATTTGCATATTAGCAGCCTTAATTCTGATGAAATATGCAAATGTATGCAAAATGAAATTCATCTCATAATGACACAAGGCGATTAAACAATTTTTATGCTTAAATATTCTGTTTAATGAAATCAAACAGACCTGCGGGTGTGACAAATTCTCCACAGCATGGAGAAATTAGTGGGTTTAAAAAAAAAAAGAGCACCAAAATACTCAGCCATGAGCACCCCCAGCATGGCCCAGATCTGCTTCACCTTTTTTGGTAAGAAGAAAAGGGGGAAAAGTGTGTTTTTGATAACCAAACGAACTGAAAATTATATTACCCAAAACTGCTAAAATAAGTTAGAAGCAATATGCCTTTGTTTTCAGTTCTTGAGAGGAACCCCCGGGCCCCGCCCATACTGCGACAATATGGCCAGAGTGTATTTATCTTCTGCATGGACGGAGAAACAGGAGGCACGTGCAGGCAACAGGGAGACTGATTCCGCCACAACCTCCGTGCCCAGGTAATGGAGTGCGGAGCCCTCTGCCCACCTACCCCGGGAGGCTGGCCAGCAGCATCCCTCAGCCAGACTTTCTTGTTTTGCTCACCTGGGCAGAACGCCTTCTTGCTTTGGCCTCTGGCAGACGGCTTGAGGGCATTTGTGTTCCTAGCCCTGCTCCAGTAGAACCTATTCTGATGTTTACCTGGAGAAGAGGAAGAGTCAAGAAAGAGGAGGAGGAGGAAAGGAAGTAAGTAGGTAGTGGGGAAAGGAAAAGGATGAAGAGAAAGAGGTATGAGATGATTCAGGTGGGGGTGTTGGAGGGAAGAGGGGGAACAGGAAAAAAGAGTGGACAGAAACAGTGATGAAAAGATAAAGATAAATCGTGGCTAACATTTTCGAGCTGCAGTTAGGTGTTTTCTTATATATGATCTCACTGACTCGTCCTATCAACCCTACGGGTTTGGTATTATCACCATCACCGCCTGGGATTAGAGATGAGACAGCCAAGGTTCAGAGTGGTTAAGTGTGTTGTCCCACGTCACCCTGCAGAGACCAGTGGAAGGAGGATTCAGGATTTGAAGGCAGACACCTTGAGGGGCTGAAGTGTTCCCCCAGACAGTCCAGATGGGGGCTGGTCTACAAATTCACCTTAGGAATGCTGGCCTATCTGGGCAAATCTCCAGGCATTAATTTGCATATTGACCAATAGTTTGGGGGGGATCCATTTGGGGAGTGGGGGCCTGGGGCACTGTGTGCGAGCACTCGGTAGAACAGCCTTCTCTGAGCTCCTCATCTAAAGGGCCCAGTTCCACCCTGGCTGGTGTGGCTCAGTGGATGGAGTGTAGGCCTGCGAACCAAAGGGTCACCAGTTTGGTTCCCAGTCAGCGCACATGCCTGGGTTGCAGGGCAGGTCCCCAGTAGGGGGCGTGCAAGAGGCAACCACGCATTGATGTTTCTCGCTCTCTCTCCTTCCCTTCTCCTCTGTCTAAAAATAAAAAATAGAATCTTTTAAAAAATAATAAAGGGCCCAGTTCCCTCTCTTTCATCACCATTTTCATGTTGACTTGTTTCTTGCCATCTCCCAAGTGGGCTGTGCTGTCTGGGAGGGCAGGGCCAAGGCGAGTTCCCTGTCTGGAGCACTCTCAGGAGTTCTCCTTCCCTTTGTGTCTTGACTTTTCTCCCAGAGTCACTGTTGCCTTCAGAGTGGCTGGGAGTACTCCCAGGACCCTCATCCCTCCCCCAGTCCTGGAGGCAGACGAGAAGCTCTTTCTAGAACCCTGGAGTTCTGGAGGTGGGGAGGACAGGGATGATACGGGATGGGGGGGGGGCAGCTTTCCCAAATGATAGTCCTCGTTACCAGGTCACTGATGAGAACCCCCGGCTCCGTGGGGCAGAAGGGTGTGGGAGAAGAATCCCAGGGGAGAGTCAGAAGCAGGTCTCCTATCAGTGCCACTCCCCCCACCTAGCCACTGCCCTCCAGGGCCTCAGAAGGGCAAGGCTGGGGCCCAGGGGGCCTTTGCTTTTATCTGGGCTTTGTGATCTCTGGCCATTGATCTAACCACCCCAGGCCTCTGTTTGGCCAGCCCAGAAATGGAAAGAATCTCTTCTCGTGATTCCTAAGATTTCTCTTGGCTGTAATCTTTTAGAATTTTAATTCTAAACCCCGGACAAATAGGCACATTTTTGAAAAAAATAATAAAGACCAACAACAACCCCAACCTGCCTATGAGTTACCGAGCCCTCCCTGTGTGTCTGCCACAATTCCAAGTGCTGGTTTACATGTAGTCTCTCACTTAATTCTCACAACAATCCTGTAAGAACTATCATTATCCCCAGCAGCAAATGAGGAATCAAGGCAGAGACAGGGGCTTACTTAGCTGAGGCCGCCCAGCTGGTTAAGAGGCAAGGCCAGAGTCGAAACCCAGGCCCTCAGCTGCACGCAGCCCACTCGGGCAGCTCTGTAAGGGAGAGTGCATTTACCTCCATGTTCTCTGTGGGGAGATGGAGGCTCAGTGGAGGCCATTGGTGAGTGCAAGGTCACGCAGCAGCTCACTGGCAGTGCAGACAAGTACACAGGCATCCGGGCTTGAGACCCGAGATGGTGATAAAAAGGAAGCCACCTTGAGTTCCAGGGATTCTTGGTCATTTATCATCTCCACTTCTTCCTGGTCCTTAGGTGGGTGGACGCTGAGACAAGGACATTTCATTAGCAAAGTAGGAAAAGTATTTGTAATTAATATTTCAGTGATAAAATACATGAAGGAGGGGCAATCAGCTGTATCACACTGCTGGGGAACTGACCGAGGAGAAGAGGGCATGTTGCTTTCCTGGATGAGGGAGAGCGGCGGGCCCTGCCCACCGCTTCACGGGGAGGTCATGTTGCACTGGAACAGAATAAAGAGCACTGATACATTCAGCTGAGCACCATTGTAACGGGACAACGGCACTCACGTGTCTCTGCTTCTGTGCCGGACACTCAAGGAGGCAGCTTGGTATGATGGCTGCCATTTTAGCAGAGAGTTAGGAGAAGAATACTTATGCATTCAAACTCACCCACTTGACAAATATCTATCTGTGTGAAGCTCTAGGGAAGCAGAGCTAAATCGGACATGGCTGCTGCCTTCCAGCACACCAGGGTCGTTGAGAGACACATTCACAGATTGCAACAATAAATATGAATGGTACAAATACGGCGGTGCAGGAACAGGGGAGGCATTTCTTCATTGAGGGATGTCAGGGAAGGTGGTCTGGAAGAAAACTGAACTAAGTCTCCAAATACAACTTGGAAGTTTCCAGAAGGGGAAGAGGAATTACCAAGAGAGCAATAGCGTGGGCAACAGTGTGGCGCTGAGAAACGGCAGGGTTGGAGGTGTGCATGGTTCGCAGCTGGCGCTGGGCGAAGCTCCGGGGGAGAATGGTGGGAAATGAAAGTAGAGGAACAGGGATGACCAGATGTGAGGAGGTCTGCACCTTTGTCTTTCTTCTGCCACTGAGCAACCGCGTTACCTTGAGGAGGACACATCAGCTCCCAGAGTCTCAGTGTTCGGGGTTTTGAGAGCAGGGAGGGATACACACGCAGCCTGTCGTGAGCGTCACACATGCCTGGGGGTTCTCTGCCATTGGATGCTTTCGCCCTGTGTAATTGAACATCTCAGCTTCTAATTAGGAGATTATCATTGGAGACAACAACAGCGGGGAGAAAATTATCCCCTATTTGGGCATCCAGATGCCACTTTCCTTTTCATGCACCCAAAACAAGTGACACCAGGGCACAAAGGGAAATCAGAGCCCTGGGCCCTTGTCCCCTCCCCCTGCCCACTCTCCCCGAAGTTTCTCCTGTGTATCCCAGAAACCACACTCTGCCTGTCCCCTCCCTCCCTGGCACCTTCCAAGGCTACAGAAAGTGGGCTCAGGCACAACTGGCAGAGCCCATCCCCTTCACGGACATAGCACCAGATCCTGAAGAGGCAGGAATATGGGCACAGTGGGGTCCTGCCTCCCTCTCTATGTTGGGCACGGTTTTCAATACGTTGGATAGGAATGGTCCTCCTCGATGAATCCCTGAGGTCCCGTGTTTTTCTCTGTGGGAGCGCCTTTCCCCCATCATAGAGAACCTGGGGTACAACTCAGACAAGACACAGACCTCCTGCCTCCAACAAGCTTATAGTCTAGAGGGACTAGTTCAGAGCCACCAAAGGATGAGTGGCTTTCTTCCTCACAACTTTTCCATATCTGTCCTTCCTCCCCCTCTTCATCTCTTCCTCTCTCTCTCTCTCGTCTTCCCTCCCCCACCCCCTGTTTTTACACAACTGGAAAGTGTCAGTTTTTACAAAAACAATAAAGCTATTTCCAAAAACAATATCCATCGTCACCACCCTGGGACGTTTTTTGCCAAACTCCCCATCTCCTTCCAGGGGCGGGCTGTCAGGGCTCTGGGCCCCCTGGCCGGACGCCGTGTCAGCGGAACGCCCTGGACTTGGACTCCGAGCAGTCGCTCTCAACACCTCTCGTTCACTCAGGCCCTGCTTTGAACTCTGTGCCACTGAGGTGACCGTGCAATGGAGCCGAGCCCCCAGAACATCCATCGTCCCTCTGTTCTGCCCTTGTCCCAGCAGGGAATAGCCTGTTCCCCTGGCAGAAGAGGCAAAGAAATCTGAAGGGATTCCTACTTTGATTGGGGCCCACCCTGTCTTTCCATCAGGTTGGCTGAAAATCAATGTTTCCTTTGGAACCAACCAAAAAAGTTACGACTGAAATCCCCAACAATCCCCCAACTCCCAACCACTTCCACGTGTCTGCTTTTCCATGGCAAGGACCAGCGGAGAAACCCGATCTCTGCGCTTCATGGGGCCAAGCTAACCCCGCATGGATCCTCAGCAAGAAAGGCTGGGCCTGGCCCGAGCCTCCTGCCCACTGGGGGGGCTTAATGACTTGTGCAGGCCCGCTGCGCTCCAGCCAGGGTCCAGAGCACTGCGCGCTGATTCCAGGGAGAGAAAGGCCCTGTGCCTGTCCCCTGGGTGTTCTTGCATTCTTTGCTCTTACCTGCTCTCCTTTCTCCTGCAACGACATCCGAGAAGCGTGAGAGAGCCTGAGGTAGACATAATCACTTTCCCAGGCCTTAATTAATTTGGTGTCACTGGCTAATTAGCTGGAGGTGTCATTCAGTCCATCAGAGACTGTGGGGTTGCTCAAGCTAGAATGGTCCCTGGAGCCATCAGATTGATCCCCTTCAGTTCATGGAGGGCAGACCCAGCCAAGGAAGAAAGGGAGAAGCCTAGGGTTACCCTGCCAGGGGGAGGCTGGCCTGGGATTTGAGTTCAGGGCTCCTGATTTCTAGTCCTATGGTTCTAGCTCTAAGTTTCACTCATCTAATTTGATTTAATTTAATTCAATTACACTGCCTTGCGCACTGTGTTTGATCCTTGCATTCTCCCACCCCCTCTCTACACAACGTACTCCCATCGCCGGCTTTTAAAGTTTTCTGGAAACGTGTAACCCCCCCCCCCCCGGGGTCTCTGCACTTGCCGTCTCCTCATGTCTTTGCAAAGACGTGGTGGTCTCCTTGTGGTTACTCAGGTTCTAGCTTAACTGCCACCTCTTCTGAAAGCCCTTCCACTAATCTCTGTGGCAGACGGATCCTAGGGAGGCACCAATGATTCTTGGTGTAAAATTGAGATATAATCAGCATAGAATGTTATACTAGCTTCAGGGGCACAACATAAGGATTCGATATTTGTGCTTTGTGAAATGATCACCACAGTCATTCTAGTTAATATCTGTCACCACACACAGCTTCAACTCCTTTTCTCAAGATGAGAACTCTGAAGACTTACTCTCTTCTCGACTTCCGAATGTGCAGTACAGTCTTATTCGCTGTAGTCACCGCGGTGTGTGCCGTATCCCCAGGACTTACTTGACAACCAGAAGTTGGTACTTTTTGATCCCTCCACCCATTTTGCCCACTTCCCCTGCTGTGGCAACCACCGATCTATCCTCTGTATCAAAGAGTTTGAAGTCGTTTTTTTTTTTTGCCTTAGATTGGTGAGTGAAATCACATGGTATTTGATTTTCTCTGTTCTGGCTTACATAGCATAATGCGCTCAAGATCCATCCATGTTGCAAGTGGCAAATTTCCTTCCTTTTTATGGCTGAATAATATTCCACATTCTCTCTCCATTTACCCCTCGTTGGACAATTGGGTTGCTTTCATACCATGGCCATTGTAAACAGAGCTGTGATAGACATAGGAACAGAGATATCTTTTCAAGTTAGTGCTTTTGTTTCTTTTGGATAAATACCCAGAAGTGGAATTGCTGGATAATATGGTAGCTCTGTTTTCAGATTTTTGGGGGGCTTCCATAGTGTTTTCCATAGTGGCAGCTCTCCAATGTACAAAGCCTGCTCGTGATCACACCCTTGTGTAACTGCCGCCCCTTGAGTGAGGGCAGAGCCTGCGACTGGCTCCCGACCTACAAATATGGCAAAGGTGATGAGAGGTCACTCTTGTGATTAGGTTTACTATGGAACAGAGGGGAGGATATCCTGGGTGGGCCTGGCTTAATGAGGTAAAAGCCCTTAAAAGTGGGACCAAGCCTTTTTCTTGCTATCTTAAGACCTGGGTGCACTCTTCAGCTGACAGCCGGCAGAAAACTCAGACCTCCAGTCAAACAGCTGTAGAAACTGCATTCTGCCAGTCACCTGAATTAACTTGGAGGCAACCACTCCCCAGTTGGGCCTTCAGATGAGAACACAGCCTGGCCAACACCTGGATGCAGCCTCATGAGAGACCCCGGACAGAGTACCCCGCGGGGTCTCGCCCAGACTGACTTTTGACTTACAGAAATGGTTGCATAATAAATGCAACTGTTTCCCGCTGCTAAATGGTAATCCGTTACTCAGCAGTCAATAACGAATAAAAGCTGAAACAAGTCCTCTTCCAGCCTTTCCCTTCGTTCATGTCCCCTTTATTATTTTCATGGGGACACTCACCACTCCCTGAAAACATCACCAGGACGTCCACTTCTCGCTTCTCCTCTGTCTCCCTGGCTCTGCGCCCCATGGGGGCGAGGGGTCTCGTTTGTCCTGTGTGATCTTTTGTTCCCGGTGCCTGACAAACATTAGGTGCACAATACATAAGTTTTAATAAGTGAGTAAACGGATACATTAGAGAGTAAAGCCATGATCCAGGAGCAATAACAGAAATACCAATAAATTCAACTAAATAAAAAAAAAAAAACCACAAAGCAAAATCTATACAAAAGTAAAACTGGGGAAAAACACTTAAAATTTATATCTCAGAAAAAGGTCTAATTAATTGTACTCCATAAGGAAGTAGTACACACTGAGAGGAAAACGTCTCTGAAACTAGTAAAAAGATGCTCAACCTCATGTGTAAAAGGAGAAACGTAAATTGGAGCTGCACCGCCATTTTCACCCATCACCTGAGCAAAGACCAGCAGAGTGATGTCACCGTGCTGGCGAGGGTGCTGGGGGCAGGGCCTTAATCACCTGGGGAAGCCGGAGCCCAGAAAAGTCACGAAAAGTGCTGGGCAGCACCCAAAGACCCCCCCCCCCACCCTCCAGGGTCAGCTGTTGTTTGGTTCCCTGTGTCCCACCTTGCTTTTTCGACGCCCCCTTCCTCCTGCATGGCAGATCTGAATGAAGATAGTTCTGGCCACCAGGCAGCCCATTGAAAGGAGCAAATCAAGGGGTCAGAGTGGACCCCAGCATCGCCACTCCTCAGGTCTAACAGTGGCTTTGCAACTAACCAGCAGAGCCACTAACCAATGAGCAGGGGCTTGGAGCCCTCGGAGGCTCCTTGCAGCTGGGATGGTGCTGTGGTTATCTGGGGAGCACTGAGAGCTCGCTCTGGGCCCCTTAGTCCCACGTGGATTTTGATGAGTTTGAGCTGGGCGTGAACTGGGAGGCACAAGTCCGCCGCTGCCATGACTAAGGGGAAGGAGAACCTGGCCCTGGGGAGAGTACAGGCTCTGCCACCTCTCGGCTTGGCTGGCTGCAGTAGAGGGATGGCTGACAAACATCTGGGAAGAGGCCGCACAGGCTCAGGGAAACAACAGGGAGGAAGCCCCTCTGTGAGCCTGGCATGTGCTAACTGGATGAGCGAGGCAGTGATGATGTTTACCCCCTCTACGGCCACCACCATCACCTCTCGTGTGGACCACGGCCTCCTAGCCATGTTTCTGCGTCCAGCTGCGCCCCTTTGTGTGCACTGAACATATCAAAGTGCTCTTTCAGAACATGTCAAATCACGTAAGTGCTGTGCTCAAGACCCTCCCAGGGCTCCCATCGTACTTTGAGTGAAGGCCGAAGCCCTTACAATAGCCACAAGGCCCTGTCTGACCCGCTCCATCACCTCCCTGACCCCGTCCCCGTCCACTTCTCGCCTCCTCCTCAGCCCCTGAGATGCACCCCAGTACCTTTGCACTGGCCATACCTCTGCCTGGACCACTCTTATCCCAGATAATTCCATGCTTCATTTCCTTGTTGCTTTCGGCTCTTTACTCAGACAGCATCTTTTCACAGAGGCCTTCTCTGGCCTCCCCCAACCAAGATTCCAACCCCCTCAACACTCCTTATCCCTTCTGCCTGCCTTGTTTTCTCCCAAAGTCACTTGCCTTCATTTAACTTACTACATAGTTTATTTCATCTTAGCTGTGCCTAACTCTCCCATTTGACTGTAAGCTCCATAAGAATTGTTCTGTTTCTTGGTTTATCACTGTTACCTAGAAAAGTGACCAGAATTTAGTAAATGACCAAAAGCTCTTGTTGACTGCTGACCACACATTACCTACCACTCAGAGCCCCTGTTCCTTGCTGGGTACTGGGCAATGTGATTTTGATCTAGTATTTCTTTCAACCTCACAGCAGACCAAAGATTCAAGTACAGTTTCCATTAGGCCTCTTTCGCAGATGGGGGGACAGAGGCCACAGCTGTCTGACCAGGCGATGTGCCCAGGGGCGCATGGCCAGTCATGAGTGGCACCGGGCTTGGAGTCACTCTTGAGTCCGGTCCCGCTCCTTGATGACACACTCTGCTGCCTTTGATAAAGTCCCTTCAAATGGTACATTTCATCCATCCTCACAGCAGTTCTGGGAGATGGCATTTTTATTTCTATTGTCTGCCTAGGGAAACAGAAGACAAAGAGATTACTTCTCAAAGGTCGCATAGCAAGGAATTCGGGTCTTGAGATGTGGTCTTTGACTTCCCACCTCGGCCCCTCTCCGCTGTGCCTCTTGCTCTGTCTGATGCAGGGACACGTATGTGCCTGCAGCATCCTCTCCTGTGTCCCAGAGGTGGAAGCAGAGACTGCTGGGGGGCAAGAGCCTAAGAACCAAGGATGTGGTTGTGATTTGGAACTGGTTGGGGCTGAGCTGCTGTCCAGGCCTTTCCAACTCAGCCTCCACTGCCTGGCCACACACCTGCTGGCTTGTGGCACCGTCGCCTTGATGCCTGGGGTCTCTGTCTTGATGTCATGTGGGCACGCATGGATCAGGCCACCACCTCTGGAAGTGCCCCTGCAAGTCCTAGGACAATGAGCCTTTGGTTCATAGGTATGGGGACCCTGGAGGTCACCTGGGGGCCACAGGAACTCCAGCCACATCTTATTACCCCAGTCTTCACCCTGGAGTCACGATTAAAGAGGCATCTGTGGAATCGTCCCTCCCTGTGACCAGATTGTGGCCACAGAGACGACATCTGCGTTGCTCACCCCAGTGACTAGCACCCAGTGGATGTTCCATTCATGTCTGTTGACTGAAGGTTAAACTGCAAGGACTTTCTCTCCTCTAAAAATAAACACCCCTCTTGAGAGCTTATTTTCCAGATCTGGTACCAGAGCCTTCATGTGTACAAATTCACAAAGACCAGTCCCCTACGCACACAGTAGTGAGGTCAATTCCACAATGATCTCCATGGGCCTGTTGAAGACACTGGAGCACAGAGAGGTTGAGCAACGTGTCCAAGACCACACAGCCAGGGGAGCAGGGGTCTGAGTCAGAACCCAGACATTCAGACTTCATGGTACTTGCCCTTAACCACCACCTCCTGAGATCACTAGACCACCCCACAACACCTTTACCTGGGGACAGGGACCCGAGCACAGGGTGTCCCCAGAACATGATCCCCTTGGCAGAGCTTTCAGCTGGGGCAGAGCCGCTGTTCGCGGCAGCAGTGCACAGAGTCTGGCTTCCCCAGGCCACCGCAGAGTCATATTCTTTTCCATAAAGGCCATTTGAGAAATGAATAACTAAATGCAATGTCAGTTTTACACCAATGGAAGATGTTGCACATAAAGAAATTCACAAATCAGGGAAATAGCCCTCATCCTTATTTTTCTATCATAAAATGTGGTCTCGGTAGGCGTACTTCCTTCCCTCCAGAGCTGTATCAGCTGCTCGCTGCTAGCGAGCGGTCCCCAGACGCAGGGAGACAGTGGTTTAGGGGACGACACTCACATGGCTGGATGTGTCCTTTCCAGTGTGACAAGCTTCACCTGTCTCACCATTGTCAATCCTACACTTGTGAACTCACTCAGTAAACCTTGGAGCACCGATTTGGTGCCAGGCGCTGTGCAAGACAACTGCCTATGCGCAGCATTCTCCAACTGAGAGACACTGAAATGAAAGCCAGGAGGTGCGAGTGGATTGTTCGGCCTTACACCACTGGCTGGATGCAACCCCGGTCTGTGCGACTCGAAAATCCAGGCTTGTATCCACTCTCCTCAATCTTGTCGCCTGAGTTCAGAGCAGGCTGATTCCTGTCTTTGTATCAGGCAGCTGTGAGTCCTGAGATAATATAGAACAGATGGGCTGTTTGCTCTCCAAACCTGATTGAACTTCCTGAGCACAAATGGAGATTGCATTTTCCAGACTACTTGTAGCTAGGTTGGGGTCATGTG
Source organism: Anoura caudifer (assembly GCA_004027475.1). Lineage (NCBI taxonomy): Eukaryota > Metazoa > Chordata > Mammalia > Chiroptera > Phyllostomidae > Anoura > Anoura caudifer. Next base: position 441,509 of record PVKU01000017.1, on the reverse strand, counting down.
ACCAGCTGTGGCCAATGGAATGTGAGAGGAAGTGATGGATCACTTCCTTGTTGAGGCAGTTGAGAGCCAAGTGCATCTGGCAGCTCTCTGGCTTCCCCCACTTTGTAAAGGCGGTGGAGTTACAGCAAGGAAGGAGTCTGGTTCCTCGTGTCACCAGTTGCCAGACCAGTCGCCAGCTCGAATCGACGTGACTGAGAAAGAGAAGTTCGTTAGGTTGTTATTAGGATTCAGTTTTCTTTAAATTTGCAATTACGTTCACTTCCCTTGATTAAAAAGAATAATATTTACAAGGAGGCTTGTGGCCTGAGCAGGAACACCTGCTTGTCACTGAGACTTCTCTGCTGATTTAGCAACTTCCAGACACTTTGGCTCATTTACTCATGGACCCATCAGGGTCGGCCATTTTCCTCTTGTGTCCAGATCCTTCTCTTCCCGTCTTTGCTCTGCTCTGTTCCTGAGAGGTTGGCCTCTGTGGATTGTACGGCCTGGGCTCCCTTAGCCTCTGGCTTCCTGAGGAGCAGGGTCAAAGGCAGGTGCCAGCAGGAGATCCGAGAGTGGAGGGGAGTGAGAGTCAGCAATCGCTGTCTCCTTTTCACTCCTGGGCCCTTGTTTCAGCAGTGGCTAAGGCTTCCCGCCTGCAGTCACAGCTCATGTCAGGCTGCAGTGCAGGTTCTGGGGCCAATTCTCCCTCCCTCTACCCCTTGAGACAAGGGTACTTTACTCCAGTTGCTAGTCTCTGGTGCCTCAACATTTCTTTTGGTTCCCCAAACTCTGTGCACAGTCCCTTCATTAATACCTCTTCAGTGAAGCCTTTTGAGAATATCATTTGTTTCCCACTGACTAATATTCCATGCATCCATCCATCCATTCATCCATCTGTCCATCCATACATCTACACATCTATCTACCCTCTGACCCACGTGCATGTAGCACCCACTGTGTGCTAGGCAATGTGGTAAGAGCTTTATGTAGTTACCTGATTAAAGTGTAACAACATGTACTATTATTATCCCTATTTTTCTTAAGTCATCTCTGCAAACAGGCCCCCCCCCCCATCACCAAATCTAGAGCAGCATCCTTTCCCTTTCAATCCCCTTAACCTGCTCTAATTTTTTCTTAGCATTGGTCACATGGCACTCAATATTTACTCATCTGCTTTTTGTTGTCTATTTCACACATTCAGTGGGTGGAGACTTTGTCCATCCTGTTCCCTGCTATACCTCCAGGACCTGGGGTGCTTGCGGACATCAAGAAGGCATTTAACAAGATACTGGGTAAAATGAGGACTAAAGAAATGAAAAGGGAATCAGAGTCTCAGGAAGTGAGGTGATTTGCTCAGTTGCTCCCTCCCAGAGGGAATTAGAATGAGGATCTGTCTGAGCCCAGAACATAAGGCGTTAACCACTCTGGACGACCACCCGCGACCCTCTCAGGCGTGGACGGACCCTGGCCCACAGCTGACGTACAGAAGGGAATGGGGAACATATTTCTCTTCTTTGGGATGACCGGTACCTTCTGGGTACTGTTCCCATGGTATTTGTCTATTTTAGTGTCTTCAGCTCCTTTTGGAATATGCTGATGAGGGAAGGGGCTGTTTCTAGAGCGGCCACCTTGGATGCTGTGCCTTGTCTGAGGTTGATGCAGTGATTCTTCCACCTTGCAGGTGAACTGAGGCTCAGGTCAGGTAGCTTGTCTGAGGTCACAGAGCTAGTAAGCATCAGGTCAGGCGATGAGGCCAAGTTCTGCCTGTTTCCAGAGTTCTCACCCTTCGATGCCATGGTGTCACCTGCAGGAGGAGGTGGAAGGAGGAAGTCATTAACAGAAGTAAACATAGCGACAGCAAGTTAGTGGGTGCTCACCATGGGCCAGGCTTAGTTAATGTCTCAGAGGCCCTTCTTATCTACATATTACAGGTGAGGAAGCTCAGATTAAATCCTGTGCCCATTTTGCAGGTGGGAAAACTGAGGCTTGCATAGCTGGAGTGACTTTCTGCAGAACCTTAGCAAAAGAATGTCAATGCCAGAGCTTGCACAGGGCTTTGGAGAGTTAGCTGATGAATCTTTCCTGGAAGAGTCCAAATGACTTGGAGTGGAAGGGCATTCAGGAGAATTCTTCCCAAGGAGGCAACCTCAGTCTATATTTCCAGATCTTCCCTGGAGTGGTCTCCAGTTGCCTTTCCAGGGCTCTTTCCCTCTATGACCCCCCATGGACACACCCTGCCCGCTTGGACTCACCTATGTAGTCCCTGCTGCCTGGTATGGCCCCTCCTGGAGTCCCAGCTGAAGCCCTTCTTTCCCAGAAGCCTTTGCTGATCACCACCAACTTTACTGGCTCTAAAGCTGCCATGTCTCCGTGTGTCCATGTCTTGTCCTCCCCAGGCACTCTGCCAGTGGGGGACACTGTCTGTTACATGCTCGCCTCCCTCTTCCCTGGGTGTGGGTAGCTTGGAAGTGCAGACATGGCTTTAGTAACATGTGATTCCATTGACAGATAAGGAGCGATGGCCTCCCAGGAATCTCACTGTGGCTCCGCCTCCAGGAGGGGTGAGGACATGAACAGATGACATAATGCCCCCCACACCGTGTGCACAGCCCTTGGAGCACGGGGCAAGTCCTGCTTTGGTGGGAAACACTGTCCCTGTCCCTTCTCCACCCGATGGTCATGTGGCCCATGGTGAAGTGCGTGTGTGTGTGTGTGTGTGTGTGTGTAAGAGAGAGAGAGAGAGAGAGAAAGTTCAAGTGCAGATGCCTTAAGTGGAAAGAAAAATTCCCGGAGTGGCGCTCTGAGTTCACTAAGATGCTTAACGGAAGTAAGAAAGTGTAAAAGATGTCAGAAAGGTTGTTGGGAGATCAACACAAGGCTGAGGCAGGCAAGGAGGAAGAGATGGGAGGAGAGAGAGGAGTGAGTGCAGGGTCGGAGCAAGGCTCCAGGCGGCTGGCAGTGCAAGCCCGGAAAGATGAATGGGGACTTCTTAAGGCCAAGAAAGGCAATCAGTGGCTGCAGGAACCAGGGACAGTAAGAGCAGCTGACCATGAGAAAAGAACCCGGAGGAACTTGGGGGCAGCGAACCAGACACACCTGTCCCCCATTCAAACCAGGCCTCCCTGCCATCTCCTTCAACCCTCCAGACAAACCTGCAAGATGAAAATTATGATGCCCATTTTACAGATGCCAAAGCTGAGACTCAGAAAGGGGCAGACACTTGCTTAGTGTGCAGCAGCTTGCAAGTGGCAGAGGTGGGAATGAACCAGGGTCTGAGCAGCCCCGTGCTTAGGCTCCCGCTGCCAGGCCAGCAGAGATGAAAGGGGAGAGGGTTAAAGGTTGAAGGAGTGGGGTGGGAAGACAAGAGGAGACTTGGACCCCAAGGATAATAGGGAGAAATTCCCAGTGCAGCGTGTCCTCTCTCCTAGAGCCCCTCACAGGCCTGCCTGTCCCCTCTCCCCTCTGGGTAGGACAGGGTTAAGGATATGGCACTGCCCCTCCTGACCTGGACAAGGTGCTGAGTGATCACCTTCTTCTAGGACCTGGTGGGAACAGAGCTGTCTTGGCCCCAGCTGGCTGCCCAGCTAATGAGCCCCGGAGGGAGCTGGTCAGGCCCCATAAAGCTGGGCACAGGGCCGAGGGCAGGAGGCAGTTGGAGACGCTCAGTTGCCTGCCCTTGGACCTACAAGATGCCTGCTGAGGCCAAAAGTTCCCCAGAACCTCAGCAGATAAGCAGCCTTGCCAGTCCTGGCTCCTGGGGCCTCCATCACCCTGCCCAGGGCCCAGACGTGTGCCCTCTCCACAGAGACCCTATCCTCATTGCCATGGGGACCACAGGGTCCAGGGTCAAGGGTTCAGGTGAGATGTGGCAAGACCCTCGGAGAGCAACAGTTGCCTTGTACAGATGGGACATTTATGGCCCAGAGATAGCAAGGTATTTGGGTACGGTCACACAGTAAGATGGGGCATGGCTGGGATTCAAGTACACGTGTTTGTCCTTTAAGAGGCTCTTCTGCAGCCCTAGGCATATCTGTCCTGGGGAGGAGGTGACTTCATTTACACAGGAACTAATTGGAACACATGATGTGATTTGCTCTTATAAGGGCAGGAAAGAGAAGTCTGGGAGCATGGCTGCTGCCAGCGTTTACATAAGCCTAACTCTGTGGCAGGAATTGTTCTAAGAGTTTGAGATGTATTAACTTATTTAATCCTCCCCCAAACCTCACTACAGCACTATTATCATCCCAGTTTTCAACTGCAGAATCTGAAGCTCAGAGAGGTTAAATAACTTGCCCAAGGTCACACAGTCAATGAGTGGCAAACTTGTCACTTACCCCAGAGTTCACACTGTATTTTATGTGTGACCTCCCCACGGAGGGTGGGGTCGAGCTCCCTGCAGCGTGGGCAGAGCCAGGCCCTGAGATGAGCACCTGCAGGGCAGCTGAGACTCTTGGGGAGCTCACAGGCTGGACCAGTAGCTAGTGGTCACCAAATACACTCCGGACTGACGGTCTGGTGACTGCCGAGGCTGGGCATGGGCTCAGGCCCACGGTCTGACTCCTCACGTGATCAGGCCCCTGACTCTTGTCTGCTCGTCACCAAGAGCTTGTCTGAGCCCTCTGGTCTTGCAGTGGGTGGTGCTACCAGGGGATCTAGGGCCCACCTGCCCGGATCTGCCTTCGTCCAGATGTCTGACCTTAAGTGGGTCACTTAGGCTCTCTGGGCTTTTCCTTCCGCATCTGTAAACTGGGATAATAACAGCACTTGCCTCCTCGGGTGAAAATGGAAGCAGTGGTTACATGTAAAGGGCCTCAGGCGAAGCCAGCCCATCACAGCACTCGGTGCACATTCCTCTCCCAGCTGCCCCTGCTGCTGAGAGCAGGGTGCGCCACCCACAGGGGCTGTCACCACAGACCCCAGCAGGATGAGTTCTCTGCCACCCACTGCCAACCACAGACACTTATTGAGCACCCACTCCCACTCTGTGCCTGGCCCTGTGCCAGGTGCTGAGGGTCTCGGTGAATGAGGGGGCACCACCCCTGCCCCTGGCCTGTGGAGAGCAAAGGAGTGGACAGACTGGCCACTGCAGTGATCACGGCTGTTGAGGGGAATCCCAAGGAGGCCTCTGCATCAGGCAGGGTAAGATGTAGACAGACTCCCTGCAGGAGAGACCTGGGGGGTGAGTTGGACTTGATCAGAAGAAGGTGAGTGGGGGAGGGTTGCAGGCAAAGAGGTCAGCTGGGCACAAGGGCATTTGAGGACCACACTGTGTTTTTACAGAACAAAAAGGCGGAGGGAGAGTGGGATCGGGATGTGTGTCTGAGATGAATGGGGGCTGGGAGGGTATGGATGAAGGAGGCCAACAGGGGCCAAATCTTCCAGCCGGAAAGGTAAAGGGCTTGGGCTTAACTTGAGGGCAGTGGGGAGCCATGGAAGGCTGTGGGCAGAGGAAGGACATGGTCGGGTGAGGATTGGAGAAAGACTGTGCAGTGTGGAGAACGTATTTGGGTTGGTGGTGGCCCTCACTTTCAGAAGACAAACGGGAGGTTTTCTGGGAATATCTCCTAGAGTGGGTGGGGGTCCATATTTCTGAGCAGGGGGTCGTAGCCCTGAAGCTTAGATTGTCTTTCATGAGTAGCCTCCAAGCCCACTCTCCAGGCCCCCAGCCCTTGCAGCCAGTGGGGGAGGAATCAGAGCTCACTGTAACAACGGGTCACTGCTGATTTTGGGGGGTCAGCAGGAGGCCATGGGAGGCAGGGAAGGATGGAGACAGAGGTGGATCTACCAAGGCACTCTGCACAGCCACTTCCCCCACAGCAGCATCACTGGCCAGGAATGCAGGGGCACCCGGAGGCCGAGCTTATCAGCTCCCTGAGCCGTCTGGAGCAGCCTGGTTCCTGTCGGCCGTCCATCCAGATGGGCACTAAATCAGTGAGCTCCTTGCTCCTCCGGCTGCGGTCAGCACAGAGCCTGGAGCCCAGCCAATGCTGCAGCCCAGAAGTCCATGCTCCAACATATCTTCCTTCCAGACTCACGGACAGCCAGCCCTAAGACGCACCCTCCCAGGCCAGCCGCGGTGGGGGGCGGGGGGGGGGGGCGGGCTGGGCATCTGGCCTGGCTCATGTTGGGATGTCGAAACCCAGGAAACAGCATGCAGTCAGATAGGCCTGGGTTTGAAATCAGACTCTGCCTACCTGCAACGCCTTGCCTCAGTTTCATCATCTCTTAAATGGGAATATTAATCAGACCCACGTCCTCTGGCAGCCACAAGGATTAAATGAGGCAATGGAGGTGACCACACCTAACAGGGCCTGGGGTATTTTCTCTTTCATTCAATGCACACTATCAAGCTCTAAAGTTTGTTGGATGGAATCAATGCAATTACCCATTCATAGCTTTGGACAGAATCCATTTCTGGGATAATGCCCCCAGATTGTTCCATAAACAGCTCAAATACCTTCTGTTGATACATTTGCTTTTGTTTCCCAGGTTTATAAGAATCTAGTTATTCAGAAACCAGCTCCCTGGGAAGCACGCAGGTGAGGAGGAGGAGCCCCAGTCTGGCCGGTGCAGCACCTTGTCTTCCCTTCTTCCAGTCTGAGTTCACAGCCCTGGAGAAGGCACAAGGTGTAAGTCTGCAATGACGGAATCTGTTGGAAGGCGGTAAGTGCTGTAGGAAAGAAGCAGGTAGATCCGGCAAGAGAGACCGGACTTCCAGGACAGGTGGGGATGCTAGAATTTTAGCAGAACTTCTCTATGTAGTTTAGCTTTTCTTTTTCAAATTTCCACTTTTGTGTCTATTTTATAATGTACACAATCTGTGAATACAGTAGTAGTTGACCATAATTTCTAATCATATATATGTTGAAATATGTATATGTGCACATGCACATGTATGTATTTTTTGAGGTTGAGTTCAATTAGTCTGAACATCCTTGAGTTATACAGACGCAGCGGCAGGACCCTAGTGGCAGGAGAGCTGGTGGACCCAGGCTTCCCCACTAAGGCATTGTTTTCTCCCCCAGGCGGTGTTAGAAATCAGCCCTTGCTCCCCCAATTCTGGATCATTGCTAAGCCCATTTTGAAGGCACCAATTGCCTCCATTTCACAGATGGAGAAGCAGAGGCTCAGAGAAAAGCCGTAGCTTGCCCAGGGACACACAGCCAGTGAGTGGCAAGGTAGGAACCAGGATTCCCAGGGGACAGGGGAGGGTCTGTCCCCTGCAATATACCTGTGTGACACTTCCTAGAAACACGGGCCCAAGAGCTAGGCAGTGAAAATGCAAGACGACGAAGACCCAGGCCTGAGATTTTTCTTCTGGTGCCTCGTCTGCCCGAGAGGCCCCTTAAGCAGCACATAACTGCCCTGTGATGTATCGAACCCTCGCTCTCTGCACATAAATGCAGCAGGTCAACCACCAGGCAGAAACGCCACATCTATTTCCTCCCGTTGGATGAAATATGCCCCTCATTTGGCTGGGGTTTTGTTTTATTAGACCTATGGCAGCGAGGGGGCCCTGCTGCACAATAACCTCCTGATCGCTTAGTTCTCTCTCGAGAACGCCGAGGGCCCCGTCAAGGGGGAAACAAAATGCCCCGGCCTATTATTTCTCAGCACTCATTCCCAGAACAAAGATCTTCCCCAGCCAAGGAGATGTCGCGTGTGGCAATTCAAAGAGGGCCCTCCCGGAAGAATGTTCTCAGGGCCAGAGGCTGGGAGACCGGTGCTCCCGTTCCAGTGCTCCAGATTATGGGGGGGGGGGGAGACTCAGGCATGTTGCCTCATCCCCTTCTCCCCCGGGCCTCAATTTCTCCACCTGTGTAACCCAATTAATAACAGAACCTCCCTCCGAGAGTTGTTTTGAGGGTTTAGAAAAGTGCGCAGCCCCCGACTGGCCCAGGGAGGGTATTCAATATACTTTCACAAGCAGCGTCGTTGTTCCCAAAGAGAAGGGAGTTTCTTGATCCCTGCAGGAGACCGTACTGGTGAATTCTGCTGGGCTAAAAGAGTGATTTTTCCCCACAGTCCCTTAGGGGGTGGCTTTATACTGACTCATTAACCCCACACAAGACCATTGCATGCACTTGAGGGCCACTTATTTGTAACAGGCATGGGGGTGGTCTGCTTCAGCGCTGGTGTGTCTTTTCTGGGGTCCTATGCAAGCATCGATGATCAGGGGGCTAAGGGGTTAAGGGGTGTGTGTGCTCAGTGATGGACACGGGAGGGTACGGGCTTGGGGGCCGGGTTTCTTCATCATTCTGGGGCTTGGGGGACACTGGTCACCTTCCTTTTTTAGCTCTGTGGACTTCATGCTTGGCTGCACATGACCACGACCTGATGAACTATAACAAATATCCATCCCCATCCCAGACCTGCTAAAATTAAGTCAGATTCTACATGTGAAAAGGGGTGGGAGTCCTTGTTTTTAAAGCTCCCTGGGTGGTTGTAATGAGTGGCGGCAGAGGTGGGGCGGGAGAATCGCAGCTTGGCCCTTTAAATGCGATCGAGGAGATTGGACCCTATGTCTGTTTTCTTTCCTCCTGCAAACAGTTAGGTGGGAGACTCTGGAGTCCCTTTGGACCCGGTTTCAAATCTTGCCGTTGTGTGCCCCCCTCCCGTTCCCAGGCTGCTCACGGCGTCTGGCACTCAGGAGGCTGCATCCCGAATGGGCCTTACCGGGACTGCTTGAGATCAGACTCAAACTTACTGCCGAAGGGCCGGGTGCAGGGAGTATTTCCAGCTCTCCCAGCTGGGCCGCCTCGGTCGCAGCTCCTCCGCTCTGCCACGGCAATCCCACAGCCACAGACAATAAGCAAAGGAACGGTCGTGGCTGTGTCCCGGGTAAAACCTACTGACCGAAACAGGCAGCGGGAAGGGTTTGGCCCTTGGTTTGTGGACACCTACCTGGTCGAGGAGACATTTATGTTTAGATGCCAGAGCATGGGCTGGTTTTGTCCATTCTGTTTCAGGCTGATGGTCTGTCCTGGAGGTTTGGAGGGGGTCTCGGGGTCTTCATCTCTCTGTATTGCGACACTTCTCTCAGAGGATAGTCCCATGAGGGTCTCCTGAAATAAAATTTTGAAAAGTCTGGCACCTTTGGAAGTGTTGTTTTTCAACGCTTCCCATTTCCTTCCTTTCCAACAATTAGACCTTGGGAACAGGAACACTGGAACAGAAACAGTTATTTATTTGGCACCATGGTGCGCACGCCATTTTATTTGATAGTCACAGCAACCCGAGAAGCAGCCCCCATGGACCGGATGAGAAGTGCACAGCCCCTGTCAGCCCCATTGATGGGATGACAAAACAGATGTTTTAAGAGACACGGAGACTTGGCCAAGGTCACTTAGAGGTGGGACTCCAACCCAGTCTGTGTGAGCCTATTTCCCATGCCTCCTTACAGGTGTGGGGGTGCTGGGAGGGCGGCCAGGATGCAGCATCCACACCTGATGGCCTTTCACTCCCGGCACTGGAGGATGCAGTAAATGAGTTGGCATCCCAGGACCAAAGCCATTGCTTTCACGCTGAGCGTGTATAAGCCATGCTCTACACCCCAAGTCCCTTCGGCAGGAAACCAGGGATGCTTTGCTGAGAGCATCTCCTCCAGAGGAAGGGGAGGGGGAGCCATGCTTGGAAGTTCCCTCTTTAGCAGCCCAAATCACCTCTCTATTGTAAGAGCCTCAGGAGTCTGCATGGGTCGGGAGATGCCATTCATCAGACTCGAGCTTACTGGCATGGCCCACTATTCTTTTTGGGAGCTGTTACAGAGGAGGGGGGTGGGAAGGGGGCAAATCCAGACAGATACTTTTACTTCACGCAATTCCATTTTTGTCTCGACTTATCTGATCCTCTAATTCTGCCAGGGACTTTATTTCCTTGTGATGTGAAAGCCCTGGAGCTCAAAATCCTTTTTTTCTTTCAAGCTTCTAGTGAAGACCCAGTTCAAGGCTGAGCCAGATACCCATTGGCCCTGGTGGAGGTGAATTATCTCGAAAGTCATCCCACTTGCTTGTAAATCCACCAAGGAGGCTTACAAGGAGCTGGGTGACAGCAACCAAGGAGGGACGATATGTTCTGGGGGAATGAGTTTTGGAGACAGGGTCCCAGCATTTGGGTTCACTGCCAATTGCTGCCAATCACTGTCTGACCTCAGAGACATCTTCTGGACACCCTGGGCCTCAGTTTCCCCATCTGCGAATCTTTGTTACATGTTGCCCTCTTTCTCTGACATAAAGTAGACTTCTTAGTCCCATCTTAAGGCATGAACTCCTTGAGGCAGAGACTCTACCTTTAATAGCAGCTCCTCTGGTCTCTCACTGACGCTCATTATCTGCAAATAGTATTGCCCTGCACCCCATTTCCGGAGGCGCCTCTTTGCCACTGTACCTCACCATCCACATTCAACCCCTCCTTCTGCATCGTGGGTGGATTCCTCCTTTATGTGGGACTTCACTGCATACCTGCCACCCCATCAGGTCCAGGGCCACACTCATCATTTCCCTGGACACCCGAGCATCCTCCTGAGGGGTCTCCAAGTTTCGACCCTTGCTCCTCTCACCCCCATTCATTCTTCAGCCTGAGGGAATTTTCAAATTTGCTTTTAGCACTCCCCTGCCTGAAGCCTTTTAATAGCTTTCCAATGCACTTAGAACAGGGGTCAGCAAATTACAGCCTGCAGATCAAATCCAGCCAGCCTCCTGTTTTTGTAAATAAACGTTCATTGGAACACAGCCACACTCGTTTGTTTACGGTTTTTACATGGCTGCTTTCACGCTACAACAGCAGAGTCGAGTAGTTGCAACAGAGACCGTATGATCCGTAAAATCTGAAATATTTATCATCTGGCCCTTTATGGAAAAAGTTTTCAGAGCCCTGATTTAGAAAAATATCAAATTCTTCATTGGGGCCTCCTAGGTGATCATGTGTGCCAGATTATTTTTGTTAAAGGCACTGCTTTTCCAACATGCTAATTCTCTATCATGCCCTTGGCAATGGGACTTTGCAGGCCCCTCCTATCAAGAAGTAAGATTGTTTTCCATCCCTTGAGTCTCAACTGGTCATTTGATCAATGCGATGTGGCAGAAGCAATGCTGTGTCACTTCCAAGCCTAGAACTCAAGAGGCCTTGCACAGTTTCCCTCTCCTGAGGCACTCTGCTGTTGCCATGACAATGCTGAGGGAGGATGCTGGAGGATGGCAGATATGTGGCCCATGTCCCCCCCACCACCCCAGCCATCCCCTAGAAGTAGAGCAGGCATTCTGTCCTGCAGCTGATCGTAGGCCAGATCAGCAGAAACCCTGCTGAGCCACAGACTCATGAACTAAACAAATGCTTGTCATTTAAAGCCACTAAACTTAGCGGTGGTTTGTTACACAGCAGTAGCCTACTGATAAATCACATGTCATGTATGCATTGGTCTTTTAACACTTTGATCCCTCTCTTTGCAATGCACCCCAAAGATACAACTCTGCCAGCTTAGAACAACAAAGGTACATAATTTCTCATTATGGCACTATTTGTAATAACAAAATATTAGGGACACAACATGTTTAGTCACCCACTCATATGTGACTGGTTGAATGCACTACGGCCCCTGCACGAAAGGGAGTACTATGCAGCTATAGAGAATGAAGACAATTTCTATGAAGAGAAACAATTTGATTTCTAGGTTGTGTGGGTAAATGGAAAAGCAAAATGCAACATAGTATCTACAGTGTGCTCTTTTTTACCAAAGAAAAACTGGGAGATAAGAAAAATTTATGAATAGAAGTTTATGAAAGGAGAACTGATAGGATTCATTTCTGATTGGAAGTGAATGCAAATGGTCCCATAGAAAGCAGGTGGGGACAGGGACACAGAGGGGATGGGAGCAGGACTTCTCTTGGGACTTCTTTTTATATAATTTATACTTCTGAGCCATATACATATTTTATAGGTTCAAAGGTGAAATTCAATCCAAAATATTGATCATGACAGCAAACTCTAAAACAAAACACAAATAGAAACAAATAAACCTAATTATGCACCCAACTGAGAGCTCTAGTACCCATGCCTTTGTATAATCATTGGTCCTTGAATGTGGCCCAACCTGGTGACTCACATCCAATGAATGGAATATGGCAAAAATGATGGGATGTCACTTCTGAGATTAAGTTGAAAAAGACTATGACTTCTGTCTTGCTAGCAATTCCCTACTTTTGGCTCTTCTCAGGTGCTTACCTTCATGTAAAAGGCCACCTGGCAAAGAATGAGTGACAGCTGGCCAACAGCCAGAGACCCCAGTGTCATTAAGGAACTGATTCTCACCAACAAACCCATGAGTTAGCATCAAACCTGCCCAGTCAAATCTCCAGAGGTTCCCAGCTCCAGCAGACGCCCTAACTGAAGCCTGGGAGAGGCCCTGAATCAGAGAGCCCAAGTAAGCCACACCTGCATCCATGGAAACTGTACGATAATAAACGTTGTTTTGCGCAGTTTGTTAAGCAGCAACAGATAATGCTAAAATATAACTGCACAGAAAGGAAATCAGTTCAAGTAAACTTTGAACAGAGTTCTTTAATTGCAGTCTCTTAATTGAATATACTCCAGAATAACTTCTTTGAAGAACTTCAAAGAAACCTCAAACTTCAGTGGATAGATTGTCTTTGATAGCTGGATTGGTATAATTCTGAAATTATTTCATGTGGCTTATAGGACAGAAAAATGAGCAAGTATCTTGATATTTGGGGAATTGGGGTCCTCCCAGGGGAATCAGAGGCATAGGAAGGAGGGCTGAGTGACATGAAGAAGAAAGAACTTTGTGATGGGGGATGTGAATTGGAGGCATGGAAATGAACTCGTGTGTATCTTCTCTTCCCTGAACGATCCCAGAGACAGTGATGCTCTGGCAGTAATGAGCGCACCTTGGATGCAGATTTTGGTTTCTAAACATCACTCTCCACTGAAAGGAACCAGACGTGTAGAGAAACGGCCAATTCCAGGGTTGCAGCAAAGAAAACACAAAGTGAGCCTTGAACATTCCATTGTATCAGAAACTGAAGAAGTTCTCAAAGAGAGAGGGAGATGTGAGAAAGATGTGAAGACCTGCTTGAAGGAGCTTCCACTGACCAAATCTGGAACAACATGAGTGTTAAAAAATGATAAGGTATCATATATATATATATATATATATATATATATATATATATATATATATATATATATAAAGAAGGGGCAGCAGAAAACTTCTTTTTACTAAAGAATATTAACTAGTAAGTACAAAAAATGATACAGTTTCAAAAAAAATCTCCATGTTGCCTCTGCAATGTTCAGGGCGAGGGTCATTAGGGGACACCGAGACTACTGTGCAGAAGTTTCCCTGAGAGCAGCATGTTTTCGTGATCCTTGAATGCCACTCCACAGATTATGCATTGTTCACACCAGGAGAATGGTAGACCCCCACTTTAACCAAGTGACCAACATAACACCTCCAATAATGGGACCAAGTGGCATCCTGTGTCCCCTGAGGTGACAGAACGGCATGCATGTACCCTGGTACCGGGCCTGCCTGAAAGGTTTACCCTGAGCCTGATGCCGAGGACACGATGGGACACACCCAGAGCATGGGACACTCTGCAGCACAATGGCTCTGGCCTCTTAAAAAATGGTGATGTTTTCAAATAGAAAGAAGAAAAAGGTAAGGGGCTATTCTCCATAAAAGGAGACAAAAGAGGCAGGAAAACCGAACCCAACACATGCTCCCGGATTTGAAACGAAATAGCTCAGAAGTGTTCGGGACAATTGGGGCACTCTAAAATGAATGACGCGTTGGGTCAGCAATTTCCAGCCTTCCCCATCTTGTGGCACAACTAAACTAATTACTGAAATTCTGCAGCAAACCAAAAACATATTTTTTGCCGATCTGACAAAAAAATAGGTATAATTTCAATTCATTCACACCGATGGCTGTTGTTGTGCTGGCTGTCATTTTTTTTAATTTGACAGTCTAAGGGGAAAGAGGTCAGTGTCCCTGACTAAATAGTCAGGTATTGCATGTTTTAAAAATTCTTGCGGCACACCGGTTGAAAATCGTTGTGTTAGATAATGTCATACCAATGGTGAATTTCTTGGGTGTGATATTGGTGTTGTGATTATAGAAGTTCCTTATTCCTAGGTAATACATATTGAAGTATTTAGTAGATTATCCAGATGTCTGCAATTCACTCTTAAATGGGGCTGGGGAGGGAGGGAGGGAGGGAGGGAAGGAAGAGAGCGAACAGCAGAAGGGTAAACAAGTACTGGTCTTACTTTTCTGTGAGCTGGATATTTGTAGAACTCAATTGTTGGGAGCAATGGTGTCGCACTCTCCGTCACTGGAATCTAAGGGGCTTAACATAGCTTTGGGAGCACTGCCTGATGGGTTAAGGCCGCCTGGACACTCACCGCCACTTACCAGTAAGGTGCCAGTAGCCTGGCCACTCGGCCCCTCTGGACTCCACTTTCTCTCCTGCAAGGAGGACTCTACTGGGTACCTAATATCTCCGGGGGTGAGGGTGGAAGGCATGAGCAAGACAGGTGCCATGTGGTGTGTGGAGCTCAGGGCAGGCACTTTGTTAGTCAAGGGGAAGTAAACCCATCGTCCACATACATAGTAGGTACCTGGGGAAGGTCAGCTCCTTCTCTTTCTCTCAGCATCCCACTGCGTTCAGGGTGGGATACCGTGTTTGATGCCACATTTTGTCACCCGATGGTCCCAGCAAGTCTTGCATGGGCTGGTGGAGATCAAAGTCCTTCCTCTCAGTGGGCACCACTGCCCTCTAAGATGTCCTGACGCGAGCCCCAAGCTCTCGAACACCACCCCACCTGCATGTTTGGGTAGCTGGGGGTAGGGAGGAGGAAATCGTAAAGCTATTTGCTCAACTGTCTTTGGACAATCTCTCCCTTTCTCTGGCCACGTCTCCCTGGCTTCCTGGCAAATATTCTGGCTGTTATTTCATCTGGAATTACTGGAATCGCACTGTCTCCTGTCAGCTTCCCCTCCCTCCCCCAGCTCTCCTGGGAGAAGGGAGCAATGGATGGTGGTTGGAGATGCCAGGGCCATGGTACCACCCAGTGCACACGCATGCACACACATGCATGGCACACATACACGATGCACCCAACACACAGGCACTGCACACACACAGGGGCAGCACATGCACGCTGGCTCCTCTCCTGGGTCCCTCCACCTCCCTCCATCTCTTGCTTCAGTTTCTCTCCACCTCCTTGTGCTTGTCTGCCTAAAAATTTCTCATTCTTAATATTCCTCTGTCCCCCTTGCTGACTTTCTCTGTCATTGCATCTCTGGATATCTTGGTCTCTTTCTCTTCAGGGACAGTTCACCCTGATTTCTCTTTATGGCGAATGCAACATAACCTCTCCAGGACACATCAGGACTGTTGTCTTTGGGGCCGGCCTGCCTGGCTGCAAATCTTTGCTCCAGATTCACAAGTGGGTGTGTGACCTTCCCTAACTTCTCTGTTCCTCAGCCTCCTTGCTGCTTCTCCACTGGGAATAACAATAGAGTCTCCAGCATGATGTTTTTAAGTGATGAACAAAGTAGCACAGGTAAGCACTCAATCACATCTCCAGTGGGTTGGGATCCAAATTGTGCACCTTGGATTGTACCAGGGATTAGACCATCACCTGCTTTGATCCCGCTTCCTTCCTGTGCTCCAACCTCCTGCATGCCTTTCATAAGAGGCATGGAAGCTTCCCTCTGCTTTCTCTTG
Source organism: Anoura caudifer (assembly GCA_004027475.1). NCBI lineage: Eukaryota > Metazoa > Chordata > Mammalia > Chiroptera > Phyllostomidae > Anoura > Anoura caudifer. The sequence goes on along the minus strand of PVKU01000017.1, from coordinate 425,778 downwards.
GATCACTCACAAGAGTGGAGCCAGCACCAAGTCATCAGGATGCTCACACAGCCTTCTGGAGCTGTGTGTGTGTGGGGAGGAACCGAGGCCTCCTGCCGATGGCCGGCACCAACTGGCCAGGCATATTTGTGAGTCACCTTGGAAGAGACTCTTTCAGGCCTGGTTGAGCCTTCAGACCAAACTGCAGCCCCAGCTGATGTCTTGACTGGATCCTCGCTGGAGACCCTGTGTCAGAGTCACTCAGCAGCACAGAAATGGTGCCACCATGTTTTGGGTAGCTCCTTAATGACGCAGTAGTAAACAATTACCACAATCTCAATTTCTTTACTCTGAGGCCATGTCACATTTTTGTTGACTGATTTTTGTCTCCCTCCCCGCTGAGGCAGTAAGTTCCATGAGGGCAGCAGCTGTGTTTGTGCAAGTCACTGCTGGGCACCCCGGTTCGGCCCTTGGAGCCCACTAGTTACAGTGGTACAGTGAACGGAGGTTGGCAATCGAATGTCCAGCCCGAGAAACTACTCCCCTGTGGATTCCTGACTCTCTAGGGAAGGCAGGAAGCTTTGTCCAATTCCCCTTCCAGTTTTTCTGCATTTGGTTTCTTGAACTTTCTGTGGCTTTCTGCTTGGTTTTATTCCTGGATGCCTGATTGGGGGTGGTGGGAGTTTGCACAGTTGAAGAGGCACCCATGGGAGGGAGGTCTCTGCGCGTTTTCTCCTGTAACAAGATATGTCCAGAAAAAAGAAAAAAGCTCCCCTTTGCAGTGGGGACAAAAATAGCCTGCCTGCAGGGTTCTGATGGGGGTGGAGGTGGGTGGGTGTGGTGGAGGATGGTACCAGCTGTGCTGCTCACCTGAGGCCCGAAAGGTGCACTCCTCCGGTCTCTCCCCACGCGTGATCTATCCTTCCACCTAGTCAGCTATTGGTTCACTCTCTGTGTATTATTTACATGTGCATTTATATCTACACTCATTCATTCATTCATCCATCCTATACCTTCATACTGATGAATGAATCTATTCATTTATCTGTGCATTCATCATCCACTAATCCTGCATCTTTCCACTATTCATCCATATATTTTTAATTTCATCAAACATCCTAATGCCCTTACATTAGTGAATGAACCTATTCACCTAACCATGTGTCTATTTATTATATTTTTAATTCATTGATTCATTCACTAATTCACTAAACCTTCAGTTCAGTCCACCATGCCACCCCACTCCCCACCAAGAATTCACTGTGAGCCTCCTCTGTGCCAGGTGCTATGCCAGACTCTGGGATTATGAAGTGCACCAGACAGATCTGGTCTTTACTCATGGATGGTTCACCTGCATAATTTCCTCAGATTCAAGTGAGTTGCTGGCCACGGGGGTTCCTGAGGTGAGGACAGTGTCCCAGTTCTCTGAGGACTCATGATATGATGGGGCCCTAGCAGGGTGAACGGGGTACCAGGTCATGGGACCTGCTGCTGGTTCCACCATCTGAATCCTTAACTTTGCTGTGCCTCAATTCCTTTTCTGGGCAGTGGGGGCAATGTAGGTACCCCCATCATGCATGGCCTTCACGTGAGCATGAGGATGCAGTAAGGTAATGCCTTTACAAACTCTAAAGTGTGTTGCAATTGGGAGTGTGTGTGTGTGTGTGTGCAGAGTATCTTTTTGGTTTCCTATTATCAGCCCACAGGGGGCCATCTTTCCCTGCAGCCTGGGGCCATCTGTGACCTTCTGCTGGGACACCAAACAGTCACTGGCTTCCTGCCTCTGGAGTTCTGAGGATGCTCCTTAGGACTCCACGGGGTCTGTTAAGAGCTGAGAGTCCTTCCTCCTTGGAAAGGCAATCACTCTTGTCTCAGTTTCATCAGGGGGATTATTTAAATGCCTTTAAATACCCCCACCCTCCCAAACTTCAGATTCTCAGGGTTGGGTGCATTTTCCAAGTTCATTATCCAAGGACCCCTGTGGCTCAGGAGAAGCTGGTGGTTCTGGAATGACACAGGCCAGCTTCTCATCCCGGCTGAGCAATTTGTCTGCTGAGTGACTCCAGGCAGGTTATTCCACTTCTCTGAGAGTCCACTTCCTCTCCCGTGAGGTGGAGCTTAGCAGCACTTGCAAAGGCCATCACTAGGAACATCAGCTGAGCAGTGAGGGTGCCTGGCAAGGGTGACAGCTCTTGTCCCGGGGGATGATGTGAGCCTGTGTGTGAGTCCTCTGGGGAAGGAAGCCTGGGACCCTGCCTGGAACCAGTGGAGGGGAACTGGACATGGTTTCTTTTTCGGATTTATTAAATCACAAGCCCCACTGACTTGGAAGGAGGTGGGGGTTCTTCCTCACCACCAACCCCTGTACAACGCTCTTTCCACTCAGCTTTGCAGGTTATAAAGCAGGCTCTGGGCTTCACCCCATCTAATCCTTACTCTGTGTGAGCACATGGGGGTGTCCCTGCACCCCTTTCTCCACGGGAGCCTAAGCATTAAAGCAACAGGGCTCTTAGAGCTGGTCTACTCCAGGGCCTCAGACTGGAGATGTGCAGGCCAGTGACTCTATTCTGGTCCACATCACTTTGGAAGAGCAGAGACTCAGCAAAGCTGGGTGGAGAAGCTGGTGGCAAAGCTGAGGCCCCAGTGCCCCCTGGATGGAGCTCGAGAAGACTGGCAGGTGCTCAGGAGCCTGCAAGGTCAGTGCCTCTCACCTGTTCCATGCCTTCCTCACCTCTCTCTCCATTCTCAAGGCCGTCCTCAACTGCAGGCCTGTCCCTGGAGGAGTCCTGCTGTCCTTCGCACAGGCTGTTCCTTAGTCCTAAAATTCCCTTCCCCTCACTTTGTACCCAGATAAACCTTATTCATCTCTCAGGCCTCCATCCCAGATGTCATTCTGGGAAAGAGCCATCTTGGGCTGGAAGGAGGGGGGCATTTCTATTGTCTAGTCCCACAGCCAGCTAGAGTCCCCACTGAGAGCCCCCTGGGTCTGCCTTAGAGCTGTCCATGTCTGTTTTCTCACTTGCCCCTCCCCCTGGACTGGGAGGTCCTCGGGGACTTGGTGTGGGCCCATTCACTCCTGTCCTTTGGCTCTAGGGTAGCAATGGCAAAGAGACATACCCAGAGGCATTTAAGATGGGGAGAGAGAGGGGCAAAGAAGGAGAAGGAAAAAGGGAGGGGGGAGGGGAGGCAGAAGGCAGGGGGAGGAGTGAGCAGGGAAGAGAGAAAGAATGAGTTTTGGCAGAAAAATCTGAGTCTCAGGTGCCCCTCCAGCCAGCGTGTTTTCACAGCACCATCAGAATGCAGCGCCTGAGGGACCCCGGCAGGTGAGAGGCAGGACAGCCTCTGTGCTGTTATGCTGTCAAACAGACAGCGACTAGCAAGGAAGAGGACTCTGGTGTTAGAGCCCAGAGACCTGCTTGCAGATCCCTACAGGACCTGGGAGAAACCCACTTCTTCTCTCTGGGCCTCAGTTGACATATCTGTGAAATGGGAGTTGCATCCAGATACCCTGGTCTGAGCATCAGGGTCCCCAAAGAAGCTCAGGGTCACCTTCACAGGGGAGGGAAGCCTGTACAGGGGAGGGGGCACACATCCTGGGAAGGCAGGGGAGCTGAACCCAGATGGGGTAGGAGAACAGGAGGGAAATCGGGCTGGAGTGCCAGCAGCCCAGAGGGAGCCCTGCCTCTCCAGGTGAGCCTGATTCCTCTCCTTGACCTTGGAGTTGACTGCAAGGTATTTTCCAATGAGGGACTGCCCCGTCCACCTCGCTGGATGTGAAAGTGCGATTTCATCCCTCAGGATTTGCGTAGAGCGTGGCTCCCAGCCTCTGCTCCATCTCACTTCCCAGCCAAGTCTCAGTTCACACTAGGCAAAACATTTGGACACCAGGAAAACATTAAGTAATCAGTAGATTTTTCCCCCCCTTTTCCACTTGCATTTGTTTGTTTCTTGCAGGGTTGCCTGACACCACCAAGCCTTGAATTGGGTCCTGTTCCCTCTGCAGCCGGGTGCAGGAAGCTCAACCCCTGCTGTGCACAGAGATGGCAGCCCCTCTGGTGGCCAATGTACACAGACAGCGATGGGTGCTGGAGCACCCATCTTTACAGGCTTTGGGGTGTTCAGGGGAAGTGAGAAAGGGAGAGCCGGTTCTGCAACACACCAGCAGACCCTACCTCCTTATGTCCTAATGGAGAAGAGTTCAGTTGATGAAAAGAGCAACTAACTCTGAAAGAACCCATCTTCTGTGTGCCAGCTACACTCAGGGAAGGGGATGAACCCAGAAGCCCTGGACCTAGGAGAGCTGGCTAGGTTTGCCTCTTCTAGGCCTGGGCAAGCCGTTTCGGCTCTTCCCATCTCTGGTCCTGCATCATCCATGAAATGGGGGTTCTGCAGTTGCCAGACGTCCTACACACCCCAAAAAACCCCACAGGATACCCAGTTAGACTGAAATTTCAGGGAAAAGTTGTTTTTTTATTATTGTTTGTTGTTTTTAGCATAAGTATATCCCATGCTATGTTTGGAATGTACTTATACTAAAAATTTATTCTTTATTTCTGTGGAATTTAAATTTAATGGGGCATCCTGTATAGTATGTGGCAACCCCAGCTGCTGTAACAATAAAGTGAAATGGTGTGTACATGCAGTTCATGGTGCATCTAACTTCACAGAAGCGGATCAGAACTGGGAAGCTGTTTCTGGTAGAGCCAGGCCAGGAATACCACATATTAAATACTAATATGAAGTTATAGTAATTCACTGATGTTAATTAGTATTAATATTCATTAATACTAGAATTACAACATGTCCTTTACTGAGTAGCTACTATGCCCCAGGCACGTCCTTGGGGTGCTTATTTCGTTTCCATCACAGCACTCAGTGAGGCAGTGACGTCACTCTCCCCATCTCACCACTGTGAACTCCAGGACTCTGCAAGCTGAAGCACTACCAAGGCTGTGAGCTACATTGTTAATAGTCAAAGTACTGTTCTGAGCAACTTGCAAAGGTCACTTCCCAGAATGCCCTCACCAACGCTGTGAGTGGACAGCATTGTCTCTGTTTTGCAAACAGGGAAACTGAGACCTGAGACCTGCCCAAGCTGCCCCAGGTCATCAGCAGTTAAACGAAGCATCAAATCCAGGAGGTTTGGCTCCATCCTGACCCTGGGCTGCTTCATCAGCCTTATATATGTACAGAATGAGGATACATGGGAAATGTGTCCCCAGAAAGTAGTACACAGGGCTACCAGGCAGAGGTGCACAGCACACCAGGTAGGTCGCCTACATTTCATCAGACTCTCCCATCATCCTGTGAGCCAAGATCTCATCATTCCTGCTGCAGCTAGAGCCTTAGATGTCCCTTGTTGTCCACAGTGAGTCACTGACAGAACCAAGGTTCACAGAACCCCAGAGGTGAGCATTGGAGGGACCTGGGGTAACTCAGAGGGCAAAGGTTGGGGTCAGCGGGTAGAGTCCAAGCACGCATTCTGAGCTGCCCTCTGGGGCCCGCTGGGACATGGTGTGGGTCCCTCCTCAGAGCTGTCCCACTCTGGGCAAGTTTGCCGGGATGCTCTTCTGTCACTGTTGCTCCCGTGGAAATGAGGTCCCCAGCCAAACCCACGGCACAGGCCCACCACAGCCTGTGGGCCCAAAGAGCTTTGGGGCAAAGGCAGTAGCCGGCTCTGGGGTCAGTGGCCTTGGGAATAGTGAGTGACAGGCAGACATGGGCAGGGCACTGACCACCTTTATGCAGCATCCCTGGAAGATTTAATTTAATTTCAAAAAAACAGTAACAGCTGTTACTTCTGCTAAAACAGTAACAATGATGGCAACAGCAATAATAATTCAGGCTGAAACTCAGAGACGTGATCCGACCCTCCTATGGAACACCCAGCTGACAATAGGGTGCCCGGCTGTCCGGAGAAGCACCCCAGATCTCTCTCTGCTCCGAGGAGGATGTGGGGCAGCTGTCTCGGTTCCGGAAGCTGGTGCCACTGAGAGAAAAGGACACCGCTGCATCCTTCAGGCCTGAACATCCCACTAAGGCCCAGGCACTAATTGCAGAGGCAGAGGGCCCATAAAGCATGCTGGGTGGCCACTGGCAGCCGGCAGAAGGCAGGGCCTGTCAGGGGCCAGCACTCAGCTTTGATTGCATCCGAGCAAAGGTTGAAGAGAAAAGGGGGGAGGAGGCGACACCATGGGGTTGAGCAAAAATACCCATGCTGAGGGGCTGGGCCACCAGGGTATCATTCACCCTGGAAAAGAAGAGAATTACTATTTAAATTACTATATACAGCACCTCCTGGGTGTATGACACTTTACAGAGACCATCACATTGTGTCTCCCCCACCCACCTAAAAATAAATACTATTTTATTGTCATGTTCAAGAAGAGGGCTTAAAGGCACAGGAAGGGAAAGCAAGTTGCTCGAGGCTACACAGCAAGGAATCACCAGAGCTGGGATGGGGACCCAGCGCTGAGTCCAGAGCCTGTGCTGGGAAGTGAGCAGCCCTATCCCAACACAGGCTAGGGCAATACAATTTGTTTTGGAACATGCTGGGGACAGGGACGTTCACTGGTCAGCCTGGGGCCTCTGGAATCAGATTACCAGCTTCATTTCCAGGCTGCTGGTTTTCACTAGCTTGATTTTCATCCAGCGATGAATATTCTCCAGGACTCAGTTTCCTTATCTTTAAAATGAGGACACAAATACTACGTGCTTTCCCGGGGTGTTGTGAGGCTTGAATGATGTCAAATCTCTAGAATACTTCATTGATGCTCCACAAATATTCCACCCCTCTTGGGGGAATTTACACTTCGTAGGGGGCTCTTGGAGGCAGAAATAGGAGCTGCCAGTGGTGGAAGCCCAGGCTGTATGCAGGTCAGATATGAGAGGCAGCTGAGCCTGTCTGCAAATCCCCACTCCCTCTCCACCAGTGCCCTTCAGAGGCCGCTTCCTCCCACGACTACTTGAAAGAAATCTCGAGATGAGCCCAGAGCAGGGGGGCAGACAGCTTCCCCAGCATCTCACCACCTGGCATGCAGTTTCACACTAAGCACTATCCACACCTCATCCTACAGAATTGTAACTATACGCCTGCTTGAGATCCTCTTAGTTTTGCCATTTTACAGATGAGTAAAGTAAGACTCAGAGAGACACGACCTCTTGCTCTAGGAGCCAGAGATGCACGCGATCCCAGAGCCCAAGAGTCTACCCAGCACCACTTAAGCTGAAACATGTGAATGTCTTCCTGCAAACGCCCAGTGAAACCGCTGAAGGCGGCCATGTTACCCTGGGCAGGTGGGGACCTTAGGACCCTACCAAGCAGGCATCAAGAAAACTCTGGGCACAGTTAATCAGCTGGACAGCATGTCCCCTTGTTGTCGGGCTGGACAACGGCATCTCAGTGGACCTCAAATCCAGGAGTCACACAATTCCCAGAGCCTCTGGCCTGGTCAGTCCCCTTCACCCCCAACGCAACTGCAGCTCTGTTTAGAACAGCCTGTCTCCAGGAACACATCATTCAGCTGCTCCAGACCTTGTAACATTCAGGAAGCCATCTGGACCTTAAAAAAAAGAAAGAATGAAGCCCAGTGATTTCACTCTGGACCTCCAGCCACATTAGCTCATGGCCCCATTTTCTGGGTCAGGGACGGGGGTGCGTGATACTCTTATGCAAGGCATTTGGTGGCCGAGAGACCGGAGTTCCTAAAGATTATTATTTTAACAAACTCAGCTTTGACATGTCCAAAGGCAGCGGGAGGCTCTGAAGGGTTTTCCAAGAAAGCGTGTTTCTTGAGGTTATTATTTCAGACTCAAGTTCGGGGAGGGGAGACTGTTTTGCTCAACTCGTGTTTCTGGAAAAACAGCCTCTTGGAAAGAGTTGGATGAGGCAGGCAGGATGTGGAGTGGGGCGCTGCTGGCCTGGGGGACAGGGGTGGGGAGGCAGGGAGGGTCAGGGCTGGTGCCCCTCTGCAGCCTCTTCTTGAGCTGGGACTTAAGATCCTGGCCCCCAGTCCAGTCCAGGGTCCAAGGAAGGAGGCTGCTGGAAGAGAAGAGTTGGTTGAGGTGTCTGTTGCCTCCTCCTTGAGGAATATGCCTCATCCAGTCCAGCCAGGCTTTCCCCCCAGGAGTTGGGATGATAGGAGAGGAGAGGAGAGTTGGCCCAGGCCGCCATCTTGGTTAGCTTTGCAAGGCCTGGTCTAAGGAAGGCATCAGGGTGTTGCCTAGACATCACTGGCTTGCTTGGGGCCTCAGTTTCCCCATTGGAATCAAGAGCCTTGAGCATTTATGTGTCCCTCCTGGGCCTGTCCCTCTAATTTACCCCCATATCACTCACTTCCTCATGCACTGGGATCCAATTTGCCAGTCTTCTCCCATCTTCTGAGTGTCACTTAAATATTACCTCCTGGAGGAGCCCTCCTCAGTCTCCCAGACTGAGTCAGGGACCTCTCTTATACATTGTTCTAACATTCTGCATTAGTTACTTGGTCAACATCCATCTCCCTTACTACTCTGAGGCCAAGAGGAGCTGAACCATGTTCATCTTGTTCATGGTGGAGTTTTTCTGGCACCTGGCCTGACACACAGTAGGTGCCAGACACACAGTAGGTGCTCAACGAGCCAATGGAAACATCTCCCAAGGGAAGCTTCCAGCAGGGTGGGTCCTGGCCCAAGGGTAGAGCCAGAGCCCAGGCTTGGTCTGCCAGCCCCCAGGCTTGTGATCAGTCCATGAACCAGACAGATACCGGACAGACTGATGGGCAGATGAAGATGCCTGCTTCCATATCTTCTTCTCAGGATTCTGCGTAAGGCCACACTCCTGGAAAAAAAAATGCACCCCACCCCATGATCATTATTGGTGGTCACCAGTCAACCATATGCTTTCCAAGGAAGGGCTCTACCTGGCCGGTGGGGACCAGTCGTTCTACCTCACGGACTCTATTCTCCCCCAAGCCTCCTCCATTCCCTGTTGTCCACTGGCTTCATTCGAGGCACCCCCGAATCCACGGGGCAGAGACTTCTCTGATAAACTCCCCGCCAGGATCCCACCCGCAGCCAGTGTGTTCTCACCTCTCCCTTGCTCCTGGAGCCGTTTCCTCATGGGACCCGCCATTCTTTCCAGCCCAGAGGTGAGTCATCACCATGTCATGTGTCCCAGTGAATATCAAGTGTCTCCCACTTTAGAGCCTCTTGCCCTGGACTTTGTTTTATGGGGCTGGGCTGTCTGGGGCCGCCGCCGATTTCATCCATCAACTCGGGACGGCTCCAACACTAATGCTGAATTTATAGAAGTGGTTAAACAAAGTGTTGACAATATGGACAGCGTGTTTCTGATTAACACGGCGATTCCAAGGGAAACTGCCAACTGTGGAGAAGTCAGTAAAACACAGCAGCGATTTCCCAGGCTCAGTAATTTCGGGCCCTGACATCACAGGATTAACAGATGTTGCGCAAGAAACTTGCAAAGCATTTGGAGGTGTAACTTGACAGAGAAGTGCAGGCTCATATACAAACCAGAGCTGCTTCTTTCTGCCTTTCTTTTTTTTTTTTCTCCTTGAGGGATTAAATCTGAATTGTCTTTCAGCCTTAAGAGTTTCCATCAGAAAATTCTGTCAGCTTCAGAGAAGCTCCCAGAATCCTGTCCCTATCTTGCCCTCTTTCTGAAGATGAATGGCAACACTGGAGAACGTGTATAGAATATTTACTGAGTGTCAAGTACTTTTTATAAATCATCTCGTCATCCACAGCGCAAGGTAGGGACTGTGATTATCTGCATTATTAAAATATCTTTTTAGTTTGATATAGGTTAAGATTCCCAAGAAACTGACAGAATCGTGTAGACTCTACAGGATTCTACATGTGGCCCAGGATGGCTATGGATGTGGCCCAACACAAAATTGTAAATTTACTTAAAACCTTTATTTTGCTCATGAGTTTTCATTAGTGTTTGTGTATTTAATATGTGGCCCAAGACAACTCTTCTTCTTCCAGTGAGGCCCAGAGACGACATAAGTTGGACGCCCTTGGTGTGGAGAGTTCCCACCCTCCTTCCTCCAGCATCTTCCCCGCCCCACCCCATGATGATAGTGTCTTATATAGCTTTAGTACAATGCAAAACCAGAAACTTGACTTGGGTACAATGCCACACAACATGCTTGGATACTCTCAGCGTGTCCATGCACCCTTGATATCTACATGCACACACGGCTCTACGACATTTTATCCCAGATACAGATGAAGAGCGGCCATCACACTAGGAGTACAAAATGGTTCTGTCCCGTGAAGGAATGCCCTTGGGCTACCCTCTGAGAGTTGCATACTCCCTTTGACCCCAAACCCCAGAAACCACTGATCTATCCTCCACCACTGTAATTTTGTCACTTTAAAAATGTTATGTCAGTGGAATTATACAGCATGTAACCTTTTTCACTCGGTATAATGCCTTTGAATTCATCCCAGCTGTTGTGTGTGTCAGCATTTCCTTCCTCTGCTACTGAGTAGTATTCTACTGAATGGATATACCGCAGTGTATCTGTTCACCCATTGTAGGATGTCTGACTTGCTGCCAGTTTGGGATTATTGTGAATAAAGTGCTACAAATGCATGTGGACAGTTTAAAAAAATATTTATTTATTTTTAGAGAGAAGAGAAGGGAAGGAGAAAGAGAGGGAGAGAAACATCAATGTGTGGTTGCCTCTTGTGTGCCCCCCCACCAGCCTACAACCCAGGCATGTGCCCTGACTGTGAATTGAACCAGAGATCCTTTGGATTGCAACCTTCTCTTAATCCACTGAGCCACAGCAGCCAGGGCACATGGACAGTTTTTTATGGAACTACTTACACTTAACAGCTAAGGTAACTGATGTGTGAGGAAGTGCAATGACTTGCCCAATGTCACACAGCCAGTAATTTGAATCAAGATTTGGTATCAGTAGCTCCAGAGACTTCAGACGTAACCATCTGCAAGACTGCAGATCATGTAGTTAAAAATAATTAATCCTCAAAAGTTCATTAACACTCCAGGAAGAGACACCACATTCATCCAGTGGTTTTGTGGTCCCAAAGAATATGGCACATGTCCTTTGAGATCCTGCAGGACATGTGTGAGAATGAAACCCTACAGAGTCACAGTCAACCCCTTGGTTTGGTATCTAAGGGCTCCCCCATACAGCCTCCGTCTCCCCCTGGTTTTCATCTCTTGCCACCTTTTCTGGCCAATCAAAAGCCATTACTACTTTCCCTGGAACAGCCAGCTGGGCTCTGCTCGCACCGTCCCTCTACCTGGAATGCCTCTCCCTCACTGCCCACCGTACTGGTTGTGGCTCACGCCTCTCTTTTCTGTTAGTAAGTACCTCCTTGGAGAGCCTGTTATATCCCCATGCTCCCCTACTCAGCCACATCCTCAGATCCATGAATATTCATCTACTTCTATAAACATGCATCTATTCATTAAGCAAAGCTCCCTGAGGACCAGAGCCTTGCCAGGCACTGAGCTGAGCCCTGAGAAGCAGAAATAAATAATCTATAACCTCTGAGCTCAGCCTTTGAGCAAGTCAGTCTGCAGACGTAGAAACACAAGCCACACAGAGGGATGAACGGGTGAAAATGGAGAGGGAAAAGCACTGGGCTTAGCTAGTTGGAACCCTGCGTCTGAGTCCCAGATGGGCTGTATTTTAGTCTGCTCAGGCTGCTTTAACAAAATGCTGTAGACTGGGTGTCTTAAATAGTAGAAATTTATTTTCCCACAGTTCTAGAGGTTAGAAGTCCAAAATCAAGGCTTCAGTTGATTCAGTTTCTGGTGTGGTCCTGGCTTGCAGAGGGTCACTTGCTGTCTCTGTGCTCAACGGCCTTTCTTCACTGAGAGTGCACAGGGAGGGAGAGAGAAAAAGAGAGATCTTCGGTGTCTCTTCTTAAAAGGACACTAATCCTATCTGATCAGGGCCCCACCCTTATGACCTCATTTGACCTTAGTCACCTCCTTATAGGCCTTATCTCCAAATAGAGTCACATGGAGGGATGAAGCTTCAACAGATGAATTTGGGCAGTCCACAATTCAGTCTACAGGAAGTTTTCTCTGGTGGTAGGACTTGTGTGGAATGGTTTCCCACCCTCTGTCCTGCCTTCTTGCAAAGAAGAAGAGGTGTGGAGATGATTGATAATGCAGACATTCATTCTCCCTGGATCAGGCTCCTAACTGAGGGCCTGGCCTCCTCACTCACCAGGGGCAGCAAGACCCAAGACCTCAGAGTCGTCAGGAGCCAGAGCCCATTCAGCTGGCTGCACAGGAGTCCAGGTGCTTTACAGCGTCTGCAGCGTGTGCCCTGGGAGAGGACGGAGTCAGGCTGGAGCTCAGGGAGCTGTGTGCACAGGGCCCAGGGGAGGAACTGACCGTCAATGCAGCGGCTTCATAAACAGCCGAGGGAACCCACACTCCCACCTGCAGCCGATCTTCCGAGAAGCTTTCATGCTTGTTCTGCATTTGGTTTCCTCCCTCCAATGGCCTCCCACCCCTCATAAAACTCAATCTCCTTTTGTTTTGAATTCAATTAAGGGCCAATAATTCCGCCCACAAGGCCACACGTTGAAAGTGCTGTCAATAATCTGGCAGTGGCCAAAGACAAGGCAGCCTGGAGGGAGGGACAGGAATAATCTCTAGGGTCCAGCCCAGGTGCACAGCGGGTCAGGAGTGAGGGGGGGGGAGCCCCAGTGGGAGTTCATCCTGGCTTCTGCACTTGGCTGTGGCACTCACTCTCCATGTGGCCTTGGCCAGGAGTGGCCCTCCTGGGCCTCACTTCCTCCACCTGTAAAATGGGACCGAGAAGTACTAACGTGAGGTTTTAGCTCTGTTCTGCAGCTCACACAGCCGATTATTTTAGGATTAATTGAACATCAGATTGAATGTAGACCACATCCACTGACCCAGCCAGGGGGGCTGTTTGCAGAACTTTGTCTTCTAACGTGTTTGTACAGGTACATGAAGGCATTTGGTTCAGGTGTCCACCACTAGAAGGTTGATTAACCAACTGGTGCTACAGCCACACTTTGAACCTCTCTGCTGTTACCAGGAATGGGGGTAGATCTACCTGTACTATTATGAAACGGTGGTCAAAATGTATTGTTAGGGGAAAGTTGCAGGAATTATATGTATATATCTGTCCATATGTATTTGTGTAAATATGTGTTCTTTAATTAAGAAATAAACCATATTATAAATAGAAAACAAATCAAAAGAGAAACAAAAGTGGTATTTTAAGAGCATAGTGTGCGTGTGCATGTGCATGCGCTCGCGCATATGACCTGGAGGATGCACGCCACGCGTTAAAATAATGGGGCTTTGAGTCAGGAGAGGGAGTTAGGGACTTTCGAGTTTTCCAATGAGTATAAATTACTTTATAATTAAAATGTATATAAACCTATAAAGTGAGATGAATACCTACTTGTGGTTGGGAATCAGAGCCTTGTATGGAGGTAAAAGGAAGAATATTTAATTCTCACAACTCAGCGATAACCACTGTTGACATTTTTATGCTTTTCCTTATGAGTCTTTTTCCTGATTCACCTACACATATATTTTTATAATAAAGTTGGAATTATGCTCTGTGAGAAATTGTGTAGCCTGCTTTTTCACTTAACATTTTAGCGCAAGGATTTTCCCAGGTCATTAAATTTCCCCTGTAATTGTGCTAGGAGGCACAGTCACCTGTCCTTTCCTTAACCCTGGGTGGCGTGTTGGGGTTGCCCATCCATCGCTGGACTTGTCTGACAGACTGGCCCCTCCCCCAGGCCAGGGACCCTGCCACCCTGTTCCCAGCTTCACCACCAGGATCTTGCCTACTGACCCCACCCACAGCCCCCGTAGTGGGTTAGGGGGGTGAATAAATATTTGCTGAATAAATGAATGAACAGAAAATAAAATAAATAAATGCAACTATTTTTAAATAAGTGCAAAATAGTGGCTGATATGAAAACACTTCTTCATTGTCAAGCCCGTAGGCTGGTTCCTGTTTCTCACCTTTAAGAAACAGGGAGGCAATGAATATCCCAGCACCACGCCTCTGAACAGAGGCAGGGCTCTATCTCCTCTCCTCCAGAGACTTTCATTCCATCTCTGATGCTCTGAGTCAGCCCAGGGTGGGAAATCAAGCCCTCACTGCTGAGCTTGGCTTCGAATGCAGCCAAAACAAATTGCTGTGTCGGTCCCTGGTGAGGAGTATCATTACATCCACACGAGAGGCTTGTGATTGAAGCCAAGGGGTTGTTGCACGGCTGGGAAGCCAGTGCTTCCCCAGGCAGCCTGCGGTGCAGGGAGAGCCCCAGGGAGTGGCTGTGGGTGAGTTCTGAGGTGGGATTCTACACGCCTCCTCATGCCATCCTTCAAGCCCCAGACTCCGTGACTCCCACAGACCCAAGGATGGTAGCCAACATCTAACAAAAGCCTTTCAGTCAGACGTGATCTGAGTCTCGGGTAAAAAGCTTCAGTTAAACATAACAGTCTTCAGACACCTCCTGTGTGACTTTGGGCTCCGAGAAGCCTCAGGATCTTATCCTTAAAGTGGGGGCAATAATAGGAGTCATCTCACAGGTCCGTGTGAGGATTAAATAAGATAAAGCGTGTGAAATCCTTAGTCTGACATGCAGATGGACACGGTCAACGTTGACTGGTATTCAAGCCTTTCTGGGACTTTTTGGATCAAATCCCTTCTCCTTTTTGGCCTGGTAAGTGAGGCCAATTACATTTCATCAGACTTGTTCATCGCCACTGCTTTCGTCTTTGTGGGAATGTTGCTACTTCATCGGAGGGACCCACGTGGTTCTGCCTTGTACATGGATTTCTGAACAGGTTTTTTTTTTTTTTTAATTTTTATTTATTTATTTATTTATTTAGAAAGGGACATCAGATACCTGGGACCAAATGTCTAAATGGTGGGAGGCTGGGCTCACGACAGGCTGTGGCCCCAGGACCATCAAGGATCCTCCAGTGGCTGCAAGGTGAAATTTAGCAGAGAACTATGAAAATCCTAGCACTGGATTGCACAAAATTTCAACTTCACGAACAATAATATCTGTAACACTAACTTATAATGTCACATTCTATGCCAAGAACTGTGCTAAGGGCTTTGCGTACATATCTTACTTAACTTTCACAATTCCCCGCTTCCCTTGAGTTTAATTATCATCCGCATTTGCAGAGGAGGAAATGGAGGCTGGGTGTCTGTGCCCCAGGTCTTCCAGCTGGTAGACTGGTAGACAGAGACTTAAAACAAGAGGAAGCATGACTCTAGAACCACACTCTCGTGCCATCTCGGACGGATGACGGGGCTGTCATGTTGTGAACCAACTACATGACCCGAGGTTGGTCTGGGGATGGCAGAGGTTGACGTGCCATTTGAGTTCTGAGTGTCTGCGGTGATGCTGGCTTTCCTTCATCCTTGTGTGGGTTCAGGCAGCAAGGATGAACTCAGAAGGCCACATACCTGGTGCTGTGCTAAACGAGGATTCAGGGTGTCTCAGCCAGAGACAGCCACTGCCCCCATGAGGCTCAGAGTCTATCAGGGGAGACAGAGCGTAAACAAGCAACTCCAGGTGCATCCACGTCTCTAACCAGTGTTACAGAGGGTTCAATCTTTACCCAGAATTTCCCAGGACCCCTGGTGCTTCACCTGGCTGGACTCAGCCTCTGGCTGGAGAATCCACTGCCTCCTTGGAGTGAAATAATATATGGAGAGTCTTGGCACTGTGGTTGGCACGTAGCATATGCCCAATGTAATAATAATAATGATGATGATGATGATGATGATGATAATGATGATAATAATAATAATGGCACACTACAATTTGCATCATTGACTTTTTGGACCCAGTAGGGCAATTTCAGGCTTATTCCTGTTCAACTTGACCTTCTTAGACTCAGCTCCAGTTCTGCATATTCATAGTCCCTCCAGAACAAGCACCCTGTGCCTTTACCTTGAGGATTAGTGGAAGAGATTTGTTCGGGATCCTACTCCTCATGATTCCGCTGACCCAAGCCCCATCACCTCTGTGCTGGTTTAAGGGCTCAGACTTGGTCCCAAAATCTATCTGTACTTGGGCACCTGCTAGTACCAGACTTTCCTCTGATTCATTGAATGTGCCTGGGGCCCCAGGTATGTCAGGCCTGGAAATGTCATTTGCAACCAAAAGGTTAAACTAAATATCCCTTTGCAAGGGAAAAAAATACCTTAAACTAAGTGAACTCTAATATGACCTCTCACCCTACTTAGATATCTCTTGCGTGAATGTGGGTTTCAATCCACAGGCAGCCCTTTGATGCTTTGCTGTCCCCACAGTCCCATTTCACAGATGAAGAGACTGGCCCACCAAGGAACATGACTTGGCCAAGGGCAGGAGGAACCTAAGTCCTGGCCGGATGGGTGACGAATTTGCTCTGGACACAGCAGCTCCATCTGCCTGGAGCTGGAAACCTCATCAGGCAAGTTCCCCCAGGAGCCCCTGCCTTTCCCGGGCCCAGTACTTGCAGGGACACTATAAAAACATCTCTCACAAGGTGTTTCAGAGTTTCTGCTTCCCGGCCTTGCTCCGGGCCAGGAAATGCTGAGAAGACAAATGCTGTTGGGCCTTGTCTTCAGTGGGAAAGTTTTTTAAAACCTCAAGAAAGCATTTCTGTTATTCTCCACCCTCACTCCAAGTCAGAGCTCAGGCTTCCCGGCTTGGGTTCTTCTCACCTGCTAATGAGAATTCCTGATTCTCCCACTTTCCTTCTCTTCAGCAAGTGAGGGTGTGGGGGAGGAGTCCTGGCCACAGCTGCAGGGCAAGGCCCAGAACCAGTCTTTCTTAAACTCAAATCGTGGATGGGCCTCTTCTCAGAAGCAACAATAAAGAGACACGAATATTTCCTTAAATCTGTTTATTTTTAAATTTATAAAAATGCAATACTTTAAATTTATACAAAGGCAATTACCTTAAATTTGTACAAATGCAAGTCAACATGTAACCTCCTTGTATTTTAGTTTTGTAAGAAGCCCTCTTATCTGAAAATTATAATTAAACTTAACTACAAAATTATAAAATTTAAATAATCAACTTTATTTAATCTGACAGAAAGTGTTGTTTGTTTGACTCTAAATGACCCATCCAGGTTTAATTTAGAAAGATGGTATTCTAGATCTGTTTCTATAGCTAAACTCTATATCTGTTAGAAAGGACCATGAGGACTAACAAAAGAGACCCAGAATGACAATGGTTCAAATAAATTGAGGTTTTATTTTTCTCTTGGTCAAATAAATCAGTTAACACAGAACCCAGTTTTTTCTGTATTAACATCCTTAGCATGTAGCCACAAAGAGCAAGATGCCTCATGGTCACAAGTAGCTGCTGTAGCTCCAGCTATTGCATCTGTGCTCTCTGAAAGAAGAAAACGGAAGGGAGAAAGCATGCCTCCCACACATCTCTCCTCCTTTTAAAGAACCTGCTCAGAACTCTTAACAACCCCAGCTTACGTTGTATTGATAACTCTATATGTAAGCTGAGGAGGCAATAAACATTTTAGCTGAGCATATCAGCACTTCAAATAAAACAAGGGGCCTGTCACTATGGAAGAAAGGGAGAATGGACTGTGCATAGAAGAATAGCCCTGGCTGCCACACTATAGATCTATTTCCTAATTCAAATGGTCCTGAAGCAGAGAATGCATTTTAAGGTAGGAGTGTTGTTCAAAATGGCTTATGCAATGGCAAGACTTAGCCTGTTAGCTTGGGATAATCAGCCCTCCTATTTAACTCAATCTGCTGAACTCAGTGATGCATCCCCTGAGTATACAAAAAGGTGGTCTACTTTGCATAAAGCAGACTTTGAAATCATCATTAAATGAACATGTAGTGGAATTACTGCTGGCATCAGGAACGGGAAAGGTCTCTGCTGCATATTTGTTATCACCATCAAGCCCATGAATAACTGCATGTCAGCCTGTGCAGAACCAGGGTGTAGTGATATGTCCACCCACCTGTGAGTCTGGAGCGGATGCTGTGGGGCTCCACCCCCCCACCACCACCACAGCCTGAGCTCCCTGGGACCCTGGTGCTTTTGTGGGTCACATGATGAGTTAGTTCTTCCACTATATCTTCCTCTTCGACCGCCTGCAAAATCTTCACTGGAACGACACTGCAAGGCTGTTTGCTCTTGACTCAGCAACTGTGAAAGCTCTTAGCCAACCCAGACACAGAGCCACGAGAAGCCTGCAGCTATAAGGTGGTCACTCAGGTTATAGGTGGGGTTTCCAGGCTACAGCAGAGATTAGAAAACAAAAACAAGTAGAAAAGTGGGTATTTGGGGGTATTTTTTTGTGGATCCAAGTGCGGGAAACAGCAGTTTCTGCCACCAAGGAGATGATTTTAAAAGGGCCCTAGTGCCCAAGAGCCTGTGCAGAGCTCACAGCAGCCCTGACACCAGGTAGAACAGTTGCCTGGTTAGGGAGGCTTGTGTCAGAGAGGGCAAGCCACTTGGTAAAGGTCACACAGCTTATGAACATCAATGCTGAGACTCAGACTTCCTCCCATTCAGAGCTTTGCAGGGCTGGGCTCTGGAGCCTTCTGTGACATTGCACCTGAAAGTCAAGGCCCTCTAATTGCCACTGTCATTCTTGTGTCCCCCCACAACAGAGGAGACATTCTGGGCTCCAAAAATCCTCAAGCATCAGGTGGGGACTGAGAGATGGTCTAGACAATACTCCCCATTACACAGATGGGGAAAGTGAGTCACTGGGGGGTGAGAAACCACCAAGTCAAGAAGACAGGGACAAAGAGGGGGACATTTCTGAAGGCCAAAGCAAGGGACATAAACCCAGCAGAGTTCCCGGGCATGAATGACCAGAACAAAATCAGGCAAGTGACAACCAGGAGTCATCATGGAACTCATTGTACATCACAATAGGGACATATGACCATGAACTAGATAATACAGAAGATTTACAGGATGTACACTGTGATGAGGGCTAAGAGGCAAATAAATGAGTTCTTTATGCTGTGTGACCTTGGGCAAGCTCACCTCCCCAGGTCCCCTTCCCCTCAAGCATCACACACCCAGCCGCAATGACAGTAGCTCCCCATTGGGTGGTTGCAAGGATTTGATGAGCCAACACGACCTAAGCCCTTGGGCACTACAGCAGTGGGATGAGAGCTCACCGTTTGAAGCCCAACCCAGCTCGACTACTTGCTAGCCAGCCTACGGAACATCGAACATCGGTGTGCCTCAGTGGCCCCTTCTACAAAACGGGAACAGTGCCCAGCCATAGCACGTCAGAAGGCCGTGGACAGAACCCAATGCATTCCTGATGTGTAAAGCATCTGGAGTCATGCCTGGCACACAGCAGGTGCTATGCAAGGGTTTACTGCTGTGATGATGATGATGATGATGATGATGATGATTGTTACTAATATTATCATTATTTGCTGCAGCAACTTGGTGCCTACTAGCTACCTGATCCTATTTACTGTAATGCTCTTCACCAGACTCAATGGCACCGTGCCTGGCACTGTTATTACTGATATTATTCACACTATACCCTGGCTCCTAGATGTGCTCCACGAATACACTGAATGAGCGAATGAATGAATGATTCTATCGCAGCTGCCAGCGCCCCTGCTCTGATCCCCAGTCCGAATCATCATCTGTGTCTCCTGTTATAAAGGTGCCTTTCATACTACCAGCACGAACCGGACTCCTAATCCACCCTTCTTCGGTTTAAGAGTCATTACAAAGTGCTTAATTAAGTAAGCCTCGCTTAATCACCAAATGTTTGCATGTGAAACCAGTTCCCGGGGAGTAGAGCACTTGACATGTTCTGAACAGAAGTAATTACGCAGACCGAGGAGGAGCGGAGTGGTGGTGGGGGTGGCGGACAGCCGCTCAGCTGGGTCACAGAGTCTGGGCGTTTCATTTGAAGGCCTCGCCCATTCATCACTGAGGGGAAGTGAATTAAAAGGCTTTAGCTAAAGTGATGTGAGAACTCCTACATTCCAGCCGGATGAGTCACCAAAGGGGCCCCCTGTCTGGGCCTCCGCAGGAACAGAGCAAGGGGAAGGGGGAATTGGTGGGGCCGGTTGAAGGGCTGGTGGGGCCAGGAGGAGGGGTGCAGGGAGACACAGGGATCTGCCCCCCCCACCGCCCCCACCCCCGCCTCGTGCAGTCTTCAGCCTGTGTGGCCAAGTGCCACCTTGGATAGGGTTTCAACGGCCCTCCCTCTTACATCAAGAGGTTCGCAAATTGTAAATTGATTTGCAAAGTTAAGTTGCTGGTGGAGATGTGTGTGCAGGCAAGAGTGGGTGCATAGGTTCGGACTATCATTTAATTTCCTCTTCAATCCCTTCCTAATCCAGGGCTTCCTGCAGAGCTCTGGATTAGTTGGTACAAGGATGAACTTACTTTTCTAGCTCAGTGGCTCTATGTCTATTTTCATATGTATTAGCAAAAACTTATACAGAACCAGCACCTCCTGTGATTTGGTGGGTATTGTCAAATTAAAATGGTTGTAAAAAAAATAGTAACTCTTTCAAGAGAAGATGTGACCAAATTCAGGAAGGAAGGATGCACACAGGACCTAAATTTGAGAACCCCTCTCCTGTTGTGCCTGTCACCGCTGAGGCTCCTGTCCCTGGGCTGTCAGGGCTCTTTTTGCACCCGTTTTGCAGATTCAGAAACTGAGGCTCAGGACACACAACACAACCTCTCTCCTCTTTTCTGGGATTGGGGTGGCAGTATCGCGCTGTCAGAAAGAAATTGTGAACTCTTTGGATATGATACAGGCAAAATAACCAGTCAATAAAAGATTGCTGGATGTTCAGTTTAGTGCATTCCTCTGGGTTGCTGTGCCTTTCATTGTCTTTGACCTACTTTATAACTCTAAGATTAAAAAAAAAATGGATAGTAGTACAAATGATTCATGCCATAGAAATGCAAATGAATTTTGTCCAGTGGAATGCAATCGATTATGGGCCTAAAGTTATTGACCAATTTCACATCGACTTGTGAATGAGCCCCAGCACTTGTGATTGCCTGCATGGGCGTGCGCTGTTTGAAATCTCTTTTGAACCAGTCATGCCATCTTCCTGGCCTTCTCATTAATGAATGAGCTACACGCCGTCTTTGACGCTTGTTCATTTTGTACAGTAACTCCACTAGCATCGTGATTTCACCTTTCTAGAGAAATGATCCTGTAACTGCATCCGCCCAACGAAACCCTCCTATGCGCTGGTTAAGAAAAGGTCAGATAACATGGGCACTGTGGGATGGGGGAACAAGAGGGAGTGTGTCGGGATCATTCGGAGTCTAAACGGTTGGGTGTAGACATGAGTGTTTTTTACAGCAAGCATCTGCTCTTTCCTGTCCCCCTATCTCAGTCAAACATGCTGCCAGCTCTGGTGCTATCACTTGGGGATGGGTAAAGGCCATGCAAGGCTGAACAGGGTCCAGGGTTTCCTGGCGAGTGTTCCAAAACTAAGATCTCAGCTGTGACACCAGCCTGGGGGACCGGCGGGGACTGAGCTTTCGGAATATCTATCCAAGGTGATGCTTTTCTCCTGCCCAATGGGATGACGTCTGGAAATAGAAATTAAATTGTTTTATAGAAAATAAACAGCTGTGACATCTTGAGGACTCCCGAGCTGGTGGGCAGGACTCGGGCATGCCACAAGGATGGTGAGGGTAGCTGGAGTTCGCTGATGGCTTTATTCGCAGGGTCTCATGTAAGGCTCACCCTGCCATAAGGTGGGGTCTCTGAAACAGTTAGTTCTATTTTTATAATAAAGACAGACAGGGATCAGGGAGAGTAGCTGATTTCCCCCAAACCACACAGCACATCAAGCAGAGCCCAGAGCCATTGCACTACATAACAACCACTGGGTTCCCACCAGGAGAACTTGCTACAGTGCAGATGCCAGGGTCTAACTGCTTGGAGATTCTCACCCAGTAGGTCCTTGGGTGAAGCCTAGGACTCTGCATTTAACCAGCAACCAGGTTGCTACATAACCAGATACATAACGAGACTTAGAAATACTCCACTCCACTGGGTTGATACTAACAGATGAAAGGAAAACAAATTCCAGATAAGGTGTGTCAGAAAATACATTGTGAGCATCATGAGAGAAAAGAAAATAAAAATATCTGGCCAGGTCCCAGAGGGTGCAGGAGACACACCGATGTCATCAGAATCAGCCTAGGACCAGCTGGGAAGAGGCTAGCAAGTCTTCAATTATCAGAACTGGAAAGAGTTGGTCCTGGAACCTTTCTATTGTACAGACAAGGAAAGTGAGGCCCAATGAGGAAAAGGGACTTGCTGAAGCTGCCCAGCTGGGAACAGGCAGAGCAAAGGCTCACACTCAGGAACCCTGGCACTGGCTCGATCTTAGCAGATTCTCTCTACTCTCTCCCACTGACTCACTGATGATGCCTTTCATTTGCTTGTCCATCCATCTATTGATTTAGTGAGCATGTATTCACCCCCCCCATCTACCTGGCATAATTGTTTATTAAAAAAATGTTTACAGAAGACCCTCTATGGGGCAAGTACTGGGCTCTCGGTCTGTAAGAGCGCACTACCTTGAGGGGGAAACCCCATGGGGACGAAAAGCCAATCCCACTGCCTTGTAGTTGACGACCCACACTGAATGCACATCACCGCACTCAGCCCTTACACCTGCCAATGTCATGGGTGGGAAAGACCTGAGTCAATGAGGAAACCAAGGCCAGCAGGGTGGAGTGGCTTCTTTGCATGACACAGGCTGTTAGCTCTGTGGTTTTAGCCCACATTTCTTCCAAATCCACCTAGTGGAGCTTCACCTAGGGGCATGGTTTGGGGGGCAGAGGAGGATCTAGGGACATGGGTGATGGCTTTGTGGCATCCAATTTGTAATAACCATGCTAAGGGTCCTATTGAATGCTCAAGAAAGGAAGGCACTGTTGTTTCTTTTTATAGAATAAGAATAAGAATAAGAATAAGGAGGAGAAGGAGGAGGAGGAGGAGGAGGAGGAGGAGGAGAAGAAGGAGAAGAAGGAGAAGAAGGAGAAGAAGAAGAAGAAGAAGAAGGAGGAGGAGGAGGAGGAGGAGGAGGAGAAGAAGAAACTGAGGCTTAGAAATGTGTGGGACTGGGCCCCAGGTCCCACAATCAGTACCTTGTGGAGGAGGAGGCCTGCTTCCCTCAGTTGTGCTAAGCGATTCCTCAGGATATTATAAATATTTTATAAACACCTGTGGGATCCAGGAGGGCAAACAGCCCACCTTTCCCTCCTCCCCCCCACCTCCCAAAGCAGGCCCATCAGATGTCGGAGAAAACCAGCCTCCAGGGCCAAAGTCTGTGGGCAGGTTCCTTGTCCCAGGTGTGGGGCACAGGGCACACCTGTCGGGGTCGGCATCTTAGAGGTCTCCTCTGGCTGTGGGCCTGCTCATCTCCCTCACGGGGAAGGATGGCAGTGCTGGAGAACGACACTGCCTTGGCACAGCACTCAACCAACACCAGGTGTTCCCTGGAGTAAAAACACCCCAGCTCCCTCCCCCGTCACAGGTGTGCCATCCATGCTGCTCCCGGAGGCCCACAGTAAGCAGAAGCTCCAAACACCCACAGTGTTAACCTGCTCGTAATGCCCCCTTTTAAGGCCACCTTCCTTCCTTGCCTCACTTCCTCTCTTCCCTCACGGTGCTTCCTAAAACCACTGCCCAAGTAAACTCCTTGCATGGATTCTGCATCTCAAGGTTGGCTCCTGGGGAGCCCTCCCGGAAACCAAGAGTGCTTACCGACCCACACACATCCGGATGACCCGGAAGGGCCCATTGACCATGGCTCCTACAGTTCCCGGAACACAGAATCCACCTTTCTGAAATACAGAGCCCTTTATCGTGACACTCCCGCACATCAACCTCCAGTTCTCTGTCTCCAGCAGGGACCAGCAAAGCTTATCTGTAACTGGCCAGAGATTAAATATTTCTGGCTCTGCGGGCCATATGGTTGCTCTTTCAGCAACTCGGCTCTGCAGGTATTGTGTGAAATCAGCCATAAGCAATATGTGTGTGGCCAGGTTACAATAAAACTTTATTTACAAACACAGATGGCCAGCCTGAGGGTTATAGTTTGTGTTGAGTTATAGAATCAAGCCTCTCGTTGTATCATTCAAGGCCTTTCACACTCTGCTCTGGTCGATCCCTCTGGCCTCAGACTGAAATATTTCTGACTGACGGTCCAATAGGTGCATTCATAACCGAAGATAAACTCTGATTGTATGAACTTTCAGAATCTCTCCTCTGGGGAAAACCACCAGCTACCCCATAAAACAATGAGGTGGTTTGGTTAAACAAACATTTCCCCAGGGTTGAGCCACATGGCTCATGGCAGAGGTCTTCTATCTTTCTTGGTGGCAACCCCCTGCTGGAACTAGTCACAACCCCTCCCTCCTGTGGGAAACCTATTGCCCATGGTCCTGATGTGGCTGACCCCACTTCTGGCCGTAGGAGCCACAGCTAACCCAGGCCTGGCCAATTACAGCCATCCTTTCCCCAGGCCACGTGATGTTGCAGGAAGCACATGGTCCAATCAGGACCAATGAGACTCTTCCTAGAGTTTCCCTCGGTGGGTAGCTAGGCATAGAAGATATGAGTTGAGGGAGGCTGATGGGCACTCTAGCCACTGTTTGGGGTCTATTTGAAGAATGAAGCCAAGAGATGACGAGAGATGGGTCAGCCCTCATGGAATCAGGCAACGCCAAAGCATCTGGTAAGTTCCAGGCTCCAAGTTAATGTTGGCGATTGCAAGACAAGTAAAACCTGGTGGCCCCTGCTTTCAAGTAGCTCAAAGGCTGGTGAGGGAGGAAGACAGCTCCACCCACAATTATAATTCCATGTGACATGCCCTCCAAGATAAAGAAAGGTCTGTGGGAGGGCCACCAAGACCCTGGAAGTGCTTCTTGGAGGAAAAGCCATTTGCACTAAGACCAGAAAAATGAGTCGTTGCCAGCCCAGGGGAGGAGCCTTTCAGACAGAAGAAACAGCGGGGAGGAACTTGGCAGTGGGCTAGGATGCCTACATGGAGCGGTGGGAGCAGTGGGCTCGGCGGCTGCAGCGCTAGGCAGGGGCCAGGCCTTCGGGCAGTTGTGCGAGGCAGATGTGGCTTTGGAGGTGAGGCCACTCTCTCCTCTGTACCCACCACTGCACACGGGTGGCTCTGAAGGTCCTTTCTCTGGTTTCCCACCACCAACAACTCTGCCTTTTTCCAGGAATCCTATAGCTGCTACTGAGCTGTGACCCTCATAGACTTGTCCCCAGGCTGGGAAAGAGCCTTGGAGCTGCCAGAGGAAAAGATCTGGGTGGGGTGTCTGAGCAGAGGGCACAGCCTCTGTGGTGCTCCAGCCCTCAAGAGCGAGGGGGACGACTGGGAAAGAGGACGTTGGCTCTGGCTCCCGGAAAGAGAAGCTGACCGCTCACCAGGAGACATGCGGAGGGAAGAGAGGACTGAAAGTCTCTTCCAAACTTGTTCCTCTTGGTCCTTGGTTTGCTCAGCCTTGGATTCCTGGAGGAGAAACTGGGGGAAAGGATTCGAGCTCCTTGGTTACAGAGAGGGTGGGGGGCTGGGGGGTCTTTGGGCCAGCTCTTGAGCACAGAGCTGGGGAGAAACCAAGGAGCAGCTGAGAATCCAGCTTCTCCAATTTAGCTCCCTTGACATAAAGCACAGGTGGCAAACACAAGGCCCAAGGGCCAAATCTGGCCCTCCACCTTGTTGTATCCAGCCTGGCAACTGGTACCTTATTTCTACCTGGCAGCAACACCGAGCTCTCGTTTAACTGTTAAGGAGTAGTTACATTTATACAGTCCTAGAGTGACATTTGGCCCTTTGAAGGCAACTGCAAGGCTGATGTGGCCCCCAGTGAAAATGAGTTTGACACCCCGAAAAGGTTAGTCAGGCAGCTGCTGGTACACACGTGAAGACGAGTTTCAATCCTGCTCCACAATGCATCCTGGCTGCCTTAGGTTCCCTCAATATGACCCTCATGTCACACCCTGTCTCATCAATCATCACCCATCTCAGACATTCGTCATTGCCTTTGCTTGGCTCATTGTGTGTCTGCCTCCTCTGCTCTGTGCTTTGAGTGGGACCCCAGAGCCTGGAACTCATTTCCCGAATGGACAAATAAATGATTGCAGGGGGCCCTCTGTCCCGTCATGGATACGTGACTTTGTTTCTCTCCACCTCAGTCTTCTCGTCTGCCAAATGGGAATGATGATCACTTTGGCTGGCGGTACATGCCCAGTGCGTACTGGGCTGCGATACGTGATGGCGAAGAGTTCAGCAGGTGTCCCTGCCAACAACGGTGCCGTTGAAGGGGACATACATTCTGTTGAGTTACTTTGTTCTTTGTCTTTGAAATCGAAAGGAACTTGGATACATTGAAGCAGGTCCTTTCTGTAGTTCTCATCTTCCCTTGGCTTGTTTGCATGTACTGAATCCCTACGTACATGGGTGCTTTCCAAATTACCTCCAGCACAGAGTCCCAAGTCAGCTGCCTGGGGCGCAGAGATGGATGAAGTTTAGCATGCATGTTTTTTATCAGTAGGAGTCTCTGAGATGATACATGTGTTCAGGAGGAAAGAGGGGGAAATGGGCGGAGGAAGGAGTTGGGCCTGGATGCAGGCGGGACGATGGAGCTAGGCTGGCCCTTCAGAGTCATCCTGGCCTTTTTATCCTGTAGCAACAAGTCTCTGGATGTCACCCTGGGGGAATGGGTCTCTGGACTGGGAATCCCTGAAGGGGCTGATGGCTGCAACCATCTGCTGATGACAACACTCCCAGGCACTGGGAAAAGGAGACCTTTCTTGAAGGGGTATCTGGGCAGCACCCCATGGAGTTCACCGAACAACCATCCCCAAAATCAGGTACCCTTTTCTCCACTTAGGGATGATAACGCTGAGACTCAGATGGGTGACAATTCTCAGCTAAAGGTGCATAGACAGGAAGTGCCAGACTCTCCACCTCCCCAGCCACCGCCCAGTGTTGCACCAAACAGCCAAAAGCACAAGCCACAAACGTTGCGCCCAAGTCACTTCCATCAGCTGGCAGACCTGCCACCCAGTGCTTCTCGCTTTTGCCTGAAGACTGCGAGGAAGGCCAGGTGGCTTCCCAGCCTGGTCCCATCCATCCACTGTGTTTGTTCTGTGCACAGTGCAGCCGACAGCTGCTGGGGCCGGAGCTGCCAGCACTGCCTGGCTCCCCACCCTTTCAGAGAGTTCCCCTCTGCGGCTTCTAGGAAGCCTAGCTTTCCTGCCCCTTCTTCTTCCCTGCGGTATGGCTGGATTTCAGAGGGGCCTGAGATGGGAGAAGGTACTGGATAAAACAAATTACAGGAAGGGGCAGGGGGTGGGCGGGCAGTGCTGAAAAAACCCTACTTTGGATGCTAGCCTAATTTCATTTTCAGTATTTTTCTTTCTTCTTATTAACACTTAGGTTTGTAACATTGTGGAATACGAGCAGTCAAACGCCTGGGCTTGCTAGTATATGTCAAGAGTGTGAATTTGAGAGTTCGGCAGCCTAGGGTTCCAACCTGTGTTTTGCTGTGTGACCTTAACGGGGTGTTTTCCCTCTCTGGGCTCCTGATTCCTCCTCTGTGATGTGGGTTAATGACCTCATCTCTCAGATCCATGTGGTGACTGAACTCACTCGAGATTGTTAGGGGGAGCTGATATGTGGTTAGTAAATGAGATCTACTAGCATCATTACCCTGTTATGTACTTTCTCTAACCAGATTGCCGATGGTCTGCCTGATACTGTGCCAAACACTCGGGTTGGTATGGTGCTTTGCAGGGTACCATGCGGTACTTGCATCATCCTTGGAGATGCCAGGGTTTTTGTCCAACCTGCAAAACAAACCTATCCTTGCCCCTTTCAACCACTCCCAGCTGAGCAGTTCTGCCCTCTTGGCTCCCAGGTCACCCTGGGACAGTGGTTGGCACATTTATTCTGTAAAGAAACAAACAGTCAATATTTTAGGTTTTGGTGGGGGGACGTGTGGTCTCTGTCAGGCAACCCAGCTTGGCGTTAAAGTGGCGTTGGGCTTTATCTGCAAAGCCTTATCTATGGACATGGAAATTTGAATTTCACACAATGTTCCAATGGCATGAAATATTATTTTGACTTAAAAATCATTAAAAAATATAAAAACAATGTTTAGCTTGGGAATCGCACAAAAAACAGGCTGTGGGCCAGATTTGGTGCATGGGCTGGAGTTTGCTGACCGCTGCTGTAGGGATTTTTTTGTCCCCTCTCCCCCCAGCCAGGCTACATTAAGTGTCCTCCATCGAGGCCCCCAGCGAGTTCCTGCGCTGCCCAGTCACAGCACTGGCCACAGGACATCACATTTACTCTTCACTCCCCAGGGAACCAAGAACAATTTGAGGGGGACACTGGGCCCCATTTATCACCAGACCCCCAGACCCAGCCCACAGTAGGTGCTCAAGAACTGTACACCTGACAAGCCCGTGTGTGGGTGAACAGTCTTTCCACAACTCCATGTCACAGACTTAACTGCAAGCTTCACTTGACAGATGTGGAATCTGAGGCCCAGAGAGGGCAAGGGATTAATCCAACGTCACACAGCCACAGCAATGACTAAGCTGGGAATCAAGCCACTGAAGAGAGAATAAAAGAGAGAGTTAGCATTGGCTGAGCCATTGCTACGCTCCAGAGGCAGTGTTGGGGCTCTGCATGCATCTCCTCATGCCTGGATTACTGAGCCCCCCGTGGGTCAGGACCTGCCCAGCCCTCCCTACAGTCACAGCCCAGGAGGCCCAGAGCTTGGATTCCACACGGCCAGAGCACCCAACCGACCGTGAACCCTGCCAGGCAGGGAGCGTGCCTGTGTTGCTAACTGCCAAGTGCCCCAGACCAGCACTTAGCGCAGAGTAGGGTGTTCAAAAACCACTTGGCACATGTCGAGTATCCACCCACCCTGGGCCAGGAGCTGCATCTTGAGTTTCCATATTTAAGTTCTCCATCTCCTACCCCCGTATCCCAGGAGTACAACCTGCAAATCAGCTTAAAAATAAATTAATTAATTTGTAAAAAAAAAAAAACCAGCAACAGAAGAGCCAAAAGCAGCGACCTTGGCGCTGGCAGCACCAGCAGCGGCATCTGCTGAGTCAGATAGGTCATCCATCCACCATAATCGATGGCTGCTCATTGAGCGATCTGCCTCATCCAGATACATAAATTAATAAAGAAAGGGTCTGGGGTTGCCGATGAAAGGACAGCAAAGGTGCCTCTGGCGGGAAAACATCGCCCAGCTGAGAGGGCTGCCTGTATCTGTGGAGGCTGGAGGGCCAGCCCCAGCCTCGGCCAAGCTGGCTGCGGCCCCCAAAGCCCCCACTCCAGATGAAGTGGGCTTCGGGTGAATGCCAGCTGTCCAAGGCAGGCCCTCGCTCCAAGTGGCTCCCGACTGTGTGTTTGATCCTTCGCCCAAATGGCGCCCCAGCGGCTGGTTCCATTAAGCAGACCTGAGTGGCAGGAGGCCTCGGCGGGCGAAGGAGGGGCTTTATCGCTGGAGCTGGCTTCTTGGCGGAGCCCCTTGGCTGCACATCACAGACGCCCACGGCGCCCCCCTTGGCGGCACCATTGCGAATCCCACTTGTTGATGGTGGCCTTGTTGCAGGATTTAGTGGTGGAATAATATTTACACAGCAAACTCCTCTGGAGGTGTCCTAAACACCGTAAAAGGGATTTTCAGAGCTTAATGAGCCTTGGTTAAGTCAAGGCAGGAGAATGTGGCAACTGGTGGTTCTAATCTGATCTGGCACCTTCTACAGGGTCAGACTTAGTGGGCAGCACCATTTGGAGAGTTGGCAAAAGTTACTTTTTCCTTTTGCCTGCCCCCTTTCCCCTCCCCTGTGAACTCTCCGATGGCATCAGCACCACCTGGCCTCCAATGGCCACATCTTTGCTGTCGTAGGAGCCAATAGACCCCAGGCTCAGGTCTCCGGGCTTATCGATGGAATTTCTAACAGGTGTGTTAGGACAGGGGCAGGCAGGGGGAGATAGATCTCACCACCTCTCATTTTTGTTTTCTGAAAGCAGTGCAGAACTTCTAAGCCTTTTAGTTTAAAAAAAAACAACTTGGATTTTAAGATGTCTATAACAGAGTCAATTTCATGCACAGTGGTTCCCAAGGGCCTCAGCCACAACCTGTTCCTTCATCTGAACCAGCAGAGACGCCCTTGGAAAGGTGAGCATGGCATCAACTGCACATGCTCTAGAGTTGTGGGTTCAAATCCTGGCTCTGATGCCTCCTAACTGAGCCACTTCCTTCTCTAAACCTCAGTTTTGTCACCTGTCTAATGGGAATGATGGGCTGTTGTGGCAAGTATCTGCATAAAGATTTTCCAAACACTGCTTTAAAAAGTCTTTCTGACCTCGGTTTACTCACCTGTAAAATGGGACTCCTGTTATCTACCTCTAAAGAGGAAATGAGATAAACTTGAACCTTCTAGCTTAGGTTGGAATCTAGGAGTCCAGTCCCCAAGCCAATCCTTGTTATTGTCTTTTTTCTTTTTTTTTTTTTTGTTATTATTATCATTATTTTTTGCCTTCAGTTCACTGTGATTGACATCTGAGAGGCTGCCACAGGGGGAAAAAATGCCCTCAGAATTGAGAACCTCAAAGGCCAGAGAACTCATTCCTTCATTTCCCCACAACCAAGGCCAGACCTGGAGCTCTGTGTCCTGTTTATGCAGGGAGGGGGTCTGTGCAGAAACGATGAAGACAGGGTTGTCTAGGACCTGAGACCCAGGAGCCTCCTTCAGGTCTCTGGCTGGAATGCCCTGGCTACCGGGAAAAAAGCATTTGCTTGGCAGTGTGAATTTGGGGGTCCCAGTTGGGAGCAGAGAGCTAGCTCTGACCAGTGCAATTCCAGGTGGGAGGGAAGGAGCCTTTTGAGCTATAGGGACCTCATCAATCCACTGTGGAATCCCCTAGGCATATCATACGGTCACTAAACTTGGTTTAGAACCTTCACCGTTTTGGCTTTGCTCCCTTAGGAAACTGAATTAGCCTCTCTGACCTTCAGTCTGCTCATCTGTAAGACAGGGAAAGAAAAGTTCTCCTCTTGTGGGGTTGCTGTGAGGTTTAGATGGGATGGTCCATACAAAACTCTTGGCGTAGAATATTCTTTTTATGAAAGACTCATGATACCCAGTACTCTTTAGTCTATGAGCTTAAAGCCTGAGATTTATAAGAGCAAAATGTTCTTTTTCTACTTCCAACTTAGAAATTTCAGAGGTGGCCTCTGATTGGCCTGTGTCAGTCATGTGACCATTTTATAGACTAATCACTGTGTCCAAAGAGATGGCTGTGGTCACGTTATAGAGTTTTTATACATCATATGTTCTTATCACCAAGGTATTATACATATGACTTTTCATTGCCAGTGGTGTGAGGGATAGAAAGCTTGCAAGTTATCTTCATTGTGACCTGAGGAATTATTTTAAAAAATTGTAATGATTTTGCCCTGGCCTGTGTGGCTCACTCAGTTGGGTGTCATCCTGCAAACCAAAAGGTCACCGGTTCAATTCTCGGTCAGGGCGCATGCCTGGATTGCAGGTTCAGTCCCCGGTTGGCACACGTGGGAAAGGCAACCCATCAATGTTTCTCACTCACATCAATGTTTCTCTCTCTCTCTTTCTCCCTTCCTTTCTGTCTCTCTAGAATCAATAAAAACATGTTTTATTGTTATGATTGTAAATTTTAGATTATGTGTTTTACCACTTTTTTTAAAAAAAGGAATGAAATATTGGTTCATGCTATAACATGGGTGATTTTTTTGAAAACTTCATGCTAGTGAAATAAGTCACTCACAAAACATCACATGATTCCATCTCTATGAAATGTCTACAACAGGCCAACTCCTAGAACCGGAAAGGAGATCAGTGGTTTCTAGGGGCTGGGGGTAGAAGGGATCCGGGAAGGACTGCTAACAGGTAAAGGGTTTCTTTTTGGGGTGGTGAAAATAAGCAAGTAAAATTCCCAAGGGCCTTGATCGATATTGTCAATTCTGGAGGCTGCCACATTTCAACAAAATGAGGGTGAAACTCATTCCCGGAGCCTCTTGTCGTGACCTGCCATGAGACAGAAAGACAGGGCTGTGCAGCTCATGCCAGCAGCTTCTCTTGCACTGTCAGGTGAGATGGCCCAGGTGGTGTAATTATAGGCGAGGGAATTCATAAACAGAAATGAGCTGTAAGCCAACCACACCCCCTCCCCCGGCACCTGACCCCAGCTGCCCTCCAAGTCCTCAGCTACCTGACCAGGTACCTGGTTCTGTAATGGGTTTGAGAGTGCATGGTGTGTGTGTGTGTGTGTTTGCGGGGGGTGGGGAGGGTATTTACTGGAAAAACCATGTTCCACATTCTCCATCTATTAGGGAGAGTACATTTTAATTAAACTATAATTTCTGTAGAATATTTTTTAATGGGACATCCCTTCTGCTTCCACTTCTTCCTTACAGTCCTTCTGTGACTCTGTAAATTTACAGATGAGGAACGTGAGGGCTGAGACCCAGACTAGGCATCCCTGATGTTATGCAGCACACCCGTTCAAGTTCTATGTAGGAAGCAAAATCCAGTCTAGGTTTTTAAGCAGGATGAGATTTAATATGGGGACTTAGGTGCATACAGAACCATGTGATGGACAGAAGGAACAAGTTCTAGGCTGAGCCTCTTTGAGTAACTCCCAGACATTACTGAACAGAGAAACCTGGACAGCTACTGCTGGAATTGTGCTGGGAGCAAGAAACTGCCCCATGTTCTACACCACTGCCTCTGAAGACTTAGGGTACAAGAATATGAAGCGAAGTCTCCACTGCAGAAAAGTCTCAAGTTTATGTGATTATACTTGACAATAGCAGCAACTACAAGTCACCAGTGTGTGGCTTCATATACACTTCCCAAATCCCCCAGTAGTGCCTCCCAGTGGCAGGGATGGATCTGCATCCAGAACTTTAGCTGCAAGGGAGTCCAGAAAAATCATTCTTGGCTTTCCTGCTTCTCCAAGCTGAAGGAGGTACAATAGAAATTCACTGAAGCCACCCAGAGAAACCAGTACATAGTTAAGAAACCTGGGGCTGAATCCCACCTCTGCCACTTTCTAAATGTGTCCCTTATTGTTACTATGACATGGTAATGTAGGCAGCCATCTCACAGAGGTGCTCAAGAGGATTAAAGAGGGTGTGTGTACAAGCCTTAGAGTAGAGCCTGGAATACCCTAAGTCCTCACTAAAGGGTAGGCAGGGAGACTTCTATCATTACTGTTTTAGAAAGAAATACCTCCCCTGTAAAAAAAATATATATATTCTCATGCCCTTCCGGGAGCAAAGAATTCTTGGAGAAATGTGATTTGAGTGTAAAATTCTTGAATTACCAAGATTTCTTTTTTTAATTTTTTCAACCTTTTGGGAGACACTGATGAAAACTTGGAGTCAGGTCCGCCTGCAGGCCTTTTATATGGTTAATAATCATTCTCTGTTGGCTGGCTCAGGGAGGGGGACAACATATCAGGGGAGGAAGACAGGTTCCTGCTACTAGCTCTCTAGCAACAAATGGACACCCCACTTTGCTTCTAACCACAGAGAAGGTGAGGGAAAGAGTGAGAGGTCTCATCTCCACACAGTGTTCTGCGAGAATGGAGGAGACTTGTTCATCTATTCCTAGGAAGCCAGGTGGGTGGGCAGAAAGAGGAGAGAAATCAGAGGCAGACAACCCAACGCTGATTCCTCTGAGCTACCTGACCTGAGCAGGTCGTGTCCCCTCCTGGACCTCCACTTTCTCATCTTCCAAATGGGGGTGATCTCTTCTTCCCCGCTAGGTTGGCTATGAGACCATCCATTGAGTGTGTTATTTTTCTGCCTCTCCCTATGGGCCGCGTTTTTCTGGCCCAAATCAGCAGAATTTGTGAGCTCAGGTCAAGGGAGGGGCTGTGGGGGATGTCGGTCCTAGGGGACAAAAGTCTGCTCTGAGCATCTCTGCCTCACTGAGGCTGGACCTGCACCTGCAGCAGGCAAACCTTTTTTTTTTTTTTTTTTTTAAATAGCCAGCATTTGTTTTCTCTCATCAGAGCAGTGCAGAGAGAGGGACACCGATCCTCAATGGGCAGGAAAGGTGGCAATGACACCCTTTCCCATCATAGTTTCACAGGGTCAGGTCCCAAGGCAGCTGCTTACAGGTAACAAGCACCATCGGAGAGTGAGGCCAGCATGAGGAAGAGGAAAGCCACGCGTTGAAGGCGTCTGCGTCTGAGCCAGCAGATGCTTCCTCCAGCCGTGCTGCTCTCTACACAACCTGCTATGGCTCCCAAAACGAGGGTGGCCAGCCCGCTGCAGGGTCTGAAGCTATTGGCATCACAGGCCTGTTTTTGGCCAGGAAAATAGCTGGCTGCCCATTTGGGCCCCAGAGGACATTGGCCGCTAAGGACAAGCAGGGCGCAGCAGGGAGCACCCATCCGCCGGCCTGGCAGCCGGACTCAGGCCTGGCTGCCGGCACCATATTGCTCCCCGTCTGGCAAATAGACAAATTTTTCACAACCCAGATTCCTCTTCACATGCCTGGCCCTTCCTGCCCAACTGTTCCAGCATCTGTTTCTCTTAAAATGTATTTATTACACCGAGAGGAATAATAATGGGGCCGGGTCTGAGGCCTCGAGGGCCCAGGCAGTCGCTCCTGTGAAAGTAATCTCACTGGGAAAAAGTGTGGTGCTCCACCTGGCAACGGCCTGCCCTGGTCACTGGCCAGAGAGCACTGGACGTTGGCCTCAGGTGTGAGTCTGCAGGGGAAAAATCACAGATGGTCCTCAGGGCCTTGGGCTGGAGTCTATCGGTGACCGCTGTGGCCTTGGGCAACTTTCTGAAACTCTGAGAAGCTCAGCTTCAGCCACCGGGAAATGGAAGTGGAGCTACATGATCTCCATAGCCCTTTGTTTCTCATTTTGCCTCTTAGGGGTTCAAAAAGCTTATGCTTATGTATCTCAGTCTCATTTGCACACCCTAGAATACATATGCATGCATGCGTTCATTCATTCATTCATCAGATCGTTCAATGAGCAAGCTATCTGCAAAGCACCAGGGATATAATGGTGTTTTAAGGAAACAAGAGAGGAAGGCCACCAAATGCATGTTTCTTACCACTGCGATCATTCAAACACTCGTGGCAGGTAGGATACATGGGCCTGGGTTACCGCGTGTCAGGCATCATGCTAAACACCTTATAAGTGTCGCCTCTGCTAATACTCCCAGCAGCCCTGTATCTTTGTCTCTACAGAGGAGCAGAGAAACTGAGGCTCAGGAGGGTGGAGCAACTTGTCCAACGACACACAGCAAATGCACTGCTCGTAGGTACATTGGACCAAAGTTTCACTGTTGGTCAACTACCTCAGGTTACTATCTAAACGTCTTTGCAGCTTGCAGAGAATTGTTGTTGCCCCAATCCTATTTCATTTCTTTCATTTCTACGGGAGTCCTAGTGGGCAGCTGGAGAGGAGGGCGAGTCCAATGCAGCGATGAGCAACACAAGGCCCAGGGGTGGAAGTGATTTTCCCAAGGTTACAAAGCAAGTCGGTGGCTGCACCAACTGTCGATACAAAAACAAAACAAAACAATAAACTTAAGCCTTCCACCATGTGCCCATTGGTTCTCTTAGGTAATAGGTACCTGATAGAGTCAATCCCAGGATGGGCTTGTTTACATTTTAATGTCTTTAAAATGGAGATTCATCTTACAGTCAATAGTATGGTCCATTTTGATTGTTTTTTGCTGTCTTGTTGTTAGCCAGCTGTAAACCAATGGTGCATATTACAATTAATGGCATATTTGATGGAATGAAATACGGTGTTTCCTGAGCACCTGGTATGTGCAAGACCTACACTGAGCACTCTTCCCGCTTGCCCTCCTTACCCAGGGAGGAGGCACCGGGCTGAGGTCCTTGGGGGAGTTGTGTGGAGATGGAATTTAGGTATCAGTGTTTGGTTCTGTTCCATCCACAAGCTCTGCTCATGTCATGGCTGTTGCAGATATCCCCCATCAAGGAGTGATGGTGGGGGTAGTAATGTCTCTCAGGAGCCCTCATTGAAGGGGCGGGGGGGGTGGTCTTTGGGCCTCCATCCAGGTGCCAGGCCCTCGGTCTCATCTTGCACACCCTTCCTGAGTCCCCCAGGCTCAGAGAGACTCGGCTGAACCCCGGGCAGTCCTCACTGGGTGGTCCTAATGCTGCTGCTGTGGGTTTTTGGAACAGCTGAGGTGGAACTGTTTTGCTGGCTCAGCCACCACCACTGAGTCTGGAGAGGTGGAGGAGGCAGAGCAGGAGGAGCAAGTGCTGCAGTCAAAACACAGGGATGGGTTAGTTTGCTCTGGGTGGGTGCTGAGCTGAGAGCAGAGCAGTGGTACAGGGGGCTGCTTGCCCCTGGCAAGGCTGGGCCATGGTAGAAAAATAGATGCTCCTCCACCCTGCCAGGACCTGGGGCAAGCATGGAAAATTAAGTCACCACATCACGGTATCTAAATATTTGAAGTAGATATAGGTAATTTACACTTTCATGGCTTGCCTGACCCTTAGACAAATGAAGTAGTTAGGCATCCTGAGAGAGAAGAAAACCCAGCAAGGACACCCAGTAGGTGAGCCATTCATGGACGCATCCCTTGGGAAGCAGGCAGAATCACAGAGTAGAGCCAGGTTGGAACTGGAAGGGAACTTAGAGGCCAAGTCCATCATGTTCTTCCTTTAACAGATGCTAGATGGGAGGCAAAGGTGAACGAATCACCCTGGTTGCATGGCAAGTTGCATCACTAGCAAAGGGGGCGTGCAGCATCTAGGGTGCTGTTTTTAAATCTGCACCATCAGAATACACATATTCTAGAAGCACTTCAAGCAAGGGATTGCCAAGTAAAAACATCTGAAGGTGTTTTATACTTTTATTCATCAGGCGATGCCATAGAGGAGTAGATCCAGGTTATGTTAAGTGGTGCTTACGGAAAATAAAATCTGTCATTGACTCTGACTGGTAAGCTCTGGGTAAAAGGAAGTCAAATATTTCTTTATTGCAGGACTTATCCAAGCATTTAAAATGATACTGTCATTCCCAAGCAGTGAATGGGGAGGAGGAAATATGGATGAAAGGGAGCACAAAAGTTTTAGATCTGAGAGCCCAGTATATTATTTTAACTCCATTATCAATTTTCTTAGCATTATTGAAAAATATTGATTTGTAATGCTGAAATAAACAAAAACATAGAATCCTCCCATCTACCCATTGATCCAACCATATATCCATCCATCAATACAATCATCCATTAATTGATCAATTCATCTACTCATCCATTCATCTTTCCATCAACTCATCTATCTTCCCATCCATCCATCCATCCATCCATCCATCCATCCATCCATCCTTTCATCTATCCACCCATTCATCTATCTTTACATCCCAAATCCTACATACTGATCCACCTCACCATCTAACTTTCATCCATCCATTTGTTCATCGTCCAAGTACTCACTGATCACCTACTGTATGCCAGGTGTTGCACTAATACTGGCAGCTGGCCATGAGAAAGGGGTGCAGATACAAAATAGATACTCTTCTTATTTAAGAAGGTACTTACAGTTTGTGAAGGAGAGGAGAGGAGAGGAGGAAACGCACCAGGCACATGTTAAACCCTCTGTGTGGCTCAGTTAGCCCTGACATGACCCAAGGGGGTAGGTGTTCTTATTAGCCTCAGAGATGATTTCACAGATCAAAGACCCAGGACTCAGAAGGGAAACAACTAGCCAAAGGGCTATAGCTACTAAATTGTGGAATCAGAATGCAGGCCTTGTTCTTTTTGATTCCAAAGTCCATGTTCTCATTCTGCTTATCATTAAAGAGGGTAGAACTGTTGACCCATAAATGAATTAATTAAGTGGAAGATAATTTGGTGCACATTTGACCTACTTTCACTATTTTGTCTACATGTTTAATTAGTGGTTACTGTGCACCTACTATGCGTGAATACTGTGGGAGTGCTAGGGCTTACAATAGTGACCATGATATTATTTTCTGCTTGGAGGACAATTCTAATAGAGTGTCATACAAGTTATGCTGGGGGTGGGGACACAGGGAGAAGAATCCTCCAGTCCAGTCCAGGGATCCAAGTTTCTTCTTGAAGACAGAATCTCCAGCAAGTATAGGATGAAGCAGGTGGGTGAACTGGGACCTGGAAGGGCAGTGAAGGAGGAGGAGCATTCCAGGGAGATGCAACGGCCTGTGCAAAGGCCCAGAGGCAGGAGAAAGAAGACATGAGGGATAGGCAGGTAGCTCCCAGCAGCCGAGGAGTGGGGTGTGGGAGTAG
Organism: Anoura caudifer; assembly: GCA_004027475.1. Lineage (NCBI taxonomy): Eukaryota > Metazoa > Chordata > Mammalia > Chiroptera > Phyllostomidae > Anoura > Anoura caudifer. The sequence continues at coordinate 387,414 of PVKU01000017.1, read as the reverse complement.
GGGCTAGAGCATCCTGAGGACAACTCATGCAATAAGAGATCTTCTAAGCTCCCCCAAAGAGTGTTATCTTTCAGGCCCATTGCTTATGGTTAAAAATCCTCTTTTCTTACCTGTAAAATGGGGGTCATAACCATAATTACGGACCTAGAGAACTTATTTCTATATCTATCTACATGTACAAGGTCTGTCCAGAAAGTATCCAGCCATGTAATTTGAAAAATAGAGACATTTATTGAAGAAGATATAAGAGACATTGTACAGAGGACAGTGACAATGTCACCCTTCAAAGTAGGCACCTTGGGACCTCACACAATCCTCCCAATCGCCATCAGCTGCCCTGTCATATTTTCCTGAATCTCATCGATGGTCTGAAATCTCTTCCCTTTCAAGGTGATTTTAGTCAGTGGAAAAGCCAGAAATCACAGGGTGCCACATCTGGGCTGCAGGGGGGCTGAGTCGCCTGGGTTGTCGATCTTTGTTGATTGCAGCTGTACGTGTTGAACACTCTCAGGTGTTCTGCTTGTTGCAGGCCTCGCAGAATGTGGATCACTTTCAACAGGTTCTCAACCATCTTTGCAGTGTTTGTTCCACACTCTTATGGGCGCTGCACTCCTTGCGTCATCCCTGAAAGCGTTCTGAATCATCTGAAAAGTTTCCGTAGAGGAAGGTTGTAGTTTAGTGTAAAATTTGATGCAGATTCGTTGCTCTACTCACTCAGTCGTTTTGAATGTGATGGCCACACAGTACACGTGCTCACTCAATGGCAGCTACTGCCCCCACTGACTAACACAGTGAAGTTGTCACAGTTCACACATGCGCATTCCAGTCCATTCTCCTTGGCTGCAAGGCTACATCGATGTCACACAGACCATTCTAGTTATATTAACAATGGCTGGACTCTTTCTGGACAGACTTTGTATGTCTAGATCTCTGCCTATCTATATGTAAGTATAATGCAAGTGAGGAAACTATATGAGATAGAAGAGGGGAACCATGAAAGACTGATAAAAATCCTACACTCAGGTGGCTTTTTAAATGTTTTAAATTCTTGCTTTACTGAAAAGAACTCAAATCGACATTGTAATGAGAGATGATGTATTACGCCTGTGGGTTTAGTAAACAAAGAGGTTGAACATGACCTCCAGGCAGAGAAGCTAAATTCAGAGGTACAGCCTTGGCCCAGTATCAAAAGCTTGGTGGCTCAGTGTACATTTATACACTTTCAGTAAAAATATAATGTATTTTTTTACCCATAACCATAAAATCCCAAAGACAAATGGAAAACTGGGCAAAAGTACTATTACTTCATATCATAGACAAAAAGCTAGTAGCTTAGTCTTTAAATGCTCTGCTAATCAATAAAAGAGAAAAACTAATAACCTAATGGAAAAGTAGGAAAAGGAATGCACAAAATACAAATAGCTTTGAATCACATGAAAAAAAAAATGCTCAGCTTCCCTTCTGAGAAAAGAAATGCAAATGGAACCTCCACGAGACACCCATTTTCACTACTGAATTGGCGAACACTCAAAAATTCCATAGCCGGCTATGGCGGTGACGCTTTGGGCCAGTGGGCGCTCCGGGTGCTCAGTGGGGACCGCAGCTGGAGCCACCTTGCCGCAGGGCAGAGTCAGCATAGCTGCCTGAGGGCCGACCACTGGACCCAGCAGCTCCACCTCCAGGAGTCGCCCACATGGGTAGTCTCCCACACGTTCAGAACGTCACACGGACCAGGGTTTTTAATGTGGTGTTGGCCGAAGTAGCCAAACAAACACAAAGCCACCCAGATGTCCATCAGTAGGGCGCTGGGGGAAGACACAATGGCCCTTCCACATGTGACCGCAGGACGAGGGAGGCCTTCGCGGGCAGTCTCTGCGATGCTCTGTTACGTGAACGAAGCAAGATGCACCGTGTACCTCGTGGTCTCAGTTGGCAAAAGGGAGAAAAACACATAAATATCGTTGCTCATATGTGCGTGGAATATATAAGGAAGAATTCTAGGAGCCGTTCGCATTGTTGGCTCTGGGAAGTCAGCCGATGGACTCAGAGGAGGGGTGAAGCCAAACGGGTGACTTTCTCCTATATTTTTAGTTTTTTAAACATTAGAATTTGGGCATCTGTGACGGTATCCTTTGTGAAAGAATGAATGAATTGAACACAAATCAAGCATTTAAGTGATGTACGATCACATCACTTAAAAAGTGATTTCTTGTTTTAATTGACTTTTGCACGTGATTTAACTTTGAGTTCTGATCTGGTTCTAAACTTAGCAAACTAAGCTTTTGCTCTGCTTCCTAAATCTTCTATAATGAACACATATTGCGAATGTAGTAAATATGTCTACATATGTATTTATACAAACCATTGCATATATATAAATGTCCAAATATATACATACTGAAATAAAACTTAAGCACACACAAATAAAAATTTGAAGCAGCTTCACCCACACTGATCTGGAGGCTGCCAGGGACCTGCTTCCAGGTGAACGGCAAGGCCTGCCCAGGGAGTCCGGTCCCCCTACTCTGCCCCAGTACCCAACCACGTGTGTGCAGGCTGATAAAGGTGTGTGGGGTCCCGGCCACTGCTCTTAATTAATTTCTGATGTGAAAGCTCTCAGCCCCTCTCCTACCTTTAGAGAAAGGCAAGACTTGCCTCTCCCTTTTACAGGAAGCAGCTGCCCAAGTGTAGCTGAGTTTCCAAAAAAAAAAAGGGGCCGCAGTGGGGGGGGGGGTGTCACACTTCTTTTTTTTTTTTTCCATTTGCACTGATTTGCATGTTAATAGTTTGCATATTAACCAGCCACTTCAGAGGGTGGGCGGGCTAATGAATGCAGCAATCTCCTCAATTTTAACTCAATTTGCCTCATCCATATTCCAATGACTTTGGGGATTGGTGTTCAGCGTTCATTGAAATTATCTGAGCCAGACCCAGTGTGGGCTGCTCTACCATTAATCCAATTAATTAGCCCCGTGGATATGGCCGCTTGGGCGAGGGCCCTTTGTTCAGTGCTGGGGGCTAATGACAGCCCCAATCTGATCTGATGGGATAATGAGGGAAGCTAAGGAGGGTTTGACCCCCAGACTGGGTCTTGGGTGGTACTTGGAGCCGGGAGGATGGCTTTTGGGGAGGGAGAGGGGCTGGATCACAGGGAGACAGCTGCTTTCTGGCACCACTTTCTCTCAATCATTCATGTCTTTCACTAGCTCACTCCATAGTATGAGATGTCTCTCATTGGCACCTCCACACTCACTGCCCTGCTCTGTGCCCAGGGAGGCTGGGCTGCATCGAGGAGCCCCTGTCCTGTGCCCTCCTGCCTGCAGGTAGATCCAACCAATGGCAGGTGATGGTAAGAAACGGGAGGGAGAAGGAGAAAGGGGTTAGAGTGTGAACTTTTTGGCTTCCTCTGGGTTGGACTGCAGGCTGGCACTGTCCCTCCACCAAGGTCACCACCCTCTCTGACAGTGTACTCCCCTGATTCCCTGAAATAGCCCCCTGGTCTTGCCCTCTTAGACCTAGGGATGGAAACCACTCCTTCTTTCAAGCCCTCAAGTGACTCATCACCCTCTATCATTAGTTTTGGCTCTTTCTACCACCCCAGTCCCTTTGAATGAGCCCTCTGTTCTCTGCTGGGACCCCATATGAGGCCAACTCCTCACTCCTCCACAATACTACTCCACTCGCAGGTTCAGAGATGATCACAGGATTAAACACTATGCTACATTTATAAAGTGCTTAGCACAATGCCTGGCACATGCTAAGAGTTCAATAAATGTTGAGGATTGTTATGTATGGGCTTAGATACCTAGCTATTTAAAGTGGCTCTTACATTACTTCCATGAAATAGCAGCCTCCTGAGATGCTTTTTGATAAAAGGACTCCCAGGCAAAAAATGTCTAGGAGCTCAGAAAATCCCCTTCTTAGAGATCCATAATATGTATTATTATAATGAAGATTATAAAAAGTTATAAAGAAAAGCTTGAATTTCGTGTAAATTCAAATATCCCTTGAATGTATAATCTCATATATATTTACCATTTGACACTTGAGGAAACTGAGCCGCCGAGAGATTGTGTGTGACAGCTCAGAGCCAACCCTGGTTCCTGAATGGAGTGTGTGTGTGTTGCGGGGCAGGGGTGGGAGGGAGAGTATTCTGACACATCCTAGAAAGACCCTGGGTTGTACATTCCAGATCCTTATTAGCCATACGGCTGGAGAGAAGCAGCCCCACCTTGGGGAACCTCAGTGTTCTCTTCAGCAAAATGGGAAGAAAAATTCCCACCATACCCCACAATGGCAGAATTCAGTGCAATAAGCTAGTTAAGTGCTAAGCATGTAAATAGACATCTCTGTGACACCCACCCAAGGGTGTGCAAGAGGGGGCCCCAGTGCCCTGCTTCATAGAAGAAAATACCTGCTTCCATCTTAATCAGGTCTTCCTGACTTGCTTAAAATTCCTTAAGGACTTAAGAAACTATTTAGACAGGTACACAAGAATAGATACACAAATATGTTCGTTGTAGAGTTGTTTGTGTTAATAAAAAAAAAGCAACCCAAATGCCCAACACTGGGGGATTGACTAAGTAAAGAATTGCATGCACCAGAATTCTATACACCCACTGGAGTTCTGTGCACCCACCCGAGGAAAACTCCTCCTTTTCAAAAACCCCAGAATCCTTCCTTTTCCTAAAACCAAATCTTATGGATAAAATTCATTGAGTAGAGTTTTAAAAACACAATTGCTTTGATTATGGGAAGTTAGAGAAACAAAGATCCTGCCTGCGTTCTTAGCTCCTCCCCACCCCCAGCACCTAGCGTGCCTCAGGCACCATCCCAGATCTCTGGGACACCAAAGGGCAATACAAAGATAAAATTCCACAGGGACGGGTGTTGTCTTCCAAGCATTTCAAGTGGGTCACACATCGTATGTTGTATCAGTTAATTTTCACAAGATGAGAGCTCGACTCATCAGTCCATTTTACAGATCCCACAAGCAGGAAAGAGTCTGCAGAACTGGGATTTAACTGCTAAAGTGAAACTGAAGCCTTTATTTCTAGTGGGAAAGTGTTCATGGGTACGGCAGGCAATGAAACAGCGTGCAGCATGCCACTTGCCTGGTTGTGATAATGTACTGCGGTCGCATAAATGTCATCGAGGGGAGATGGGTGCATCGAACTCTCCATCAGGCTCTTGCAACATCTTGTGAGTCTGAGGTTACCTCGTAACAAACTAAAATTAAACACAGCGTGTCGAGTGGGATCCCGTTTGGTTGTGTGTGTGCATGTGGTTTATAAGGCACGTTAAAAAGATACATAAGAATATTTTCACAGCGTTCATCTTCATCTCTAGGTGACAGGTTACAGGTGATTTTTTTCTTATTATTATTGTCATTTAAATTCTTTCAGAGGATAGAAATGATGGTTTGTGCGATTCTTTTTTAAAGTTGAAAACAGAACCATCCTCGCCAGCAATGCTGCCTTCAGTCCTGCTTCCTTAATCCTGGCAGCATGGGCAGCCCGGGTCTGTTGACGCTCCCCAAACTCTCTCTTCCTGGAGCTTCAGAAAGACAGATATTGCGTCAGGTCCTTCCACTGCCACCTGACATGGCAGAGATCCTCATTTCCCAGCTTTTCCTCCCAGAAGATGCAACAAAAGCCCCGGGACCTCGCAGGGGCCGGCGGGCACTTACAAATTACCGCGGCAAAATGGATTGCCTTGACAAAATGTAATGTTTTGTGACAGAGTCCAAATATGCATTTCATTCTTGAGGAGCAGCTCGAGGAACTCGTTGGAAATATTGAATTAAGCAGTGTAACAGCTGAGAATAATTGGGTTTTCTGCCCTGTTGCCTGTGATTTTGTGTGGTGTTTGAGGCTGCTGGGCAGTTCTCTGACTGGGGGGTGGCCGCATCTGGGGTCTCTGTGGGGTGTGGGAGGGTCTCCTGGCAGGTTGCTTGAGGTTGGAGAATGGGTGTGGCTCAACCCCATGTTGTGATGTTGGAGAGGACCCTGGCACCAACTTTTGGAGTCCTAGAATGAGAACTGCCCAGCCAAAAGTGATGCCTCCCTGCTTCCATGTCACGGATGGGGAAACTGAGTCCAAGGCAGACATCTTAGCAAGTAGGTGATGGAGCTGAGACTTAAACTGCTGACGCTTATAAAGCTGTTTGTATGGCTCCTTTTCCTTATGGTCCCAAAACCACAGGATTCTGAGCCATTTTGCCAGAGAGGTAACCCACACAGATTACAGGTTCTGAGGTCAGATAGAGCCAGATCCAGAGGGAAGTATGGGCTCTTCCTCCCGGGGAGAACTTCGGCAAGTCTTCCAGTCCTGAGCCTCAGTTTCCTTCTGCAAAACAGGGTTTGGCAGGTTGACACCAGAAAGGAACCGATGAGGACTGATGGGCACAGAGATCACCGTGGGTTGATTTCAGCAGTCATTGAAATGAGGATTCTGATTCAGCAGGCCTGTGAGAGGACCTGAAATTCTGCCTTTGTAACCATCCCTGCAGGGATGTCCACGCTCCTGGGATCAGCCTTTGGAGAGGAAGAGTTTATAACGAGTGAGTTACTCAGCCAGGACGTGGTGTGCAGTTGGCACTCTATCGATGTTCTTCTCTCCTTGTTCTGCCATTATTCCTTCCAGGACCCTGTTTTATCTGTTTCTAAAAACTCAGTTGGAGAGAAGATGGAGTCAAGGAGGAGGTGCTTTGGTGGCAGACCCGATGGGTCCTTTGGGAGGCAGAAACATCAAACTCAGCCCTGTTCACTCCTGATCCCCACCCGAAATTACCAAGCCAGCTTTGCGGAGGGAGTGAGTCACAGCTGCTGAGCCCTGCAGGACTCCACAGCTGCACACCTCCCATCTGCACACCACCCCGCTCTGCAGGGGAAATATGTCTGTGTTTGCACATTTTCCTGCAGTTGGTCCAGGAATGTATGTCTAGTTAGCCTCGGCACACACTGGTTCTTCACTGGACTGACTCTCTGATGCCAGGGGAGAAGCCAACCTCAAAAATAGGTCCTTGGGCATCCAGAATGAGGATGAAAAATAGAGACCCTCCTTCTGTCTTCAGTCACCCCCTGAGATTTCCTATCAACTCACGGAGCTGATAATATTGTATGGAGGCTGATTCTGCCGTTTACCAGCTGTGGGTCCTCAAGCACCTCCCCTCTCTGAACCTTAGTTTTCTCATCTACGAAGTATGTGGAAGTCGTTAGCTGTGGAGCTTGGAGTTTATGGATGTGGCATCTGGAGTTTTCATCACATTGAATCCCAGCTCCATCATTTCCTAGCTAGGTAAATTAACTCTCCGAACCTCAGTCTCTTTCTCTGTAAGTGGGATCAGCAGTGGTGCCTACTTCATAGACCGTTTCTGAGGCTCCAGCAAGATAATAACTTACATAGTCTTTGGCTCATTGTTTGACACAGGGGTAAACTCAGTACATGCAATGGCTATTGTATTTGAAAAAATAAAGAAAGCTCATCCCCTTCAACTGGTGTATCATTAGACTTTGATCATGATTGAAATCTACCCACAATTCCTCTTTCCATGTAAGGACCAGTTTTCATGACACTAGTAGGATGATGACGATGATGATGATGATGATACTGAGTTGCCCAAAGTTATTGAACTTACGGAATGTGAGACACTGTTCTAATTTTTTTACTCATGTTACTACATACAATTTTCACAAGAACTCTGGAAGATGGATCATAGGAGAGAGTATGTTATTTTCTATTTTACTAATGAGAACACTGAGACATAAGAAGCTTATGTAACTTGCCAAAGGCCACACACTTGGTGTATCAGTCAGCCATGGCCCTAATGACCCTGCATAACGAAGAACCACAGACAAACAACGAGAGTTGATTTCTCACTTGTACATCTAAGGGTTGGTTGTGGTAACCTAGGCTGGCCTTGACAAGGCTCAGCTCCAGCTCTGCTCCACATGTCTCCCATCCTTTCTGAACCAGCAGCTACTCATAGCAAAGGACAAGTGTCACATGTGCTCATATCCCATGGGAAGAAGCTAATCAAAAGGTCAACTCCAGAGTCAAGTGTTGGAGGAATACTATTCTCCCCTATGAGCCCTGGCAAAAGTATGAACATATCACACTACTACAAGACATCAAGAATTGAGACCGGTGATTGTACATTCTGCATTGAACGGCAGGATGCACTGAGTGGATGAGGGAGAAGTGAGGCAATGAGCCCAGTGGGCCTGCTGGGGAACTTTGTCATCTTAATTGCTTCACCAAAAGTCTATATCACTCCTCAGAGTGTTGAGTAAAATGTGTAAAATGCTGGACTCTAAAAATAGGCCTATTTGGTTCAATGGGAAACTCGTATAAGGCCAACTGACACAATTTAGAAGAGGATAAAATACCAGAACGATGTCCAATGCACTTTGTTTTGAGGAAATCCAGGGAGGCCACATAATTTATCTACCTATCCATCCAACACACCCAGTCAATCACCTGCCCTGCCATCTACCCACCCATCCATCCACCCACTCGTCCATCCATCACCTCTCCGAAAATCCATCCATCCATCCATTCATTTATTCATTCACCACTCCTAAAATTCACCCATTATCTACCTCACCACCTATCCAACAACGATTTTTTTGAGCTCCTATTGTGGGTGGGTCCCTGTGCTGCAAACACAGACTTGGTCTCTGCCCTCCAGGTGCTCACGGTGTGGTGGAGGAGACAGACTGATCAGATAATCAAATCAATAAGTATAGCATCACAACAGAGATAAATGATGTGGAGGAGAGGAGTGCGATGTGGTGAGAGAATAGAAAAGGAGGTCTGATGAATGTGAAGTCAGGGGAGCGGCATCTGCAGAAAGATCAGAGGGATAGATAGGAGCTAAGCAGATAGAAAAATATAAAGGAAAGACTCTCCCACAAGGTGGGACACAGGCTGAGTGAGGGGAGGAAGACAGCTTTCTCCCAGAACCACTCAGGGGCTGCACCTGGCACTCAGTGAACAGGAGGGACTGAGGTGTGACTCGATGCCTGGGAGGACAGCAGGGACAGGCCTGGCAGGACCCCGTTGGCTAGGGGAAGATATGAGTCTCATATGATCGAAACACCAAAGGTCCTGGAGATGAGGAGGTCTAGGATGCCAGAGGCCAGGGGACTGGAACGATCTGGAAGGCCATATGGCCCTGGAAACCTGCAGACTAGAGCAGGAAGAGCAGCCAGTGGGACTCTGCATGACCCTCACATGTGTGATTCTGCTCAGGGCCTCATCCTTCACAGCGGTGTTAACCGCTGTCTGCCAACTCCTGAACCCCACAATGCGGCTTACCGCAAAGAGTTCAGGCCGGCAATCAGATGGCTATGGGTTGATTTCTGGCTCTTTCAACTGCTCAGTATATGACACTAGATAACTAATGTGACTGCTGTGGGCCTCAGTTTCCCCATCTGCAAAATGTATCTACTTACTCCCTTCCTACCCATTCCAGTGCTCCCACTACCTCTTCTGCACCTCCTCCCCCAGAAGGGAATAAGGAGGCCCCAGTCTCTTGAACTGAGGTCTGTGCTGTCCCCTGGGCCACGTTCAGTGGGCTACATTTCAGAAGATGCCAAGACATGACATTAGAAGATGCTGGGCAATAGTGTGAGCCCTGTAACCCTCTCTGTGCTATGGCTCGGGCCGCTGTCCTGGTCCTACTGCCAGTGACAGTGTCACCTCCACTGATCATTTCTCTTCTCTGGGTCTTACTTTGCTCACTTGTACAGTGATGCCCTCCAAAGGCCCTTCTTGCTCTGCCAGGAAGAATTCTCTCCTTCACTTCTACTTCTCCATCAGTAACTCATTTTAACAATGAGAATGTCCCAGTACTAAAACCAACACTAGGAACCAGAAGTAGAGTCCTTTCTATGCTCCTGCGCTAGGACAGCTGCCTTCAGACTGTCCTTGAAATATGTTATCATTCATTCATTCATTCATTCATTCATCACTCACTGAACACTCTTGTAAGCTGGGTACCAGGCGCACACACAATGTGGATCCCCTGTGTTTCTTTCTCTTAGGTTTCTTATCTCCCAACTCAACGTATGATTTCCCCCTCTTCATTGTATTATATATTTATTTATTGTGTGTTTGTTTGTTTGTTTGTTTTCAAACCCCAGAGCCTTTCAGTTTAGCAGATGTGCCTGCACACTTCTCCCTACATGGCTGCGTGTGACATTGACAGAAATAGTTTATGATCAATTCCAAGGGCCCCACTGATCTTTTTTTAATAAGGTGCTGCTGTGGTTCTACAGCAAAGCACGCCAGTGTGATTTCACAAAGCACTTGCTGTGAATTCTGGAGCCGCCCCTCCCCCCTCCCTCTCTTTTCCCCGCTTGAAACAACTGTGCCTCCTTTGGGGAATGTCTATTAGTGGCTTCAGATCCCTGGTGTGGGAGCTGCAGCTCCCTGGGATCCATAAAGAATCCATAAAGAATTCTGTCTCCCTGGGGCCCTTGCTCAAGTTCTGCGGGGGGGGGGGGGGGGGGGGG